>NKCK01000017.1:0-319959 GCA_003946995.1 Fusarium oligoseptatum
CTTGTGTAAACCATCTCGCCTCCCACGCCGCCCATCCCATCTTCTTCGTGACCACCACCACTCCGAGCTCGCCCTCCATGTCCGCCCGCACTAGCCCCATAGTTCCTCACGCGGGAAATCCCAAGCAAAGCGTGGGGCATCTCATCCCATCCTGCCAGTTGGTTCACGTACGGAATAGCGTGCCGGGGATCAGCATTGATGAGCAGGTATCCCAACACGGAGATGCTCCGAGGTCGCCCTCATGAGATCCATCCAATGCCATTCTAGGTTCCTCACAGACTTGTGGCTACGGGTAAAGGAACTCTCGGGCAGCGAAGTAACTAAAAAAACAAAAAAGAGACCACCTTCCTCTCATGGCCCACGCTGTCTGGATGACCTCGGCGCCATTTCCTACTGCACCAACCCCCACACACAGGCAACACGGGATGGGATGAGGAGCTCGGATCCCTCCTTTTTAACGTAATCAGGTTCCTGCATGTTTGCTGCAATCCTGCAATAAAATAGTGGAGGCGTTCATGTGAGTTCTGCCGACCGTTGCGTTGCCTGCTTGCACACCAGACGTTGCGACCAACAACCGCAGATTTGAATCTGTATTGTATCCCCAACCAAGTTCTTTTCTGTCTTCTAGGGCCTGTTTTGTTGGATCGACCCTAGTTCAGTTCTCTTCTATACTCACACACACTATCTCTACTATTCCCTTCACTTCATCATGGCGCAGAATACTCAGTGCTCTGCCCAGCAGACGCCACACAAGAAGGGGGTTCGTTATGACGTACCGGTTCTACGTCAACACCAACAAGATAGCTACGAACTCGAGGCTCTGCTATTAGCATGGACTCTTCTCCTCTACCGTCACAGCCATGGAAACCACGTTCAGTTCTCGTGGGGGCTCAGTGAGATTGGCTCCCAGACGAGCCGCACCTTTGAGCTCAACACCACTCGCATTCAATGGAGCGCAGACAACTCCGTGGCTACAGAACTCGATGTCATCCGAGATTACCTTCGTCAACAATTACAATCAGAAGAACCTATTCAAGCAGACAAGTACACGCTCTTCTTCAACGATGAGAGCGCAACCGGTGACGCTGTCAGCCACGTCACCGAGGAGGGTGACCTATCAATGACCTGGGTGAGTGTGTGCATGAGACTTGAGATGCAAGATGAGTGACTACTGTAGCTAACACAAGCGCTTACAGGGAAATGTTCAGCTTCAAGCCGTCCTAGAAGACGATGTGCTCTGGCTGAGGCCCTTCTGGCGGGAGCCAGTTGGCGCAGAGTTCCTGGCAAACCACTTTGCCCAGTCTCTGGTTGAAATGCTCAACAGTACCCTCACAGACTCTTCACTACCCATCAGCTCCGTACTTCCAGTCGGTGAGCTGGACAAGTCTGTGATATGGAACTGGAACAAGGATGTTCCCCCTGCCAGCAACGTCTGTATTCACCAGTTGATAGCTGAGCAAGTGAGATGGCGACCTGAAGCCCCGGCCATCTGCTCATGGGATGGTGACTTTACTTATGCAGATGTTGACAAGTATTCAACACTACTTGCTCATCATCTCATCAACCTGGGTGTCAAGGTTGGTGACATTGTGCCTCTTTGCTTTGAAAAGTCAAGATGGACCACCATTGGTGTCATGGGCGTGATGAAGGCCGGAGCCGCCTTTGTCCTGATGGACCCCAGCCAGCCCATTCAACGACGACAAGTCATGGCCAAGCAAGTTGGTGCCAAGCACATGCTCACTTCCAAGGATCAGGCGCCGTACGCAAAGGAGATTGCCCCTGAAGCCCAGCACATCATTGTCGACCCCAACTCGATGCTGGAGCTGGAAAAATCTATCGAAGATCCTGCCAAGAAGCTTCCTGAGGTTCCCTACGACTCACTCCTCTACATCATCTTCACATCTGGAAGTACTGGTACTCCAAAGGGTGTCATGCTGTCTCACGCTACATACACAGCCTCTGCTCTGGCCCGAAGCACAGGCATTGGCTACTCTAGCACCTCACGATCCCTGGATTTCACTTCGTATGCCTTCGACGTCAGTGTTGACAGCATTCTCTGCACTCTCCTTCGAGGTGGTTGTCTCTGCATTCCCACTGACATGGACCGTGTGAATGATCTCAGTGGTGCCATTCGCCGTCTCAGGGTCAACATGGTCAACATCACACCTTCGGTCGCTCGAATTCTGGATCCTGATATTATCCCCTCTCTAAACAGTCTTGGAATTGGCGGAGAGTCCTGTTCAGCTGGAGATATCGCCATCTGGGGTCAACACACTCGAATCGTTGTTGGATATGGTCCAGCAGAGTGCACCATCGGATGTACCGTGAACCCCAGCGCGGCAGGCAAGCCATATGTCAGCATCGGATCTGGTACTGGAGCTGTCATTTGGCTCGTTGACCCTGAGGATCACAACAAGTTGGTTCCTGTGGGAGCTGTTGGCGAGTTGCTCGTTGAGGGTCCTATCGTTGGTCAGGGATACTTGGGTGACCCTGACAAGACCGCTGCGGCCTTTATTCATGACCCCGAGTTCCTTCTTGCTGGTGGAGGTGGTATTCCTGGACGACGAGGACGTCTGTACAAGACGGGTGATCTTGTCCGCTACGACCCTGACGGCGAGCGCGGATTCGTCTTTGTTGGACGAAAGGACACTCAGATCAAGCTCCGTGGCCAGCGTGTGGAACTGGGTGAGATCGAGCATCACATCAAGAACCTCCTCCCCAACGGGTCAGAAGTCGTCGCCGAAATCATCGCCCCTCGAAACCAAAACAAGGAGTCCATGCTCGTCGCCTTCATCGCTGACCGAGAGGCCAAGGAAGAAGGTGATGTCGAATACATCGCCGACTACCCCCCTCGTCTGCGCGAGGCTATGCAGACTCTCAACGACAAGCTTTCCAAGGTCCTCCCCGTCTACATGGTTCCAGCCGCCTACATCGGTCTCTCCAAGATTCCCTACCTTGTCTCTGGAAAGACGGATCGAAAGTCGCTTCGAGCTCTCGGCGCAGACATCTCGGCTTCTCTGCAAGCTTCAGCCGCTGCTGCGGAGGATGAGGTCCTTCGTGAGCCCGAGTCGGAATCAGAGTTGTTCTTGCGTGACTCTTGGTGTCGTCTCCTCGGTCTTGAGGCTGATCAGGTCGGAACCAACCACAACTTCTTCATGCACGGTGGAGACTCTGTCCTCGCCATGAAGCTTGTTCCTATTGTTCGTGACTGGGGATATACCCTCTCCGTTGCTGATGTCTTTAACTACCCTATCCTCTCTGACATGGCCAAGGCCATGACAAAGGGTGATGCCAGCAAGAAGGTCGACATGAACATTCCTGCTTTCTCTCTCCTCAAGTCCGACATGGACCGTGATGCTCTATGTGCCGAGGCTGCTGAGCAATGCGGTTGCAACGGCGACTCCATCGAGGATATCTACCCCTGTGCACCCATGCAGGAGATTCACATGGCTTTCTACACTCGATCTAAGGAGAACTACATCGCCCAAAGAATCGCCGATATTCCTGCTTCTAACTCAGTCGACAAGCTCAAGGCTGCTTGGGATGTTGTGTACAAGGAGAGCAGCATCCTCCGAACTCGCATCGTCGAGTTCAAGCAGCACGGTTTCATGCAAGTTGTCGTCAACGAGAGTCTCGAGTGGAAGGACGTCAAGTCCAGTCTGGATGATTTCCTCGAGGAGGATAAGAAGGTGCCCATGTCTCCCGGTGCGCCTTTGTCTCGCTTTGCTATTGTCGAAGATGAGGAGCTTGGCAAGCGATACTTTGTCTGGACTGCTCACCACGCCATTTACGATGGTTGGTCGACCGATCTGATCGTTGAGCACGCTAGAGCTGCCTACAAGGGTCTCGAGGTCTCTCGTCCTGCTGAGTTTAAGCACTTTGTTCGATACCTGGCTGAGGACTCGCGAGAGGCTTCTAAGGATTACTGGCGTACACAGCTTGCTGGTGCCACTGGTCCTCAGTTCCCTTCTCTGCCATCTCGTTCTTACATCCCTGAGCCTGACTCTTTGGCGGAGCGATTCATCACTACCGGTGGTAAGTCTACCAGGTCTGATATCACCATCGCCACCATCATCCGGGCTGCTTGGGCTCTGCTTGCTTCTCAGTACTCCATGAGCGACGATGTCGTGTTTGGAGAGACTTTCATGGGACGAACCATCCCTCTTCCCGGTGCTGAGCTGATCGAGGGTCCTATCCTGGCCACTGTCCCTGTTCGTGTCCGTCTTGACCGCACAACCTCTGTCGGAGAGTTCCTCCGCTCCATTCAAGACCAGGGCGTTGTTAGAGCCGCCCACGAGCACCTTGGTATCCAGCACATTCGCCGACTGAGTGAAGACGCTCAGATTGCTTGTGAGGTCACCATGGGTCTTGTTGTCCAGCCCCAGGACCCTGATCCTTCCGAGACTGAGAACGATGAGCTCCCCTCATTCCGTGGTGGAGATGCCGCTCTAGAGGCTCTGCACTTCAACTCGTACCCCCTGATGCTTGCTGTTTCTCTCCAGCACAATGGATTCCGTCTCTTGGCAAGCTTCGACTCCCAGCTTCTGAGCCCCGTCCAGGTTCAGCGCGTTTTGGCTCAGTTCGAGTGCGCGGTTTCTCTGCTTCGCGGCGACTTGACTGTTCCTATGAGCAACGTCACTTGTCTGAGCGAGGAGGAGCTTGGCCAAATCTGGGAGGTTAACAAGGAAGCACCTGTCTCTCCTCGGGATATCTCGAGGTCTCTGGCCAGCGGAGACAAGTACCCCACGGTTCGATACACTCCCTGGATCGTCAACCCCGCCAATGAGAACATTCTCGTCCCTATTGGAGCTGTTGGTGAGCTTCTCTTGGAAGGTGCTTATGAGAAGGAGGATGAGGACGTGGTCGATGCCCCTGAGTGGCTTAAGGAGGGTATTGTCGGCTACCCAGGCCGCAAGGGCAAGCTCTACCGTACCGGTGATCTCGTCAAGTACGCTGATGACATGAGCTTGATTTTCGTTGGTCGCAAGGATACCATGACCAGCGTTGACGGCCATGTCATCAACCTTACCGAGACTGACCTTGAGCTCAAGCGACTGCTTCCCACCAACACTGAGGCCTCAAGCCAGCTCGTCCTTCCCCAGGGCTCGAGCAGCCAGACTCCCATGGTTATTGCTTTCATCCAGGAAACTCCTTCCAAGGATGCTACCATGCTTGATCTCGGCGTTGACCGCAGCGTCGCTCATCTTCCCCTTTCTGGCGCCATCTCCTTTGAGCTCGCCACCGCCATCATCGGCCTTAACAAGGCCATGGTCGAGACCCTCCCTCCCTACGCTATCCCCTCCATCTGTATCCCCGTTTCCAAGACCACAGCAACTGGCGAGTCGGTTGATATCAGCACTCTGGCTGAGAAGGTTACTCTCGAGTTGGTCATGGAGCTCCGCAAGGCCTTTGGCACTCTCCGCAAGACCATCACCGAGTCTACGCCCTTGACTACCAAGGAGCGTGTTCTCCGCTCTCTGTGGTCCAAGTTCTTGGGCGTCGAGGAGGAGAAGTTGTCGCTGGACGACAACTTCTTCCGTCTGGGTGGTGACTCGATCGTCGCCATGAGAATGGTGTCTGCTCTTAGACAGCTTGGTTACCGTCTGTCTGTGGCAGCCATCTTCCAGTACATGCAACTTCGGGGCATGGCCAACTCTCTTGTTGAGATCCCCACCGAGCCTCAAGAGACTGTTAAGGAGTATGCTCCTTTCTCGCTCCTGAGCCAGACTGATATAGATGGCTTCCTTGCCGAGAAGATCCAGCCTCAGCTTGCGGACTCGACTTGGAAGATCCAGGATGTCTTGCCTGCTACTGATCCCCAGCAACGAGATGTCAAGTCGACTGTCTTTGCGCCCAGGAGCTCTGTTCAGTACAACATGCTCTACTTGGAAAAGTCTATCGATACGGCCCAGCTTGTCGATAGCTTCCAGTATCTGGTTTCTCGTCACCCTATCCTGCGAACTCTCTTTGTTCAGCACGATAGCCAGACACTTCAGGTGGTGCTTGACGATATGAAGGTGCCAGTCACTGAGCTTGATGTCGAGGGATCTATCGATGCTGTCAGCAAGGAGCTCGCTGAATCTGACATTACCGTCGACTCAACCTTCACTTACGGATCTCCCTTCCTCCACCTCTTCATCCTCAAGGGCCAGAACGAGAACGCCCTGATGATCCGCATTTCTCACGCTCAGTATGATGGTGTCTCCTTGCCTGAAATCCTCCGTCAGCTCGAGCTCCGATACCGAGGTCTCGAGATTCCTTCCTCGGCACCCTTCAGCAGCTACATGGAGCATGTTCAGAAGACCAAGTCCGACAACATCACCTTCTGGCGCAACACTCTCGAGGGATCTTCTCCTACTGAGATTGCTCCTGTTGCTGACCCTGCCCTGAAGACTGCCTTCATGACCAAGGATGTCGATGTCACTGGAAGCTCACCTGACACCACCCTTGCCATGCTTCTTACTGCTGGTTGGGCCAAGATTCTATCTCAGTACCTCAATGTCTCTGATGTCACCTTTGGAGGCATTGTTTCTGGCCGTGACGTTGATGTTTCTGGTATCGATAACATCATGGGCCCTTGCTACCAGTACATGCCTGTGCGAGTCAAGTTTGAGGAGAACTGGACCGCCACTCAACTCCTGGACCACGTTCGAGCACAGTACCTCGAGGGTACCCAGCGAGCCACTCTAGGCTTCCAGGAGATCCTCAACGAGTGCACAAGCTGGCCCACCTCAACACCCTTCTACGGCTCCTTCACCAACCACCTCAACAAGGAATTCTTCGACACGATCCCCTTCGCCGGCACCCAATGCCGCGTGGACTACACAATCCCCCACCCCGAGCCCGCCACACCTCCCCGCGTTGTGTCATTCGTCGAGAATGGCAGGACACAGGTCGGTATCGAGGCGGATGAGGAGCGTCGGGAGTTCTGGGAGGCGAGACTGGAGGAGCTTGCTAGTGTTGTTGAGGGATTCGTCAAGAACCCCGAGGCTTTGATTTAATTGGTTTTTGTTTTTATAGATTGGGAAATTGAAATTATGTATTAGGAAATAGGTTTGGGTTTGGTTTGGGGGATGGATTTGGGACATAGAATGGGTAATGCTTTATTTTTAATGGTTTAATTGTGTGTTATTCAAATTTCTTGACACTTGCCATTTAACCCGTGGTGAAAGAAATATAGGTCTTGAGGTCTAGTATTTTCCTTTCTTTGATTCTCAGACTATCACAATGAATGGCCGGCCTCCAATTTCTACAACGCAACCCTTTTTGTGTCTTGGATACGTACTGTGTTATCAGAGCTGGGTCAAATACTCGTAAGTTGTGACTTGCTCAATTCTTTGAGCATGACTTGACTGCTATAACCTTTCGATATGCTTGAGCGGGTGGAAAGTATCTAGAAAGAGTATGCGGTGCCTGCAAGAAGGGGATGGTGAAGCGTCGGCAGTCAATGATATATGGCTGTTCTTTTCTGACTCAAGCCATGTCAATCACTCTAAAGCAAGATACACCAGTCCCAACAAGTCGATATTCAATTGAAGTTATCACTATAACGACCAAGTCCACCTCCAACTGAAATTGCCACTATATCAACCCATTGACCCATCTAGATCCTATCCTCCACGGCGCATCTAGCAGTTGCGCTGGCACACACCCTGCCAGATGCTAATGCACTGCGAGAGGCCAGCAGGAGGCTGACCCTGGCACTGGGAGTTCGTCTGGCCAATGCAGTTGTTGTAGCTTCCTCCGGGGCAAGCGCGGGCCTCGAGGTTGTTGAGGTGCTCGGGCTCAGGGGCGGCAACGCCAAAGGAGGCGAGGGCCATGGCGGCGATGAAAAGTTTCTGTGAAGAAGTGAGTATATTAATCTGGATTGTATCTTGGTGGTGTGGATGTGACTTACGGTGGGGGAAAGCATCTTGAAGGGTTGAAAGGAGGTTGATTGATGTTGTAGACCGAGTGTGTTGTGATGATGAGAGAGGATGTTTTTCTTCAAATCAAGAAGATGGTCAGCTATATATACTTGATTCTTAACTGATGCAGCTTCGGAGACTCAATTCTCTTAATCCGGGTACGTAGCATCACCAAGACCATAGTGGTCGTGGCTTCGTGGGTCTGAACGGCCACTCTAAGCTTACATCATTCTGCACAAAGAACCAACAGGTCACATCGTGAGCATTCCCTGCATGCCTCGGGAAAGCTGATAGGCTGATCGCTGAATATACCTCTACGGCGAGGGCCCGGCTGATCCTCCAGTGGGGGTCCGCCTGGGGTTGAAGGCTAGAGGTGAGCTAACTTTTTTATCTAATCTGATGGATTAGATCGAACGAACCCACCCCGTATGGCCAGGTATGTTGGTTCTATGCTTACTGGGCGCCCCTGCATAGGGCTCTCTCATCCACTCGTGCCTGCTGTGCCTCTCCCGATGTAACTGGAGCCGCAGAATTGGCTCATCTTTGCTCTTGGCACGTGGGAGGGACACTAGGGGAGTAAGCAAGGTAGCGACGGCCCGGTATTAATGTGGGAGATGGAGTTTCCCAGAATAGACTTAGCTCATGTACTGATGTGGAAATGTTGAATATTGTCAACTGAAGTTCTTTTTCGGTTGTTCTTTGGGGCTTCAAAGCTTCATGTCAGATATCCACTTGATCCTTCAGGCTAGGTATCTACAGAAACCAGATAGGCTGCTATCAAAGAGATATACAGAAGCTCCATAGCTACAAATGGAAGAGTTCTTAGCCGCCAATGAGGTATATCGTGGGGCAAATGCGATAATGTGTGGACCAACATAGTTTTCCGGGACTTGAATCCTATCGTGCCAAGCAACAACAAAGTATATGCAGCTAGCTCCCAATGGTAATAATGCTGCGCCCTTGAACTAACCCAAACAAAGCTATCCGTCCTTTATCCGCTAAGGACGCTCGCTTTAGCATGCGGCAGGGGGTTCGGAGATAGTTTTCCTTGTGCCGATCCTGAGTATGTATCTGCTTCTAGTATCTCTCTACGCTCTCGCATGCTGGAAGTTGACCAATGTTTCAGGAAGGATGAGCAAACATAGGACTTGGAGTTTTAAGTAGCCTCCTAAGGATAAGCAAAGGATAGACAAGCTCGGAACAAGAAGATGACTCTGGGGTTTCTCAGCGACAGGCTTGTGTCTGACTTGATGTAGCATTTTACGAGGGATCAGAATAATTGGGTCAAAATGCGGATTCCCATGCGCCATTTAGCAACTGGGGAACCAACAGAGTTGCCGGGCTGGGGAAGAACAGGTATGACAACGGCATTTGCCGAAAAGCCTCGGTCATGGGCCGTTATTCTCATGATACTCCGACTTGGCTATCGTGAATCCTTATATGACTGGCCCACAACATGGTCGAGACTCTTCTTGACGGTGCAGTAGGATTTCCCGCGAATCGTACCACGGTGGGATCTTCACAGTTATTGCTCTTATTGTCTAGAGACCCCTGCTGTGCTATTCCGAAGTCGGGCATACGACCGTTGCATCGTGTGATCTCGGATTCTGCGGGCCCTCAGAGATAATCTTAAGACGGTATATCCGGACATTTGGGACTTCCGTTCCGTGATAAGGATGTGAAAAGACTCAGAGACGTTGAAGATTTTCTGTGATTGAGATATTGGGGGGACCCTATCGTATACGCGAACAAAATATCTTCACTGGCAAGTAGGGATGGAGGCAACGACTGCCAAGACCTCAAAAAGTTTACTGCCTCCATTCTTCTTGCCAGGGTGGTGACAGGGCCATCGGAGAAAGCTCTGACCAGACTTGGCATTTTATGATATTGCAGTTAAGATGTTAACAGGCTAACAGTTAATCCACCCGAACGAGGACGGAGAGAGCATCAGTGACAAACAATATGGTCTCAAGAGGTCGCTAAGGTGGGTTCGTTGTTGTGTTGAAAAATTGTTCTTAAAAAGTGTACACTACAAGATCAAGACTATAAGTTCATACAATTTACTGGAACCCCCAACTCGGCAGTTTGACATGGTTTATGTCCCTTCGCAGCCCCTCTAGTTTCTCTAGAGCCATGGTTTGTCCAACTTTTACAAGCCCCTCGTTCTATCCTCTGCTTCCGCAATCCACTCCCTCAACTTGGACTCATTCCGTACCTTCAAGCCAACCTTGAATGGCTTGGGGTCTGTAGTCAAGGACGTGGGATTGGCGTTGCACTCAATAGCGTCCATAACGGGGAAGTCGGTCTTATCTTTGGGAGGGAGCACTTCGAAGGCAGTAATGATGCGGATGTAGGCGGTGTAGAGTTCGCGGTTGGCCAAGTGGGAGCCAGCACACATTCGTGATCCTGCACCGTATCCGTAGTGTGGAGTACCAATTTCCTTGTCGTCGAGGAAGCGCTCTGGGATGAATTGGTTGGGTGACTTGAATCGTGCCTCATCATAGTCGGCAGCGTATGCGTTCTGGCACAAAGAGTTAGCTGAGCCTCGGCTACTAAATGAGTTGCGTGGTTTACCATGAAGAATGTTGTGCCAGCAGGGATTACCGTATCCTTGTATGGAATATCCCTGATGTTTACTCGAGGCAAGCAGATTGGAATAACCGTCCAATAGCGTAGCGTCTCCTTGACCAAAGCAGTAATGAAAGGTACCTTCTCCTCGACAAGACACTTCTCCCAAGCTTCGCCATTGGGGTACACTTCCTCAATAGCCTTGAGAGCCTTGGCCTGAATCTTTTGTCCCTGGGGAGTTGCAAGGTAGGCTACACCCATGATCAAATTGCTGGGAACAGTGTCGAGTCCTGCAGAGACCATGGTCAAACAGATGGACTTTAGTTCGGCTAGAGCGTCCTTGTTAGCATCATGTATAAAGAATAAGGGTACCGTTAACCTACCTTCGTTCAGTTTCGCCTCTGGGTCCTTGAGAATGTTGCCAGTGATGCAAGGCTTGTCGGTACCATTGGCTATCCGCCCCTTCAGATCGTTGAGCATGTCTGTGAGATACTTGTCACGTCTGGCACGGAATTCTCCAGCAGCAGAGTTTTGAGCTCCCCAGAGACGCAAGAGTGGAACATAGTCTTGCCAATTGTTGCTCGTTGACCGAAAGTTGGAAATCTCGCGTTCCACATAGGTGATCTCATGGAGGAGTTGACTGTTGACATCGCCATCAATGCGGAAGCCGTAATTGAGCGTCAAAGAGGTGTTGAGGGCAAAACGGGCAAAATAAGGGGATGGATCCAGGTCACGGGCACCGTTTTCGCAATCATCAAGCAATTCCCTGATGCTGACGGTGGACTCGAGATCAAGGATGGGCATGTAAGACTGAACGGCAGGTCGGTTCAGTGCGGTGGCGGCAGCCTTTCGACGGGCCTTGCAAGAGTCGTCCCACGGAGAAGTGCCGATCGTGAAGCCTTGAGATGACGACACGACAGAGTGAAACGTGTGAAAGGTTGGGCGAGAGATGAGTGCGGCTTGATGGGTGATCCAGAAGTGCTTTACTGAGTCGTAGGAATTGACAAAGACGACGCGCTGTGGGAGTTAGAGATGCCCCCCAGATGAGAAAGAAGCTTTAAAACGGCCACTCACCTTAGTTCCAAGCCGCGTTTGGAAGACCGGACCATACTTGGCTGCCCATTTCTGAGCGACTCGTGCATGGTCCGTCCCCAACTGAATGAGATTACCAAAGATTGGAACACCAGGAATCTCCGGGATACCCTTGATCTTGGGGATATCCGTCGAGTTCAGCAGTCTGATCAGCACGTACAAGATGACGACGCCAGCGAGGTAGAGGACTAGAGAAGACATGGTGAATAGATGCAACCACAATGGCTTTACTGAAACAAACGGGACATCTTTTACGGCCAGCTTACGGCCCTTTTTAATACCTCCAACTTCATCTACATCAGCTATGATGTTACCTATTGCCCGTCTCTCATTCGTCACCAATTACGGCACCCCAGATGTTGGAATACGGGGGCGGCCGAAAAATGCGGGGAATACTCCGAGACCCGAAGCCGACGATTCCGATTCCGATTCCGTTATGCATGCGTCCACCTTGGATTTGAGGTTGGCATTTGATATCATTATCCGGATATTAATTACGCCTGGAGTACTTTTTAGGAGCGAGGAGCAGTATCTAGAGTATGAAAGTGGTCCTCATGAAGTCACGGGTTCTCCTCAAGTTGACCCAGCACTGAGAGGCATCTCCTGGATGAATACTTTTATGCATTTCAGTCTTGTTCGGATCGTGAACTGTGATCTTCACCTGTGATTCCTCATTGCCCCAGCACAGATCTTCAAACAAACACTTTGATACGGCTTGTTACGGCATTGATGCGACCGCACCAATTGTGCAAAGCCCATAATGGTGCTAATCAAGATGACAATGGTTGGCTCCATCCTCGGCACTTGTTATCACCTCCCCCGCAACTTACGTCAATGTGTACCAGGGTGAGCTAGCTCGTCATTGCAACCTCACCCAGCTCTGGGAGGGAAGCTTCCTGAACGATCCTCCTTCATCAACCCCCCCGGAAGCACTACTCTCCATGTCGTCAACATCTTCCCAGTCAAAGAAGAGGCGTTGTCCGTACACGTCGGTAGCATGGTCTGTGATCCTCCAACCCTTGTGATCGTGTGCTGACTGATTGCTTGAAGCGACAATTGCAAGCGTCGCAAAACGAAATGCAGCGGAGGCAAGCCTTGCAAGAGCTGTGGAGATAGTGGTGTCTCGTGCGTCTATGAACGTACGACCCGGTTCCGCTCCGGTGGTCGTAGCCCGTGAGTGTCCCATATCCAGAGATTCCGATGCGGCACCGACTTCTGTGCCGACCTTGGCCCTTGACCTCGTGCTTATTTCTACATCCAGGGCCGAACCGAAATACACAAGACCGCGGAAATCGTCCAAAGAAAACCTACCGAGTCCCGCTAGCCAAGGAACCGATGCGACAGTCAACAGAACATCCCAAAGCCTACCGTCGCCTACGTCGCCGACCAGGCCAGGCGCATCAGATTATTACTTGACCCTCGCGCGACAACGTCTCACGGCCATCAGTCCAGAGGGAAATGTCCCACAAGAACAAGACCACGATGTAGAACAGGCTGGAATGGTTCGCATGAAGTTTCTCGTTCAACAATGCATCAACGCAACTGGAACACCTCTATCTACACTCTCGTTGAGTGACTGGATGCAGATTATTCAGGTTTATGAGGAAGAAATTGGTCTTCAATACCCGTTTCTTGATATCCAGGAACTGCAAGAGACGATACGTTCCACGAAACAAGGGACCTCGCAAGGACGTTCTGAAAGACTTGATGGGCATATCTCGGGACGTCGATATCAAGACCGACTCGATGACATTTTTAACTCTCATTTTCTATACCGTATCAATTTTGGCCGATCCTGCCTCAACCGAGAGGTCCAAACCTTCTGTTGAGGCCATCTACGGAGGCGCGGTTTCTCGGTCTCAGCTTGGAAACCTCAACGAAGATGACCTGGTCTTGATAATCTTGGGGGTACGCATTTTGAGGAACGCTGCCTCAAGAAGGCGGCCTGTTGAACTCGGATGTACTAACATGAATGTAGAGCATATTCTTCTTCCTTAGTGACCAAGAAATTCTGGCCTGGAGAGGAATCGGTACGGTCTTTCGACTGCTCCAAGAGTTGGAAGACACCCCAGACAGGTTACAACCTCGTGTATTACCGAACGACAGAGGTGTGATAAGTCCCGAGTTTTACTGGTCGGTATATACCCTCGACCGACGATGGAGTTTTGGAACCGGTTTGCCGTTTGCGGTTCAAGACTCTGATGTCAGATATCGTCCAAACTTAAAGGTACGTCTGCCTTTTCTATCACCCAGTATCTAGACTTGGGATGGAAAGTAACACGTATCGGATACTTAGGACACTTCCCTCTCTTGTGCCTATCTCAAGTCGATGGTCGCATACTGCGAAATCTCATCCGAAGTCCAGAAATCAATCCTCGAGACACCACAATCTATCGTATCAGGGTCCAAACGCGATTTTCTCAACTTTAGAGTTGTACAATGGCAACAAAACCTACCACAGGGTCTTTGCTTCTCGGGCATTGACGACAAATTTGACCCAGCCAAGGAGAAGCGCGGAGAGTACAAGATGCGCCTCGCTCTTTATTTGAGAGCCAACCAAATGCGCATTATCATTCACAGAAAGTTCATGGCGCGTTCGGAGCTAAACACGATTGATGCGACTGAAGCGAATGTCATGGCTTCTATTACTCGAGACTCGATCCGCGTCTTGTTGCAACTGGCTCGAGACACGGATATCTACGTTGCGCAGCAAAAGACGTTTAACCACTTTTTAGAAACCGCATTGTCGTCTTTGCTTCTTATAATGTGCTCTACGGAGGACTTGAAGAGGTTTTCCTACCTTTCCGATGTCGTCGAGGCACTGGAGCTGGTCGAACAGCTTGCAAGTCAATCTGCAATTATGCAAAACATGTGGTGCAAAAATGCAGAGCATCAAAGAAGCCATCAAGGATATCCAGTCAAAGCTGCTGTCTGGTGAAGTATCATCACACGAGGGTCAAGCCGACAAGGAACCTCACGAGGCTGGCATGCTGGAACAAGGACCACCAATCGCAATGTCTCCCACTGAGATGATGTTGTCGGCCGCTACTACCATCCCACCTTTGATGGAAGCTTTTGATGGCTTTGAAGCTTTGGAGGAATCTGAGGGACTTAATTTTGCGAATTTTCCAGAACTCGGGCAATTCTTGCAAGAGTATGAGAACTTTTACTTTTGATAGCGTCGCAGCGGCACTTAATTGCACACCCCGTACATACCCTCAATAATACGGTATTCTTATTAAAGTTCATTCATTATGCGCTTAATAGTAGTAGCAAAAATTTCCCTCTCTTAACATGCAAGGCGTATGCACTTAATGAGGCATTGAGTGCCATGGAACGCATTGTCCAATCACAACAAGGTCAATTTCTTTCTTGTCAACAATCATGCGATACCAGTCTTCATCATGTTCACCAGGCCACGCTTGCCGCGAGGCAATACCCTTTGCCAATGCCAATTCAAATTCCCAAGTGTTCTAGCTTGGCCTCGATTCAAGACAACAACAACAACAACAACAACCAAAGGTCCTAAACGCTTGCCGAAACGTCGGAGAGAGACCGACGAACCGGCTATTCTGGCATGGCTTCTGGGATATAGTGATCAGGCCCAGCAGCCATCCGGAGCTCCATGGCCTGATCTGCCTAAGCTGGTATCGAAAAAGGCTAACGCCACAATCAGACGTGTTCGGTTTGTGAGCATCGACATTGACGGCCTGCATCAAGACAAGGCGGGCATCCGCCAGTTTGACTTTGGCGTATCGGTCCTTGACACGGTAATGATTCATAGGCAGCTTAAGCGGCCACTGGATCCCAAGATAAACCTGGCGACCCAGCTTATCAAGTCCAGCCATTACCTGGTCGAGGACGCCGAATACGGTGTTGGGAGACGGACAAGATTCGCTTTTGGAAGCTGCAGGGTATCGTCTTTGACAAAACTGAAACAAAGACTCAAGAAGGAAACAAAAAACCACAATGTAGTCCTTATCATGCATGGGGCTGCAACCGAGGTCTCAGTCATGAAGCGCTTATGCATCGAGCTGAATCCCGTCTTTACCATCGACACTACCACGGCTGTGCAACATCTATTCAGAAAAAGGAATTTAAGGTGGCTTCTCAAGGAATACAAAATTCCACATGAGACGATGAGGCTTCACTATGCCGGGAATGACGCCCACTACATCCTACGGGTGCTTCTCATGATCGCCGCACGGCACGCCAAGACCAAGCCGAGCGGGAGGGAGCCACCAGACTGGGTACCGGTTTTTGAAGCAGTTGCTCGATCTCCCAGGCCAGAACCCGAAGCATTGCGGAAATGCGGACCGTTGCGGATAACTCCAGGAAACAAGGAGAGAAAACAGATGGAGCGAAGGAGAGAAATACTAGAGAGAATAGAAAAAAGGATGGGGGAACCCTCAAGGGACAGAGAAATGGTGGGGCTGAAGGGGTGCCGGCAGAGATTCCCCAACTGTGACGCCATGAGCCCTTCCTGGGCTGACCGGTACACTATAAGCCAATATGGCATGTTGCCTTGATGTTGAGGGTTCTGGTCTTGACAAGTTGCATGGACGTTGGGGGTTTGTGGTAGTTGACGGGGTTGATCACTTGAGAAGGATTTGTTTCTGTATGAGTAGATGCACAATCGTTACGAGCTTACATGGTACAATTGTGAAACTGATACACAAAATGAGCCTCATCAGTTAGTTCCGGGCTTCCAGAAGAGGCAACAATCACCTGATGCCATGTTTGAAACGAAAGGGGAATAGAGCTGACGCCTGGTTTGGCTGGAAGAAGTTGTGTGACTTGCAAAGAAGGTTAGTAGGGTGTCGCCATTCAAGGCGGTGCCGTTTCGTGCAATACTCTCCGCATGTGTGATGACAGGCTAGATAAGCTGCCACACCTCAGAAACCTCCGCCTTTCTGTGGTGTACCGTCGTGTTGCCCGACGCAAGGGAGCTGACGGTAGGTAAGCGGCGTCCGCATCAAGAAGGTGTGCTAGAGGATGAAAGTGACATTATAGGACTGTTGGAAAGGACTGTCAAGAAGCGGCTGAAAAAGAAAGGAGCAGCTAAAAAGAGAGTTGGTCATTAGTCTCGGAAGATGAAATTAAGGACTGACGCTTGAGACAGTTGAAGCCACAGCCCTTGACCACGCATCATTGACCCACGGGGAGATACACGAGACATCCTATTTGATGATGAATGAATAGGACTCAGCAAATTGCTTCTTCGAGAGGAGCATGCTACGTCGTTGAGTATGACCTGTCTCATCGACTGCGGGGAAACGTATCGATAGACAACGCCACGGCGTTCAGCTGCATATTGTGCTACCCAGTAGAGGTCACCCACCACTATCAGTTGATGGCTGAGACCGACGGGTTCTCGATCGCTGATTATCCTATGATTCTCGACCTAGACTGAGACAGCATCTTGACCGGTTTTTCAGCCAGGCAGCCACGATGCTTACGGGCTGTGATTCTGGACTTTGGACAGGTGATCTGTTATGTGATATTACGATGGCCAAGATATAACTTCCCGTATCTTGACGGAGAGTTGGATTTGTTGTCTCAGGATAAATAGGTCGGCTTCCCGGATAGAAAAAGTTCACAATGACAAGCTCGACAAACCCACCAGAAGACCTTATTAAAATCATTTGCCCCAAACCACTCATTCCAACCATGGCCTCTTACGGACCCATCTGCTTCACCAAGATTATCGGTGTTCACGATGAGGATGACATTCCTCCCAAGGAGAGTGTCGCCAATGCAGTCTCTGAGAACCCTCGCAATGGATCCCTCACTTTGCCTCCAGCGCCGACTGCACCTGGCGGACCTCTTGGTCTTGCTATGGTGACTAGGAAGTTCTGGTTGGCTGGTCGTGAGTTGAAGATTGGTTTCCAAGGAGGCTCTACTTGGCAAAAGGTTAGTCCACCATGCACACAACATTAAACGCCAAGTTGCTGACATGCTTCTAGGACAAAGTCAAGAAGTATGCCCCAGAGTGGTGCCAGTACGCAAACATCAAGTTCACCTTTGTCAACTCAGGCGAAGTCGACATCCTCATCTCCTTCCGACCTAACGGAGGTTCCTGGTCCTATCTAGGAACAGACAGTTCCTGGTTCAGCTCTCAGAACCGACCATCCATGAACCTCGGCTGGATCAACGACAACACTCCCGAGGATGAGATCAAGGGCGTCATTCTTCACGAGTTTGGCCACGCCATCGGTGCCATTCATGAGCATGAGAGTCCTTACGCCAACATTCCTTGGAACAAGGAGCAGGTCTACAAGGACCTTGGTGGTCCTCCTAATAACTGGGACAAGGCCACTGTTGACAACAACATGTTCACTCTCTACTCGCTTGATGAGACTCAGGCTAGTGACTTTGATCCTGACAGTGTCATGTTGTACTACTTCCCTGCTAGCTGGACGACAAATGGCAAGGGCACCAAGCAGAACAACTCCTTGTCTGCTACCGACAAGGCGTACGCCAAGTTTTCGTACCCTGCTGATGCCTTTGATGCTGGGCAGTTCAACACTATGGAAGTCCGTCCTTGGGACAAGCCTCAGGCGAACAACGACAAGGTCATCTACTACCAGAAGAAGTATGATGCTGTGCCTGAGATTCCACTTGGCATCACGTCTCTTGACATCAGAAAGGATGCCAACATTCGCATCAGAGCTCTTGCCAATGACCCGACCACTGAGAAGTTCAAGGCTTCTCTTCAGAGTTGGGCAGACACCACACTCTACTCGGCTTCCATGACCTTCTTGGAGAAGAGCTCTCGCTTCAGCTACATGCAGACAGGCGTCTACAACACCTCAGAGACCCGTCCCTGGAACCAACCCCAGCTGACCCAATCCAAGCGCATCAACTTCAAGACACCCTTCAAGAGCCCTCCCAAGGTCATCACCTGGCTTCAATCCCTCGACATGGATAAGAAGAAGAACTGGCGCATCAAGGTGTACCCCACCGACATTGACGCCAAGGGCTTCACCATCCACGCCGACACATGGGCCGACTCGATCCTCTACAGCGCGGGCGTAACCTGGCTCGCCTACCCATCCGACCAACAGGGTGTCGCGAGCGGCAAGTTCAACACGCAGGAAGTGAGGCCTTGGAACAAGCCTCAGCATGAAAACTCGGGCGTTTTCAACTTTCAGCAGGCGTTCTCCAAGGCGCCCAAGATCATCATGGCGATTGACTCGTTGGACTATGATCATGGCAAGAATCTGCGTGTGAGGCTGAGCACTTCTTCGGTTACTAACACGGGGATCACTTGGCATTTGCAGAGTTGGTGGGATAGTGTCATGTACAGCGCTGGTGCTTCGTTCTTTGCTTGGACTTGATCTGGCAGAGTGAGATATGAGGATTAGGGAGTCTTGACGACGAGATAGTTACTGCACAACAAATTGAACCCAGGCAGTTGAACAACTAAATTTGTGTGGCACAAGTCGATGTGATATCACTATTCAAGGTAACAACGAGATTTATCTTCCTCAGCCACGCTAGTTTTGGCAAGTGAGCTCGCAATAAGGCTAAAAGTTGTCTATCCGTAGTAGTGTCCATACTTGGACTTTCTCTTGACAACCTTGATGAAGGTCTCTGCAATAATCCGCACAACCCGCTCGGTTGGGTGTAGATCATCGTACCTATCACATGTCAGATCATTAATCAATGGATAAAGACGCGTGTTCCACTTACCAGAAGAAACTTGATAGTGGGTTCGAAGAGTCAGCACAGTCTTCAGGTGCCGCACCCTCTGGACACGAGTGATAAACCCCAGTAACGTTGGCAGGATAGCTCAAGTAAGCACCCGGATCCTCCAAGATATCCTTCAACAGAGCATTGACATCAAAGACAGTAAGAGATGCCCCGGGCCAACGCTTCTTGATGGTATGCTCCAGCAGTCCACCCTGCTCAAGCATCGTATTGACGCTAGTTGCATACTGACGGAGCTTGGAGTTGTACTGCGTAACATTGTACTCGGCTTTGACGGGCCAGTACTGACTGTGTTCCCGTCCACCAAGTTCGGAAGGGGAATAAACAGGCGCGTGCTCCAATGGAAGCATGTTGAGTACGACAAAGTGACGTCCTCCAGTTTTGTAGACTCCATCAAAGGAATTCCACATGCAGTCAACAATGTCAGGTAATGTAGCACCAGGAGCCATGGAGTCAGAGAGAAAAAGCATCCCACCCAAGGTCATTCGTGCCAATCCACAGGGCGTAAACAGTGTTTTCTGGCTTTCGGTCGGGAAACATGCCGTCAACGGCGAGGTCTTGTTGGAAGGCGGGAACTTGGTACTCAAGCACAGTCGGGACTGTCCAGTTGTAGCCTGCAAAGGATTTTGTAGCAACTTTTGATGAGCAGGTAGCTCCTCCGACACCGTAGTTGTAGTATTCAGCGCCGCTGAGATTGGCTACGAGTCGTCCCCAGGCATAGCCACCGCTCAAGGTCTGGTTGTTGGGAGGGAATCTCGTTCCAGGTGGAGGAGCCTGACCATCGTTCTCCATGAAGTATAGGATTCGAGCTTCGTCTGTGAGACTGTCGCCGAATGTGACGAGGTTGGTCATGTTTCGGAGGCTGCATTGGGGCTTCGTGGCCACCGCTACCGCAGCCGCGGCGGAAGCAACCAGAACTGGGCGCATGGGGATGGATGCGAGAGAAGCTGGAGAATCGCAGAAGATGGGCTACAAATATGGTGTGCTTTACCAGCAATGTTAAGATTGAAGCTGAGCGATTTTAGATCTCTTGAGTCGCAAAGTTTGTGCAGGGTGAGTGAGACCTGCATGTCTCGGTTTAGCCTTGCCAAGTTGTCTTACAGGGCTTGCCAGGGTCGTATCTGAGTTAGATAAGGTTCACGGAACTTGATTGCAAGAATTCCTATGCAGGATGGCAGAGTCGGAGAATAAGAAAAACTCCGAGGTAGCTCAGACACACGATGTGTAAATTTGTTTCTTCACACGTCGATTCCGTGGTCTCCGCGCGCTGGCCGAAGTGGACAGTTTCGGAGAGTGAGACTGAAGACGGCTGTTCTTAGGGTAACTAATTCTTTACGTGGCCTTGGTTTCACAAACATCGTAGGTAGTCAATAACAAATAACTACGGTGTTTCTCATTATCGATGGCTTGGTGTGCCGCCTGTGCGCGTTGCGTGGCTACCAATTACAACCCATCTATCATGAAGGTCAGATGCTCTCTATCAAGTCTCAACCCTGTTGTCTTCGCTTCAAATTGCAAATCAATCCCTCCTGCTGTACAAACCAAATATTCTTGGTATTCCATTCATGTTCCGGACTCGGCAGCGACAACTCAAACCTCCTCAAGATCTCAGGAATGAGCTTTGCCATCTCCATAATGGCAATATGCCTTCCGATACACGTGCGTGATCCACCACCAAAGGCAAAGAAAGACTGTTCCATAATCTTCAACTGCTCTTCAGACGCGTCAATCCATCTCTCGGGTTCAAACTGGTCGGGGTTGGGGAAGACTTCGGGGTCGTGCTGTGTGACCCAGGCGTTTATTCCGACGATGGTTCCTTCGGGGATTGGCTTACCGCAGATCACGGCGCCACCGGCGGGAACGTGGCGTTCCAAGAGAAGACCGACAGATGGGTGAATTCTAAGACCCTCCTTGAGAACAGCTTGCATGTAGGGCAGGTTTTTCGTGGAATCCTTGAAAGAGATGGGTGAGCTAAGAAGTCCGGCAGCAGCAGCATCATCAATCTCCTTGACTAGCTTCTGCATCTTTGCCGGATTCTTGAGAAGGTTGTAAAACACAGCCCGTAGTGCAATGGCTGTAGTATCGGAACCAGCAAAGACGTTGGTGCTCAGGTGAACGACAATATCTCGCGTCGACATCTTCTCGGGGTTTGCAAGCTTGACGGCGAACCACTTGCTGAGCATATCCCCTTGCTTGTCAAGGGATTCAATGTTGAATTCGCCATCCTTCTTCAGCTTGGAATCTTCATCGACATTACCGATGACTGCATTCACTGCCTTGAGCGTGAATGTGAGGACCTTGTTCCAGCCTTCCATTGAGGGGAAGAGGATCGGGAGGAGGGGGTTGCCCATCAGGAAATTGTGCCAGACGGGGACCTGACCGATCGAACTGGCATAGACCTGGAAAGTATTAGAAAGTTCTGGTGATATAGTGGTAAACTTACTAGCAAGTCTTCAATAGCTTGAATCATTCCATCCACATCTCCACCCTTCTCGAGAAAGCCTAGCTTCTTGGCAAACGTGATCTCGCCGACAACATCAAAAGTGTAGAACTGAAGCCATTCACCAAAGTCAACAGAATTCCCTGCATCGGCATACTGGGATAGCTTTTCGATCAACAAGTTTGTACAAGAGTCGACAGCTGGCTCGTTAGTCAACAGTGTCGTCAAACTGAAAGCGTTGGCAACTGGCTTCTTCAGCTCGCGATGATAGTCCTCGTCTCGAGTTCCGAAAAGGTTCACCTCGACCTTGCCCTTCCAAGTGATGGATTGGATAGGGTAAAACGCAGTCTGTCATTATCAGTATGTAGAGCAACACATGATCCCAGACAGCCTAACCTTGGTGTAGCCAGACTTGAGGCCGTAGATCTTCTTGATCTCACGAGGGTCTGAGATAGAAACATGGTTCGGCCCAATGCGAACAAGTGATCCATGTTTCCGATGAAGGTTGATTGCCGTCTTGTGAGCTTGACCACTTCGGACGTCTAGGTAGCGCCAGAGCCCAGAGTATGCCGCTAATGTCGGTCCAGGAAGAGTTCTTAGCCCGCGACGGAACTTGTTTCTGATCGAGTGAAGGATGAATATAGAGACGGCGAACAAGGCAAGGTTCAAAGGAGTAAGGTATCGGACATATGTCCGAAAGATCTCAGATGTGTTGGCCATGCTAGCCCGTGTGATGCTGGCGGCCGCAAGGATAAGGACAGGTCTGTAATTGGACTGCAAGACTGCAAGTAGGAAACCTTATTGTATGAAAGAAGTAATCTAGTTTAGACACAAAAAATTCTTATTCCCGTTCAAGTCTTTCCCGGACTACATATACTCTGGCGAAGGCACGGGGAAGACCCCGGTGATCCACAACACGGGGTGCATAATAAGCCCAAAGTGCGGAGTAACAACAGCCACAAGATGTCGGTAGATCTCTCTGAACAGGGATAATTACAATGTCGTTGCAGCGATTCGCTCCCCGGAACCGATAACGACGTCGGAAACGGGTGGATCGACGTCGGGTTTCTCGAGGCTTGACAGGGAAGATGGTTTCTGGGCGGGAGGGGTAACAGCATGAGTCGTTGGCTCTTGATGCATGAGGAGTTGTAACCCGCCTGCATTAGAGCGTGTCAGGAAATAGCCACGTTTTTGTGTATTGATGGGAGCAAGGTGATGATGGTTCTTGGCTTGAATAATCATTATACTTTGGTTGCCAACTGCTCCAATGGTTTTGAAGCATTCCCAATACTATATGAACAGACATGGCCAACAAACTAATGGCCGATTTGCCATTGGGAACATCCCCCCAATGCAGTTGCAATCAGCACCTGTTTGGGAAATAAGCGCCTCGACTATGTGATGCTGCGCCTTATCACGCATATCCATGATATCGCGCGCGAGACGCGCCTCAACACGGACGGAGGAATGCATGCAAACCAACAAACTTGGTCTCCGTTGACCCGAAACGCCACCAACACTGCTGCACAAAGGAATTAAAAATTGCTGTCGGATGTGTTGGATCTTTCGTTGCTTGTCGACTCGATAGATCACCCCAAACCCGACAATTCGACAGAGGGATCGGTTCTCACCTCAGGATGCCCCAGATGTTCCCCATGGGGACCCCATATCCTGTGATGACAAGGGCCACCCACTTTCTTGTCTGCACGGTCAAGGATCGTCAAGGGAGCCCCATCGAGGGCGACTGAGAGACGGACAGCAGTGGCCTCTACGACGTGCAGCATTCTTATAGGTCAGAAGCGGTAGGCCGTGCTGTTTTGGTACTGATTCAGAAGGCAAGTTCTGGTTTAGGGAGATCGTTCCCGTTAGTTACCCCATCCCTAGCGATGGGCCCCCGTCGGAAAGTTGTTGACGAGGCTCCATAGTCACCACCAGCGACCAGCCCACATGCACTTCATGTTTAGTAAACACGGCTGGGATCATCTTATAACTTATGTAGTGATGCATGTGATCTGTAGCGTGTGAATTACGTATCGCTGACTGAGAGAAGACCGCTCTCATCGGATGCCGTCTTTAGCGTCAAGTCAAGCCTCACTGCCAAGCTCCAGGAGGTGTCGGAGGAGTTAGCAACCCAATACGGGACCGCAGAGGCACGAAATTATTGACCAATGACTTCTCAGGACCTATGAACCATGATAATTTCTGTTTTCGGTGATCTTTCGGCTTGCTGTCGATAGCCAGCCGTCAAGCTTTTTCACCACTCGAGCCGCTCGTGAACTCCAGGGTTTTTGTCGCCAGAATGTTCCTCAAGGATATGTTTCTATCAAACTGCATGATAAGACATTGTTGGAGGTTCGGTGGCTGGGCCATCGGCTTTATGAGGCCGGTTGTCTATCACGTGGTGCCCATATCCGAACACAGATCCGTCGTCGGCTACGGGACTCCGGCGTTTTTCGGCTGTGGGCCGGGAAAGGCACAACCCTTTCTTTTGACCAGCTCCTATTACGAGATAGGACAGTTGAAACTAACATTCCAGGGAGGTAGGCAACGATCTGTTTGAGTACTTTATTTCCTACAAACAATGTCTGTTCTTACTCTTGGCTTACAACGACGGCTGCTCTAGATATTGCAATAAAGCGTCAGCACGGGGCATTATCAGATAAAAGTTTGGCTCTAGGGTAATATCCTATAGATTTAAGGTTTCGCTTTGATAATATTTCAAACATCATCTTCATCACTATTGCGCTATGCTCTCTCAGGAGCGGTTACGACACCAACAATGAATGGGTGCTCCACCATGAACAGGGGGCGGCTAAGGACTTTTGCTCACCGACAAATAGCGTCTTAAATAATTCACTCATTCTACGATATCTTCACCTATCGCCGAGTACTAGAATCTAAGAGTCCTTATCATCCAGTTATCATGTATTCTGAACATCATATTCAACAATATCTCGGCCACATTGGCTTCCCCGGCGATAAACACCCAACTGACCGGTTAGAGTTTTTGACCGAACTTCAAAGACGCCAATTGGAACGAGTGCCATTTGAGAACTTGTCACTGCATTATTCGACAAAGAGACAGTTATCGCTAGATCCAGAAGATCTGTTTGACAAAATTGTCCACCGTTCCAGGGGCGGTTATTGTCTAGAAAACAACAATTTCTTTGGTCATATACTGCGCTGTCTGGGGTTTAAATGCATTTACGTGGCGGCTCGTGTGAAGCGGCCGGCACCTGACGCCAATGGGTCAAATTGGTTTGGATGGCAAGTTATGAGTTGATCGGGGGTATCACTATATATGCTGACGTTGATCTCAGGAGTCATTTAGCAGTCCTGGTGACCATTCAAGAACAACAATATCTCGTCGATGTTGGACACGGAAGTGCATGTCCAACGAAGCCCATACCGTTGGTAGCAAATACCGTCATCTCTGGTATTCACCGACAACAACTAAGGCTCGAGTACAAGAGCTTGCAGGAGCATACCGATAAGAGCCAACGGGTGTGGGTTTACTCCCACAGAGAAAAATGACGAATCCTCATGGGTCGACGCGTATTGCTTCACTGAGCAGGAATGCCTGACTACCGACTTTGAAGTTATGAATCACTTTCCCATGACGAGTCCTCAGAGTCTCTTTACTCAAAACGTCCTTGCGCAGAGGTTTTTGGCCGATGATAACGTCAGTCAACTAGTTGGCTCAGTCATCCTATTCAGGGATAGACTGAAGTTAAACATGCCAAAGGCCGGAGTGACAGAGCATATCTTGAAGAGTGAAGCTGAAAGGGTGGCTGCGATTGAACGTTGGTTTCGCATACAACTGGATGTTAAAGACAGAAGAGGAATTCAGGGCTCACCAAATGAACTCGGAGTGTAGTGTTAGGTTATGGTACTTAGCCGTCTCAATAAAGTTGCTCGCGGTGAGAAAAAGAAGGGGCGAATGCTGTCAGGTTGCATAGAAAGGGGATAAGACAACTGAAAGGAAGAAATGGACGACAAGCTGAAGACTGAGGGTCGCACAAGACAAAAACTGCTGGAAACCTCCAAGACGGGGAGTCTGGTAACATTTCAACCTATGATTCAGGTCGTGTCGTGCGATAAATAGAGCCAATTAGGCCCCTTGATAACCATGGGGGCCCCCTACCTTTTGGGTGGCCTAACGGCCTATTTTTTCGCATCACAGGTCGTATCTTTCTGGCATAACACGTGACTATACGATCGGGTGCAGCACACCACGTCATCCCTTCATTTGCCTCACTCGCCTCGCTTTCGCATTGCACACCAAGCAGACATGGGCTCCTCCTTGTCGGCGCTCCCACGGAGAAAGAGACACAGCCAGGAAGCCAAGATAACTCCACAGCCTACCATTGGCCCGGATTTTGATAAACCCTACCGAGATGTAAGTGCCAGCTCTCCCACCTGGCGTTGACGTATGCAATTCCTAATATGATATCAAAAACAGCCCAAGTCGACCGACGACAATCATCCATTTCCCCTCGATGATCAAGACATCGGTTCTCTTTCTCAAGAGCAGCTCTACCATGCTTATACCACCGGGCCGCGCCTCTACCACTATGGTAAACTCAAAATTATCCGTGTTTCTAAATCTTTGGTCATCAAAGGGGGTCCAGACGTCTCAAAGAGCGAGTCAGAGAACATGAAATTTGCCTCAGAAACACTTCATCTACCAGTTCCCAAAGTACATCGCACTTTCACGGCAAACATACTGGGCGCCTTCGAGGCTCAGGTCCAGGGCCACTTCATTCTCATGGACTACATTCCAGGGTCAACCGTCGAGGCATGTTGGGAGTCGCTTGACAAGGCAACCAAGGAGTCTGTGGCCCAGCAAGTGGCCGACATGATAGAGAAATTGCAGTCTCGAACCATTGATGATCTCCCCCCGGGACCTCTTGGCCGGGATCCGGGCGAGAAATGCATGGGCCCATGGTTCACGGATTACGGCGCCGGACCCTTCAATAGTCTCGGAGATCTTGAGGCCTGGTTCAATCACAAGATCGACGTCTGCGCTCAGGTCCAGCAGCTGCCCACTGGGACTCCGAGATTTCAGTTCAATGCCATGGTGTTGACTCATCAGGATATTGCGCCGCGGAATCTAATTCTGAGCGAGAATAATAAGGTCTGGCTTATTGACTGGGGCTGCGCCGGCGTGTATCCCCTGGGCTTCGATCAGGCTGTGATGCGGGAACAGTCAGGGAACCATGAGTTCACAGATATGGTTCTGTCCAAGTTGTCAGATCAGTACAAGACGCTGACAAGACAATATTCAGCTATTGCGTATGGTCTTAGCACCGGTCGACTGCTTTAGATCTTGATCCGACAGGGTACATCCTCTGCCGTAGCTGATGTCACTTTCAGAGACACATCCATGCTGATACGAAGACATCAGCACATGCAAATAGATTCATCTGCATTAATTTCTCCCCTTGGTTCTAACGGAGATAACAAGGATTCGCGAATCAGAGAGCGCACCAAAATACCGAAAATAGCAAATGAGAAGACCACGCATTTATCTAACTTGATGCAACCCGTCTTGTCTAATGTCTACCGGGCGGAATAAACTGCCTTTTATGGAATATCTAATTAAGAACTTCTTTAGGGCCAAAGCTTGGTACACCACCCAGCGATCCAAAAACATCTCCGATGTAATTACTTGGAGTAAGGCCAGCCTCGAACTTGGTTTCCCAATTCTTCAGAACTCCCTCCACCACTTTGAGAGCTACAAGATATAGGTTTCGCGTAGAAGGCCCCAACCCTCCATTGTCCATCACAAAGGGAAGTTTATGCGGCTTATCCTCATGGCCACGATCAAAGTTGGAAGCAGATCTGATCAAGGTAATGCGAGAAAAGTCCACCTTGCCTTGGTGAGACGCCCTCAAGAGACCTGCCAAGAGAGCATTGTCTTCTTGGGCCGTCATGACATACTCGCCTTGGCCAGATGTGTAAACTTTGGTAACCTTTTCCATAGCATCTGAGAGACGATGCCCATGCCAGAAGGTGTTTGATGAGAGCACATCACCCTCGACAATGCTGGGCCCTTGGCTCGCAGCCTGAAAGGTGTCGGGTGAGCCAACCCACAACGCGCGGTTCTTTGCAGCCTCTGGCGAGTCTTCAAGAGTGACAGTCCTAGCAACAGACAGAGCATAATCTCTAAGCTCGCCGTTCAACTCAAAAACTTCAGTGCCGTAAAGAATCTTGGGGAACTCATCAGATGAATCCGCGCCGATGGGAACATAGCCCGAACCCCATTCCTCGGGGATCTCTCTGGCGTCAAATTCCAGCTGTATATCTACCTGAACGGCGAATTTTGCGATTGCAACAGATCCAATAGTTGCACGCTTCGGATTAACACCCGCGATGCCCGTGAGCACAAAGTAAGTCTTGGATAGATCGAAGAGTGGCGAGGATGTGAGCGCGCTGATAGACAAGGCAGCATTGATTACTGCTCGGCTGTTAGTATTCAATTCAGAGCAAATACAGGATCTACTCACGGCCCATGCCTACAACCAAAAGGCCGACTTGGCCATCCTCAGTAACATGGACGTCCTTGTATTCATGGGCGAGGCCAGGAACCTGTATCTTGCGCGGGAATTGGATCGCACTTTCGGGCGATAGCCAGTTTCGCGACTCTTCATGAAACTGCAATGTATTAGAGGCGCTTCAAGTCCAATTGGAGAATTTTGCTCACCATGGCAATAACGAACACCTTGGGGGCTATCTTGGCATCGCTTTGATGCACGGGGGCGTCGCCCGCTTTTAGCGAGGCCGAAGCGGACTCTGAGGTACTCATATTGGGAGATTTTGTGGCTTATTGGAGAAAGACTTTAAAGATATATCACTCTGTCATATGCAGTATGCAAAATGAATGAGCAAGTTGAATACAGCGGTCAGTCGTCCCATTTCATTCATGCGGGGTCAGTATGGCGTGATCGCCGAACAGAGACCCTCTTCGTTATCTCGTTGATATCCATCAATCTTCTTTGAAGACCTTCCTTCATATACAATCATCTCTCTAGCAAAGAGAGGAAAAAACAACCATCCCTTTCCAATAGGTACTGAAAACACCCACATCACCAATACAACCAGTAAATCGCTCCCGCCACCACAGAACAAGTAAAGAGGATCATATTCCTCCTCCTAGCGTCGCGTTTCATTTGCATGTGTTGATCGTGAAACTGCTTCGCCGCTTTGCTGAGTTCCTCGATCCTGTCCTGATTAATCGCGTCGTATCTGCAGCTAGCTCTCTCGATCAAAGGCAGAATGTCTTCTTTCGTTGGTAAATCGACTGCTGAAGTTTTTGCAGAACCCTCTAGCTCTTGAGAGTCATTTCGATCGAGGTTAGGCATCTTGATGTTGCCCTTGTTGTTGAATAGCCTCGCAAGTCGCAATCGGGCCATACATAAACCGCCGAGTATTGGTATTTGAATATGAACAGTGCAATTAAAGGCGAAAAATGATTTTTAAGTCAGGTTTCAGGGAGGGCGGCCTAGAAATATGATGGACCTTGTTGTGGCTACCTAGGATTCACTCAGCCAAGGCAGATTCGGTCAGACAGCTCAAGCCACGAAGCCAAGCCCAGTGCCTTTCTGGGTATGGTAGCTTGATTTCCTCCCTTAATTGATTTCCAGGGCGAGTAATTGTCTTAACCTTCTTTCCCTACTGGCATCTCGTGTATGCAAGGGATTCGCATGCAACGATCTGGAGTGCGAACCCAGCAAGTCGCAGCGACCATGTCAACTTGCTTCTTTACTAATTAGCCAAGAAGTTAATCTTACTTATCGCCTTAGGGCTTGCATTTTGTTTCTGGAGCCCATTTTGCCTGCAAAGCGCATGGCTTGTCTCAACGTTATTACGTTAAAATAGACGTCTAATATTTCATTGACACACCACGGCCCACTGCCTTATCTCTGTACCAAAAGGCGCGACATTCCGGCCTATCGTATCTTCAAAATTGGGGAATCGATCTTCGTAACCCCTCTTCATGTTCAGTAAAGGGCGCATTAGTAAGAATTTGTTAGTCAACCTTGGCAGAATAACCACCTCATCGCGCAGGATTTGATCACGTGGAGCGTTGAAAGCGGAGGAGTTTCGCGATGACTCAATGACTACATTCGCCAAGACGAGCGTGATTTTATCTACTTCACCAGATAAATTGTTTCCACCAGGAACTTAACTTTTCAAATTCTATCAATATCAATATTAACACAATGGCTTCCGAAAATCCCAATGGCAGTGAGCTTCTCGCTGGGTCTTTGTTCAATGTCAATGGCCTCGTTGCGCTAGTTACGGGCGGAGGTTCAGGTTAGTACAGACAAGCGCTCCACGAGACCATCTCTGACGTTTTTCTAGGCATTGGACTTATGATCACCAAAGTTCTTGTCCAAAATGGTGCCAAGGTTTACATTGCAGGCCGAAGAAAGCACATGTTGGACGAGGTGGCCAACTCACTTGGTCCAAATGTGATTCCAGTTCAATGTGATGTCACCTCCAAGTCGGCACTTCAAGAAGCAGCCTCATTTATCGAAAAAGATACCGGATATCTCAACCTTTTTGGTTTGCAACTCTGGCATCGGTGGTCCTCAGGTCAGGCCTGTAAACGCAGAGACCAGTCTGGAAGAATGGGCAAAGGGCAATTTTGATATCGACTATGACGCTTACGTTAACACATTTGCCGTCAACACAGCCTCAGTCTGGTATACGACTATGGCCTTCCTTGGACTCCTCGGAAAGGGAAATGAAAAGAAAAATGTGGACCAGAGTTCGCAGGTCATCATCACGAGCTCAATTGCCGGATACAACAAAAAGGCCCCTGGAGGTTGGGCATATGGCCAATCCAAGGCCGGAGCCATCCTAGCAGCCAAGCAGCTTGCGGTGACTCTCCCGCAGTGGGGAATTCGGTAAGTTATTCCGGTGAAGCTATTCAGGTAGTAGAGTGCTAAGCCACGCATAGGACAAATTGCATCGCTCCCGGATGTAAGTGCAACCCCCTTGACAGGTAGCAAGGTTCAACTGACATTTTCGCGTTTCAGTGTTCCCGAGTGAAATGTCAGAGCCAATCGTAAAGCTCTACTCCAACGATTCAGGACAACCAGGTGCCGTCCCGAGCGAGATGGTCCCACTGCAGAGGATGGGAGACGAGAAGGACATGGGGGGCACGCTCCTGTACCTTGCATCTCGCGCTGGGGCATACACCAATGGCGCCGTTATAGTGGTCGACGGTGGACGTCTCGGCAATTTCCCCGCGACCAATTGATACCGTGTAACATCTCGATCAGTCCAGAATAGGCAGCCAAACAAAGAGAGGCGGATTAAACTTGTCAAAGGTGTTGGACAGAAATACGGTGGATACTCGCTAGACGAAAGCCACAGATCCCGACATATCCGTAGACTAGTTAGCTTGCACGTTTTCAACAAGACCGTTGGCTTTATTTTTGACCTGGCTGCAGATCCAAATGGATAACACGGCATCTCACAACCTCGGGATGGCTCAACTCTCACGGCGAGGCGCAGTCAATGCGGGCTAGAAATCTAGACCTTCCAAAACTTGCCATTGAGCCGCGTCAGCTGCCGGTATGATTACGGTTTTACGCAATTAGCCGGCTCGTATTGCTCCTACTGAAGCTTGCACACGCCACAGGTGTTGGGGCCCGTGGAACAGTGATTCAAGACATGGCCATCTTGGGGTCGTGTGGCTGACCACTCCAGGGGCTAGCTCGCTCTCCGGCAAGGTCTTGCCGAAGGGTACGGGGTGGCCAACGAGAAACAAGCAATGCCATGGAATGATGTTTTTCTTCTCCCTTGACTTGGATTCATACCGAAACTTGGAGTACAAAAAGGTGTCCTCGTCCTGCTATTTTCTTTCTTCCAATCCAGCTCATCTCTACAACATTCGCTCAACTCTCTTTTCATTCTTTCAATCTTTCAATTAATCTTCAACACCTTCTCACCCAACCTTTCACCATGAAGCTGAACTTCCTCCTCGCTGCGGCTCTTGCCATCGTCGTTCCCGCCATGGCTGCCGACTCCACGACCGAGACTCACACTGGTACCACCACGCACACCTCGACCCAGTCCGTATCCTATCCATATCACAATCAAGGATAGACGAACTAACTAGGACTAGGACTGACGCTTCTGGCTCCGCTACTGGCACCACCACCGCGACCGAGGCTGTCACCACCACCACCTCCACTGGCCCTGCTCCACCTCCGTGCCGACGTCATTGGTGCCGCTGGTGTTGTTGGCATTGCTGCCATGCTCGCCCTCTAAGGGACAGGCTGTACCACCATTCTCTGTTCGCGATACTGTATCATCTTCATTTCATTGTATTGTTGGCTTGGAATCGATGGGTTACATATAGAGACGAGCGCTTATCTCACAACCATCTGGCTTACTTAATGTCATACCTTCAATACATTACCAGACAATATTAATATTCCCCCAAGAAAAGTCCCAACCTTTGATGAATGAGTGAAAATGGCCATGTTGTAAGTGAGAGTGTGCGGGGGTACTGTCGGTTGGCAGCCAGCATCAAGCTTCAGTTCATGCTTCTGTCTGGCCAGAAATTAAGACAAAGCGCGCCTGCAAAGCTGTGTCGGCCTCCCTACTTTTGCGGTGTGAAATTAATTATTGATGTATGTCTTTGCCTCAGCCGTTGCCACCGATGTGGCTGGCTGAATTGCCACCATCACAGCAGGGAGACTGACCGCCCAACGACTCATACTCTTTCCGCGCCAAGAGAGTGAGACATATAATCTAACACCGCAAGCAAGGGAGACGCTACCCTTTTTTCCCCAATTTCAGGGAGCAATTTAAGGGGAAGGAGAAACAGATCTAAGACAACAGCGCTTCTAGAGCCCCTTCTAACCTGGTATCTGCTTAAGACTTGCACTAAGATATGAGCATGAATATGCGTTACCCGCTATATGAAACTTTTGAATATTCACTTGACACTTTAATATGAACTTTTTCATAGTAAATGAGTATTCAGCAGATAATGTTAGCCCATACGCCCAATTACTCCAGTTGTGCATGACCTCTAGGACATTCACCTCCAACATTTACTGCTCGACTTTCTTACGCACCATTCCCTTGTTCAGACAGCCCAATAATCAAATACCAGTGCCAATCTCAAGTACTGGTCCCAGAAGAATATTAGTAATAAGGGTTAAGCTCTCCATACCTCGCAGTGGCTTTCGGGGTTGTCTGGTCCGTTCCCGGGACGGCACCTACTTCGATATATGCTAAAGCTTCAAGGAGAAGGACACAGTACTAGTTTTATAACATGATACGAAATATGCATTGCTGGGTAGGGAAAAATAATAGGCGGATAAATCTTTTAGCACAAAATGTCTCTAAGAAAAGGGTTCTTTGGGGCCACTTCTCTAATATAGTAGAGATAACAAAGGATAGATGTTTATTGGCCAACCAAAAACCAGCGATAAATACTGAGTTCGCCTTCCGTGGACATTATTCACAGTTTAAGCTCAAGCATTTTCCCTACTATTCGTTCTTGTTCCGTTTCCTGAGCATATCAGGGTGGAGTCATGGGCGCAAACTCTCCAGTGCTTCTCTCCTTGCTCTGCATAGTAACAATATGGAGCGAGCTCGACATATAACATAACAGCCACAACTCATATCTGTATTTGATCAATTTTTGTCTAGATCCATTCAGTAGACTATGAAAGCGTTCAACAGTCGTGAGGCAGACAAATTAGTTTAGGGTCTGGTTGCGACCTGAGGTGATTCCCTTTTCCCTGCATGGATGTAGCAGCACAGCCCTTCAGGTGGATTTATGCTTTCAACCTATGTCTTCATTGTGGTTGCAGTAAAAGCTAGTATATGCGGGAGATCCCGAGATCCAGTAGTTTAGGAGGCTATCAGGAGTCAGCCTTGGCATGTGATAGGAAGAGTTGTGGAACGATATTCCCCTCTTCACTTCATTACGCAACACTAAAAATGAGGCTGTGCGGGATACAACAGCGATCGACTATGCATCAACTGTATCAAGACAGTATCACGACATACACTGCCCGGCCGTCGCCAGCTACAAAGAAAACTATTGGAGAGCTAGAAGTGTCCGCGTTTCATGTTCTTTTTCTCTTATCTCTACCAACATGATTGGTGAAGTCGGACTTGCATGTGCTTTGTTTTAGGGTGAGGGGTTCCCAAGCTGCATCGCAATCAGGGCTGAAAATGGCATTTCGCTTCCGAGTGTTTGCGATTTGCATGGCATCCTTTGACCAAAGTACAAATGATCCAATGCCAAGCTAGGACTTGCCGTCTTCCATGTTGATTTCCATGCTATCTTGATGAAAGACAACAGGGTAGGACATCTTTCTGCTGTGCAAGTCACATCATTCAGCTTAGTCACCCGCGCGCGCATTGTTGCCTGGATGCCTGCCTGAGTGCCTCAACTCCTGCATCGTTTTACCGACATCAACGAATCACTAACTCTCACTGCATCAATCCCGCATTCCAATCACGATCTTCTCATGGTCGCCAAAACGCCTTGGCTGTGCGATTCGAGAGTTCTCGTCATTCTATTGGACTGCTGCCTGGCTGGGCTGATGTGAGATTCAGGCGGCGCGCATACTGTGGGCCGTTGGTGTGGTACTCAGAGGCTGAGCCCAGCCCTGCTGCCTACGACTTGCAGGGGACGAGCACACCCGGTGACTCAGGTCGGCAGGCTAGAGGCCATCGCGATGCAGTCCAGCACGGCACTATCGATGCGGAGGCTGATCTTATCTGCAGAGGCCTATTCCGAACCCATTGCCTATAAAGAGTTGAAATGGCCTCGAGATGGATGCTAGAACCCGACTTGATCCATCACCAAATCTCCATTTGGAGTAACAACACATTCTACAGTTCATTCACCACAATCAGCCATGGTTCGCACAGCACAGAGAGGAAGAGGCGGTCGTGGCCGTGGTCGTCGATTTCCCCCCTTTCCACGAAATTTCCCTCCTCCTCCTCCCCCTGCCCCGCCTCGCGCTGCAAAGCCTCCGCGACCTCCCCGTGATGGAGAAATTCAGTTAATGGTTCTGAAGCAAGAAGCTGAGCGTCGCGAACGCATCCTCGCTGATCGACGTCGGGTCGCCTCCAAATGGCGTCCCAAGATCCCCCAGGTTCGAAAGGTCAACTTTGAGAACTTCAAGAACCGTTTCCAGGACGTCGATGAGCCCGACTATGCCATTGACGTTCTGATGGGTGGCCCTACAACCCAGGCCCAGATCCGCCGTGAGCATGGACAGCGTCGCCGTGAGGAGATTGCTCGCCTTCGACAGAGCTACCTATCCCTCAAGAACAATGGGTCTGGCTCTTCTCAGAACAAGATCGACGCCTATGAGAAGGCCAGACGCGAGAGGAAGGGCGATGTGCTTCAATCATCTGAAAATGAGATTCAGCGCATCCGTATCCAGTCTCAACCAGTCCTCGGTCACTTGACTGCCCTCATGAACGACACGGATCAGCGATCAACTCCCCGCACCTTCATGAGACCTTTCAAGGCCCTGGTACACTTCCAGCCCAAGATGAAGGAGATTCTTGCCACTCTGGAGGAGAAGTGGGGAGACTTTGAGGAGCTGGACAGCGATCAGTCCGAGGCTGTCGAGCTTTCTGCCGGCGAGGAGGTTGACATCGAGCCCGAGGTCCTGGAGGCCGACGACATGGGTTCTGCCAAGGGAGAAGGAGAGGGAGAGGAGGATGACGCCGCCTCTGACACTGAGTCCCTCGAGTCTGTTGACTCTAACGCCGATGAGGACTTTGAGGGCCTCATGGACAGCCCCGAGGCCTTGAGAGACATGCGATGCTATGTCGAGTTCATTGACAACGAGGTCATCCCTCTCCATTCCCGCTTCGACGGTACCGGTGCCGAGAAGGTCAAGTTTGATGACCTCTGGTCTCTGTTCCGCGTCGGCGACCTCATCTACATGCCCGCCTCCGGTGAGACTGGTGGTCGTTATCATGAGGTCTGGCGTATCTACAAGACAAGAGCGCCTGACCCCGAGACATCGTATCCCACGACTGGATGGGACTTTTTCGAGGATGAGCACCAAGTCAACGAGAACTCCAAGTTCAAGATCTCGGCCTACTATATCGACCACGATGGCTCCAACTTTGGTGCTGTGCAGCGCAAGTTCGAGATTGAGTCCTTCGTGGGAGAACGCTCCATCGAGTCGTTGGAGGTGTTCCCCATTCGATACCGCCACAACCACCAGCAGCTCCTTCAGTCGCTCAAGCAGCAGGGTCGCAAGTTCATGGAATACCTTGAGGACCGCCACCAGCAGTACAGCGCCTGGACCCTAACCAGGAACCCGCCCTCTGCCCAGACGGAGCCAGATGACGAGATTCTGGATGACCAGGAGTACCAGAAGATGCGCCACCCCGAGTTTGTCGAGAGTGACCTCATCGTTGATCTCACAGAGGCGTATCAGAAGATGCCCGACTGGATGCCGAGATTCCATCAACTGACCATGAACAAGTCAATCCGATGTGAGATCAAGGATGATGAGATGCAGATCCAGCATTGGTTCAACGGATCTCGCAGTACTCTCGCGTATACACAGTCTGAGATCATCCAGCACGCAGACGGAGTTGAGACCCGCCAGCGACGTGACAACCTCGCCGCTGATTCCTTCTTGCGCTACCGCATTAAGGGCAGCCGAACCTTTGAGACCGACCCCAAGGCGTTGGAGCTCCGTGATGAAGACCTGGTTCTTCTCCCCAAGCGCATGTTTGCTTACGCTCTGCGAGAACGTCGCTTCTGGCCCATTGACTTGAACTTCCTCAAGCCGGTGCGTCGGGAGCCCGGAGTTTTTGAGAACCTCCGAATCCAGAGCGACTACAAGGATGTCGTGCGCGGCTTGGTCATGTCTCATTTCCAGAAGAAGGCCCTGGAGCGCAAGTATGCAGACATTGCCACTGAGGGTCCCAGCCAGGATCTTATTCAGGGCAAGGGCCGCGGTCTTGTCGTCCTTCTGCACGGTGTTCCCGGTGTCGGAAAGACGGCGACTGCAGAGGCTGTGGCTATGGAGAACAAGAAGCCACTGTTCGTCATTACCTGCGGTGACCTTGGTCTGACGCCTCACGAGGTTGAGTCTTCACTCAAGAACGTGTTCCGTCTTGCCCACCTCTGGGACTGTGTTCTCCTCCTCGATGAGGCCGATGTCTTCCTGTCGCAGCGTTCCAAGCTCGACATGAAGCGAAATGCTCTTGTCTCGGTGTTCCTCCGAGTCCTGGAATACTACAACGGTCTTTTGTTCCTCACCACCAACCGAGTCGGCACCATTGACGAGGCCTTCAAGTCTCGTATTCACCTGTCCCTTTACTATCCTCCTCTGGATAAGACGCAGACCCGAGAGATCTTCCGCTTGAACATTGCCAAGCTCAAGGAGATCGAGTCGGAGCGCAGCAGGATGACTGGCGAGCCCGCGCTCGTGATCAAGGAGGGCGATATCATCGACTTTGCCACCAAGCACTACGAGGAACTCGCTAGATCTACCGGCTGCTGGAACGGTCGACAGATCCGAAGTGCATTCCAGATCGCGTCCAGCCTTGCCATCCACGACTACTCCAACCAGGCAGCGCTGGCTCACTCTCGTGGTCAGCGAGCTCCTGTCGCTCCTGTTCTGGATAGGACTTGGTTCGAGAAGGTGCAGATGTCGACCCAGAGCTTCGATCGTCACATGAAGAAGGAGTCTGGGGCTTATGATGCTGAGATGCCTCTTCGAAACACGTTCTACGAGGGTCGATTCGAGTAAGGGAGAAGTCCAGTTTCTGGTTGGCTTGGAGTGTTGATTTGTTTGGTGAAATGACAAGATAATGACAGAAACTTTATAATTGCCAGCGTGGTATTTAACTTGGGTGTTTGGGAAATAAACAATGACAAGACTGAATAAAAATTAAATTCAATGGCAGGCACATATTACCTAAATCCCGAATTCTGTGAACTGTGAACTATCAAGGTGAATTGCATGATGATGCATACGCGCAGCTCAACGCATCACGACTGGAAAAGGCGGCGCAAAGCCAGTTTCGGTGAGAATGCTACGCTGGTATGGATCTACCATGACACTTTCCTCTCAAAGTCCTTTAGCCTATGCATAATAAGTTTGATCCTTTGCAATTATTCCAAGGATTAAAATGAACAGGGTTGCTGTTAAAGCAAAGTGCAACTGCTGATCACCTTCACGTTGCAATGCGGGGGTGACAACTCCTCGGCAGTGCCTTCCTGCTGACATCATACTATCACGCATTGTGATGTTGACTTTTCAATGCGGGGAGAGCATTAAAGAGCCAACTTTACTTGGTAACACGCAGTTGAACTACCTTCAAGCTTATCTTTGTCTTCTGACACGATGCGTTGGACAATTTTTCGCCTCCTTTGTGAGGCTGGTGTCTCTCCTACTCCTCCTCAACACGGCATCCGCCCAAACAAAGTACAAAGTTCAAAAACCTCCACTCGACACAGACTGGACCTACAAGGTCGGAACGAACCCATGGCCCGAATATCCACGACCTCAACTCCGCCGCGATGCATGGAAGAGTCTCAGCGGTATCTGGACCTGGAAACCTGCCAACGGCGAGAAAGACGTTGAGAACCTTCCGAAAGCTGGAAGTCTAGAGCGCGAGGTTCTTGTGCCTTCATGCATCGAGAGCGCTCTATCTGGACTTCAGATTCTGGATGTCCGGGATATGTGGTATGAGAAGACGTTTGATGTTCCAGAAGAGTGGAAGGATCGCAGGGTTTTACTCAACTTTGAGAGTGTTGACTACAAGGCTACTGTGTTTGTCAATGGAGTAAAGAAGACGACACATGTTGGTGGATACGACCGGTTTATTATCGATGTGACCGAAAAACGTCAAGTTCGGGGCCTCGAATGAATTGTTAGTCCAGAGGGATATCTCGATCTGAGCGACGCTGACTTTAGCAGGCTTGTCTTTGTCCAGGATCCAACAGACTCCGACATCATCCCTATTGGCAAACAGACTTTGAAACCCAGCCACATCTTTTATCGTTCTTGCTCGGGAATCTGGCAGCAAGTGTGGATTGAAGCTGTACCCAATGATCACATCACGCAGCTTGATGTTGCTGCTGGTGCTGACGGCAAGGGTAAGTTACAGATGAACCAGCTTCACGCCAAGGTCTAACATGCGTATCTAGTTTCCGTGAATGTGCACACTTCACAGCAAGCGAAGGAATTCTTTCAAGTCACGCTCACCGAGGCAGATGGAAGCACAAAGGCATCTCACTCTGGAGTCACCAATCAAGAATTCACATTCACCGTCGAATCACCCAAGCTATGGTGGCCCGACTCACCCGCTCTCTACAACTTCACCGTCACTTTAGAAAGTGGTGACAAGGTCCACAGCTACACAGGTTTCCGCACAATCTCCAAGGGAAAGGTGAATGGCGTTACTCGACCACTTCTCAACGGCGAGTTTGTCTTTCAGTTTGGAACCCTTGATCAGGGATTTTGGCCTGATGGTTTATACACGCCTCCGAATCGAGAGGCTATGATCTATGACTTGCGGCTTCTCAAACAATTCGGCTTCAACGCTGTTCGCAAGCATGTAGGTTCACTCCTCCACCCCTCAAAGACATATTGCTAACGGTTTAATACAGATCAAAGTCGAACCGGATCTGTTTATCAGGCTTGTGATCAACTCGGCCTCATGGTTATCCAAGACATGCCAAGTCTTCCCGCTAGTCGCGAGCGCAAGCCTGACTCGAAGCAGCAAGCTGAGTTCAAGCGGCAGCTTGAGGTGATCGTGAACCAGCACAAGAACTATCCTTCTATTGTAACTTGGGTAAGGATCATTATTTCTAGGGTATTTATCTTGCAGTAGCTCATCTTTATAGGTCATCTACAATGAAGGCTGGGGTCAACAAGTCGTCTCGCCACCACCTGAGCAAGACTTGACGCAGCTCGTCCGTCAACTGGATAGGACGAGACTCATCAACTCCGTCAGTGGGTGGGACGATCACGGCTTTGGTGATTACCATGTAAGGCTCCAAGATTCAAATGTTCGGGCGCAAGTTTACACTGTCCTAGGATAACCACAACTACGCTGAGCCTCAATGTGGCACACCCTTCTACTCCCAGCCAAAGACACCATACGACCCTGAAAGAATTGGCATCGCCGGTGAGTACGGCGGTATTGGCCACAACGTTTCTCTTGAACAGTGAGTGAACCCCCATCCCTAAACTCAACCCACATCTTACCGCTCTTCAGCCTTTGGAACGTCAAAGAAGCAATCGCCACAATCAAAGACACCTACGAAATCAACGAAAAACCTCGAATCGTACAACTACCGCGCCAGCGTCCTCTTCCGCGATATTCGCGAGCAGACGCAGCGTTTTGCATGTAGCGGTGCTATTTACACGCAGACCACTGACGTGGAGGGCGAGGTCAACGGTTTGGTGACGTATGATCGACGATTTCTACGGCCGCAGCTTGAGAAGTGGCAGGATGATATACAGAGCGTGTATAAAGCTGCTGAGTCGAGGGGAGGTCGGAAGGTGGGGGATAAGGGGAAGAGGAGTAAGGGGTCGTTGTTGGATCTTTGATGGGCTGAGTTTCGAGATTGTTGGAGGGCACATTGATTCATTCTATGCTCTGGAACTATACTTGTTCCACCATCCATCTCTGGTCTCTTTACTATCGTCATTGGTTTGTCGTTGAAAAGGATTTAATCCCTGCTCCGGCATGAAAATGATCCGTAATATTCCAGTGTCCTGCATATTGATCAGCACTGCCACAGTCTGCGTCATCACAATGACTCTCGCCTGATAATACTATCAAAGCAACAAGTCTCATATCTTATCCCTTTGTATCTAACCAAGACTAGCGGCTATCTATCATGTCCGAGCCGATGCAGCCATCAGCAGACTCTATCGAGGAGGGGCCAAGCCAGCCAGCCCCGAAGCGTAGGGCTGATCATCCAAGTACCTCATCGTGGTTGCTTCTGACTTGATTAGGCACCGAAGTTTCCAAAGCACCCAACGATGACGACTGGCAGATAGTCACAGAAGAAGATGGCAAACCACCTCGATTCTGCGGAACGCTCGTCACGGCACAGGGTGATTTTAGTTTTGGAAAGGGGAAAAAGAAGCGTACTCTTTTCGCATACCAGGTGGGGTATGCGAATGGGCATACGCACTGGTCTGATGATGAGGGAGAGGCGGGGGAGGTGAAACAAGAGAAGAAGGGGGATGTCGGGGAGAAGGAAGGACATGGTGTTGATAAAGCAGAGAAAGATCCTGAGAAGGTAGAGTAGAGTATATGGTTCATGCCGCTTTCTTCATTGTTTGCTTGGTATCAAGAGGTCTGGCTGTGTTGAAGAGCATGTACCCCAAGACTACATTCTCTTACACAAGTGGGTAGTCATCTTAGACTCTCGCTCGACCTACGGCAGCTTCTATACAACGTGAGAGTCGTATATAAGTATTGGCTTATGACATGGTCAGTCTATCAGGTCTGCCAATGCACCTCACATGATCTGTGCCTTGGCGAGGAGGGGAGTAACAGAAGCATGGTCGACATGGTTAACACTGACGATCAACAACTCACGTCCATGTTTGTTTGGCTCAAAGTAACAGTGTTAATAACATGGATCCTGTCTTGATTCGAACAAAAACTATAGTATGGCCATACATCAACCTAAACAAGGTCCTACCGAGTCTAGTACTGTTCCGTAGACCCTCTAGTGATGGCAACCAAAACCTTCCAACGCCAAACAACGAGTTGTAATCTATAACTCAAATAAACATCCAATGAAACATCAAGGCTCTTGATCCGAATATGCTCCAAAACGCCAGCGCTTGCTGTTCTCTTCTACCCACCACCTGCTGATGAATGCTCCCTCCTCTACCCAGTGGGCCACTTCTGTGCCGTGTTTTCGTTCGACACTGTCCAAGAAGGAGATAAAGTCGAAGCCCTGCACGGAGTCATGCTCGGCAGGGTCAGCTGTGAGGTTGCTGAGCCGCCACTCGACGTTGTCGATGAGAGGGACCACGAGATGTCTCTCGGGGTAACGGGCATCACGAGCGGTTATCACAGCTCGGCCAGGGTTGACAACCGTGAATTGCCAGTTTCCCTGGCCTGTTTCATTGTTGGCTTTTTGCATCGGTCGGATGAGAGATTGTCCTTCGTAATTGCGCATCAAATCGGTCGCTGCTCGGCGGCTTGCTTTGTTCAATGAATCCGTCTCCACGAGCAAGTCCAAGATGGTCGGAACGATCTGTGACGAATGCACTGCATCGTGAACGTCAAAGGCGGGCAGTAGAGGATGAGAGAAAACGAGAGGAACGTGGTCGACGCCGACGTTGGGGTTGTAATAAGGTGAAACGGCATCATTCTCGGGCATCGAAATGCCGTGGTCCCCAACAAAGACAATCAGAGTTTCATTGGTGACGCCCTGCTCATCCAAGAGGTTGAGAACCTTGCGCAACCATTTATCGTCATAGCCCTCCGAGTTGACGTAATGTGAAAGCATGTCAAGGCCGTTGGCCACAGGCACATATTGCTCATGTTGGGGCATCTTGTAGGCGTGGTGGCTCGTACTGGTCAGGTGCGTAAGGAAGACTCTCTCGTCATTCTCCTTGGCAGAAACAAAGACATCGCGGAAATAATCTTCAAGGGGATCCTCTTCGAAAGCAAAGGCATTGATGTCGGGCAGTGTGACGGGTCCGTGTGTGGCATTTGGTGATCGCAGATATTCTCGACTGATGATATGCTCCTCTGGAAATCCGAGGCTAGAGACAAGCTCATATTGATTGTCGTACAGCATGGTGGCGGCTTGGTAATAGTATGATTGCCATTTTGAAGCATTATATGGGTGTGCATTCTCCTCTTCCGAGTCACCCAGCTGGTTCAATGCTTCAAAAACCTGTGCCAAACAAGGCTGATACACATGGTGTCGATAGTCGAGGTTAAAGTCGGCCATCAAGGGCGCGACACCACAAACCGTACCAACCAAGCTCTTGAGTGTGTATGTACCCGTCGTATGCGCATTGGTGAAGCGAAGGCCTCCACGCTTGACCTTGGATGCTTCATCCCGCTCGAAACCATCGTCGTAATCGCCGGTGATGTAATTAGCGGTCGGTGTCAGTGTCGCGAGTCGATCCATTGCCTCCTTCGGGAGCTTCTTGTTGGGAAAAGAATCGACCAGGCGATCATATAGAACCGTGTCCTTCTTTATGGGAAAGACATCATTCCTGGTGCTTTCGAGGAGGAAGAGAAGTACATGCTTCACTGGCACATCTTGCAACTTGTCGCGCAGCCCTGATAGGACGTCGTCGCCGAGGTTCGAGATCTTCAACGGGTCGGCACCAGCGCTGTAATGTTCCCTCCCTGAGTACCAATCTTCAAAGCCCGCCAACTTTTTATCCTTGGGCAGCCAATCCCAAGGCGTCGGGTCGGCAAGAGCTGTTCGATGATCCCAAGTATGCTGAATGCCAGTGCCGAATAACGAAGGTAGCTGTTCGAGCATGGGCGATGAAGTTGAGCAGTCGACAAATGGTAGCAGGGCGGTCGTCCACGAGAGGAAGATGAGCGATCGGTCGTGTGGCCGCGCGAAAGCCGAGAAGACAAGGGCGAGGAGAGTTATTGTAACGATCGTATACGTAGAGGTGTTTAGGAACGACTTCAGCTTCGACGGCGCAATATCAAGCCCCAATCTCTCGATCAGTCGCTGGGCAAGTCGAAGCGGTGCGGACAGCGTCTGTCGCTGCGCATCATCGTCAAAGATGCTACTGGAAGAACTCTCGTCATCGTATGCGAACTTGGCGGGGTCTTCGATATCGAGCTGGGGGATTTGAGAGTAGGACGATTGGGGAGCCCGACGGAACAGTCGCAATAGTGTCGCGAAGGGCCAATTGGCTACATCGGCAGCGTAGCCCCAGAAGCTGTAGCAGAAGTCTTGTAGCAACCAGCTGAAGAGGAGAGTAAGAGACAGGACGGCCGTGAATGCCAAGCTTCCCGTCAGGATCAGAGCTCGTGACGAAGGATCGGTGGGGAGAGAAACGTTCCGAAAGTGGATTTCGGAGCCTGCGACGAGGTAAAAAGAGATAGCGATGATGCCAAGACCGACGTTATAAAGGATTATGATGCTGGTCAAGAAGGTTATTGCCAGCCGTGACACAAAGGCCAAGCCAACCACCCAGCGATCAAGGAGGAGCCGTATCAAGACAATGATGGCAACATCTTGGGCAAAGAACGAGTAACCCCATTGTCGCAGTTGATGTTCCGGCACGGCAGAGAGATGAGCATGTATGTGGGTGATCTTGGCGTTCCAAATGGCGAGAGCGGCAAATGTGAAGAAGAATCTCCGGTTCGCGAAGCGCGAGAAGAGGGCGAGGGCAACCCGCAGAGGCGCCTCAAAGGAGACTGCCGATATCCGGAGCATGATGTAATAAAAAGAGTTACAGAGAAAGGGAGCACAAAGGAAAAAGATGAGAGGAGTTGGCCGCGTGGCCGGTGATCCCTTCGATGGTTCTTCCCTGAGACACCAGGTTCTGTTGAGTTGGCAGTGGGGAGTGAATGACCCTGAGGAGTGAGCAAACGCCGAAACAGCACGTCTTTCAAGCTCGCAAGACAGTGTGGATCATGGCCAGGTTGTTTGTCTCGAAAAAAGAGCCAAGGGATGGATCAGGCTGTCGGCAAAGATTGCAGGTCGAGGTGCAAGGTGAGCGCGGGCGAGCATTGAACTGTTCGGCACCGCAGAGTTATACCAGGAATTTGCGATACCGGCAACGGCAAGGCTAAAACTGTACCTGTCTCGAGTACCTCTTCTAAGGACAGATACCTCATTAGCCTCGATGATGAGTACTGGGTTCACTCAACAGGTGTAATTCCTGGTAGGGCCGATGCTCAAACGACACCTGTTCGCCATGACGATCTGTACCTGCGTGCCTCGCTTGGTGCCAGGTCCCAAAGCGCCTTTTACGGCGCGTCCATTGGCACGCACGAACAAGCACAAATTCTGGGGCCGCTCGGGCATTGCTTTCACAGACCAAACTCAAGATTCTCACCTTCGCAGCATGTCACCTTGCGACGTGATTCGTCTTGCCCCGGTGTTCATCGACAATGCCCCTGGTCGGCGGGCGCTAATGAGGTTGGTCTGGGCTCCGTCCCGAACCCTTGGTCTCCCCCCGAACCTTTGGTCTCCCCGATCAGCAAAGCTTGGCTCTGGCCTGGATGGGTCCATGCTGTTTCCCTCTGTTCTTTGCCGGAAGGTGGCCCAATCATATTGAAGATATAGCAAGCAGGTGGTGACAAGAATGAGTGTATCCGTCGAGAAGCGGAGCGAGAATGAAAATGGTGGCATTTCGAGATTCAGCTTTGCTCAGCCGCCTGGACAAAGATGCAGCCACAGAAGGAGGCCAGAACGACGGGATCAGCCATGTCACGTGCACGGCGGCTAACTCGGATCGCCAGGAACAGTAAAGACATGCAACCCCTGGAACACGGCGGCCGCGGTTGATGGGGCTCAATGACCAACAACGTCGTAATAACTGGGAAAGGGGAATGAAAACCGGGGCTCTTTGCCTCATTCACAGTGTCAAAAGTTCCAAATCATACGAAAATGTTCCCTGATCATCCCGTGCTGCAAAGTTGAATGTGCACCTGAAAATGAGTGGCTTGAAGTGGTCAAGCCACAGGAGACTCAGCCGACTCCATGCGGCAACTGGTTGGCTTCCCCAAAAATGTAGTGCTCCGCCCGGGTTATGAAAGTGGCTTCACGTCGCCAAAGCAGCGCTTGGGATTGGCAACAGCCTTCTTGGCATTGTGAGCCGTGCTTGGCACGTAAACAATCACCGGTACTTGCATCTGGTCTAGCGAGGAGCGAAGGAATTGACGCCAAAGGCCGTGGAGATGTCACGGCACTTGACGTGGGGTCTAGCACCTGCAAAGGAGGCTTTAGCAGACGAGCCAACAACCAGCAAACGTCTCGCGGTTCACATGCAATCTCAATTCAAGGCAGATATCGCAATATGTACCCTCATGGAGGTAGCTAACAAGAGCCCGAGTCAGCACTGAGACACCCCTGAGGTCCTCATGCATAGGGGCTGATGGGCTGTTAAGCCACGTTCCACCCTTACTTCCACTGTGTGTCGCATATCATGCAGAGTGACCGTCGATATTGCTTTTATTGTACGGAGTAGCGCGGCAGAACTCGCTTCATCAGCACCAAAGTAGTATTCTCGTTTGCCCTTTGCAGTCGTGCACAGCCCCAAAGCTGGAGCCTGGTGTCAAAGCAGCGAGCGGCCGATGCTGTCACCCTAGCAAACGCCAGCCAAGGCAGAATTCGCTGGGACCTAGGTCGTATTCGAGGGGCCAGCCGAGGGAAAAGAGCTGAATGAGAGCCCCTCGATGCAGCACCACGCCAATCACGACTTCTTTGACAGGCATAGGCCTCAAGCAAGATCGTCCGAAACTCACAATAGAGAAGGTCACCACGTTGATTACCCGGCCCGCTCCAGGTCCTTCATGTTATCGATAATCGAAAATCAGTGATCTTATCTTATCTCATGCCTTAGTCAGCAACGCCTATCAGCTCTTTCTATAGGGTAGGCAATCTGCCCAGTGCATTTGCTAGCAAGCAAGAGTATTAAGAGTTAATAAGTGCACTAAGTAATAAACTTATAACACGCGCTCTTAATCTATTAATTCCTTATATATTAATACCTATTAGTTTAGTATTATGCTTAAAATTTAACTTGTGAGGCCTTGGTTATTAGATATGTGCATAGGTACATTGGGCTTAGCTCCCTTTGCAGGTTGCGTTGAGTATTTCATCGCTGCCTATCGTCTTATCGCGCCTTATCTTATCAAACCCAGGCCTCGTTTCTCGCGATTCTGCAACACCTGCCAAATTGAGATGCTCAACATTAAGAGAAGGAATGACTCTAGGCTGTTTTTCGAGTCACTGGGATTAAGTGGGAAGAAACCATCAACTTCACAATAAATCAGCACCGCTGCTTCAATTGTATCATATCGAGCCAACGCAATGCCCCCCATTCCCCCCCTGTCAGAGAAGCTGATGCGCGTCAGCCTGCCGAGTGTCGCGTTCTGCCTGGCCCCTCTTCTGCAAAGTCCGAGCTGGCCAATGATGGCAACACACAATTCGTCAGATGTGCCTCCTTCAACCTCTCGATCTCTGCTTATCAAACTCTACGAGTCGAGTTCCTGGATCTTTTCTCATCATCTAGATCGACTGTTCACTCGGTGCGGCTTGTATTGACACCGGCAGTCAGTGCCTGCCTCGACTAGGCAGCATCATGTCGTCCATGGCTAGCTACGATGACCCCAGCTACGATGATCCTGTTGCGGTTGACAGCGACGTTGACGTCGAGATGATTGATCGCGATGATATCAGCAATTATAATCCAGAGCAGATACTCCCGGAGTCACCGGAAAACATACAAAAGATCCGTTCCTGGCTGGAGCCCACCTCATACGATAACGTTGGCGGCGAGTTTCGCAAGCATCAAGCTGCCCATGTAGATGGCACAGGTGTCTGGCTCACTTCGAGCAGCGCATATCAGGAATGGCTACAGGGCGAAGAGCATGGACTGCTCTGGATCAAAGGCATTCCGGGATCTGGAAAGTCAGTCATGGCGGCCAATCTTGTCAACGAGATAGCCACTTCCAACCCCGGATGTCCAGTTCTGTTCTTCTTCTTCCGCCAAATCATCGACGCCAATCATGAGCCCCAAGCTCTACTGAGGGATTGGTTGGACCAGGTCCTGGACTACAGTCCTCCCCTTCAGAAGAAACTGAAAACTTACTTGCGCCGGCCCATCGATTCGATTTCAATGGAGGACATGTGGAAAGATCTCAAGATGGCGTTGGAGAATCTTCCTGGGAAGGCCTTTTGCATCGCTGATGCACTTGATGAGATGGATCAAGGAAATAACGACTTTCTTTCCGCCCTGGGAGATCTTGGTTCGTGGCGGCCAAAGACCGTCAAGGTGTTGATCACCAGTCGTCCAGTCCCAACAGTCGAAGATCCCCTCAGGCTCACTCCATGCCTTCATGTTCGGCTGGAAGAGAAGATGGTCGATGCAGACATCTCGAAATACGTCCAGTACACGCTGTCTAACTCGACTATCCCCCAAAGTGAATGGGAGGTCATCATGAACGCCGTTCCTGGTCGTGCCAATGGCTTATTTCTTTATGCCAAGCTGGCGATGGATGCCTTCCTGGAGCAGGACGCTGATATCACCAATGTGATCTCACGACTTCCCGCAGATTTGAACGTCCTATATACGGATCTGCTGAAAGAGCACGCTCGCAGATCTGGGGTGGCCGAGGAAATCCAGCACTTGATCTTGCAAGCAGTCACCCACGCCAGCCGCCCTCTACGATTGCTTGAGCTTGCTGAACTGATCAAGGTCCTCAGCCCCGATGGCTCTACACGGGATCTGAAAACAACAAAGAGCCTCATTCGAGCTGCTTGTGGGCCACTATTGGAGATATTGGCGGATGAGACAGTCTCTGTCATTCATCATTCCTTCACTGAATACCTCAAGGGCACGACACGGTCTGAAGACGACCCTGGATATCCCATTCTGCAGAGGGGCCCAACTCATGCCGCACTCGCTACAAGTTGTTTACACTATCTGCTGGCCGGCTGTCTAGCGTCGGTCTCACTGGACCAACCTCAACGGTATTCACGCTGGCAACAAGAGGAATCGGATCGACCTGTGGGCCTAGAATCGAGACTGAAGCATCCCTTCTTTGAGTACGCTATCAACAACTGGGCTCACCATGCCAACCGATCTGAAGCTGCTGGACATGACCAGACAGCGCTCAACGTTGAGATTGGCAAGTTGTTGGGTAATGACAACAACCGAAGGCGGTGGCTTCGGATGGAAGCCCCTGGATACGAATCCCTGACACCGCTCCATGTAGCGGCCAAGGAAGGGTTGGTTTCATACACAAAGGAAGTGCTCCCAACTTCCGAGGTGGATGCGTTCAGCCGATATGGTCAAACGCCACTGTAAGTACTCTTTTGAATGCTTTGTGCGGAATAATACGCCATCAACAGTAGACTAATCCATGCCGGTGTCTAGTTGGATGGCAGCTGCAAACGGCCATGCCGAGGTCACCCGCCTCTTAATCGCTGCTGGGGCAGATCGGTATCCTCATCAACCAGATCATGGGGAAAAGCCACTTCATGAAGCAGCATTGAAGAACCACTTTGAGGTAGTGAGGGCATTTCTGGAGGCGGGATTTGACCCTATTCCACGCACGGAACCAGCTGAAGACGACTACTCGGACTACTACTACATCCCCACTGAAGAGAGAGCACTTGAGTATGCTTGTGACAACGGGCACCTGGAGACAGTTGAAGTGTTTCTTTCATTCATCGACGACATTGACCTTATTCACCGTGCTTTGGCTTGGGCCGCAGAGAGGGGCAGGTGGAAAGTGGTTGCCAGGATTCTCCAAGTTCCTGGGGTTGATGTCAACAATACGATCGATGGAAACACGCCGCTGTTCCAAGCTTGCTCATGGCCTCAGGATCTCAAGACGATCAAAGCTCTTCTAGAGGCCGGAGCAGATCCAAACGTCAAGTGCAAGGGAACCGGAGCCGACTACACCGAATCCCTTTGTGCCTCGGAGACATTGGGCGCGCCGACACTCAAGTTCAACTGTTTGCATCAAATTTGCCGCTGGTCAATGACTTTGGACCAATACACGTCGGAAGGTGATCCTGAGGTCTTGTCGACTCTCTTCTCGCTTCTGGTCGAAGCGGGTGTTGACATTCATCAACTTACGGCAAAGGGGAAAACTTTACTTCATCGCACAGCTCGATCACCTTTCATGACCCGGTTGCTTCTTGATGCTGGAGTTGATGCCAAAATCGCTGATAACAATGGCCGTACACCGCTACATGTTGTGGAAAGACCAGATGTCATGAAACTGCTCATCGAAAATGGCCATGCCAGCATCGAAGCTCGAACGAGATCTGGACAAACTCCTCTCCTCTACATGCTAGACAGCTCTCATAACTCAGCCATCTTTTATGAATATGGTGATGCCTTCAAAAATACTCCACTCCTCGACCAACTCCTGGAATACAACCCCGACTGCAAGGCGGTTGACCACAAGGGCAACGGCGTGCTGCACCTCGCGCTACAACAACAGCGATTCAAGCGTGACAGGATCAAGGCTCTTCTGGCAGCAGGCGCTGACCCAAACCTCCAGAATCAGGAAGGCTTGGCCCCTTTAACTTGCTTGGACGATTTCAGGTCAGGCGTCTCAGAGCTCTTTGACCTTCTCGTTGACGCTGGGGCCGATATCGACGCCGTTGACCGAAATGGAGCGACTCACCTATATCGTTTGTTTTCAGACAATGATAGGATGAGTACAGAGAAGTTTGATCAGAGAATTCAACACCTTGTTGATCGAGGTGCTTCGTTATTCGCCCGTAATCGAAAGGGCCAAACACTGCTTCATCAAGTCATCAAGCATCATGATGTCGAAGATCGTGAGCAGTCAGAGCAAGATATGTTGGTACGCCTCGACTCCTTGATCAGTCGTGGCCTCAACCTCCAGGCCGTTGACCATTATGGAAACGGTCTTCTTCATGAGCTTGCAATGCGCGTGGAAAATTCGGACACTACGTGGCGTGAGAGAATGATGTTTCTATGGGAACAACTCATTGAACGCGGCCTAGACGTGGAGGCCAAGAATCATGTCGGACGTACGCCACTGCACATCTTGTGCGCCCCTGATGCCGATCGCAAGAATGTCGACTTTAACCCACGGGCTTTCATGCCCATCGACTATGTCATCTCGCGGATGAAGAAGGTCGACTGCCCTGACCTCGATGGCATTACCCCCTTACACATCGCAGCGTCAGGCGACGAGTACTGCACCAACAGACTCCTGGATGCCGGTGCTGACCCCAAGTTAGCCACCTATGAAGGCATGACTCCTCTTCACATTGCTGCACGGTGCAGAGAGAGCAATATGGTTGGACGTCTGCTAGTCGCTCTTCAAACAAGATACGGCACGACGAAACCCGTAACGGGAGTTAACGCCCAAACATTCGACCGAGAAAAGGTTACGCCGCTCTTCTATGCTTGCCTGTCTGGGAGACCGGAAACAGTGGCCCTTTTGCTTGAGGCTGGTGCCAATGTCAAGATTGGAAATCGAAAGCCCTTCGAAGCGTGCATTGGCTTCGAGCTTGAGGACAGGTTGTGGAAGGATCCTCACCCGTCGACGAATGTCCCCGAGAATGGAAAGGGTGTGACTGTCGTGAAAAATTGATGATACATCTCGTCGAGTGCCAAATATTCATGGATTAAACGGGCTGACCGAACAAAGTGCGGCCAGGCTCGAGGAGATTCTCGACATGCTCATCAAGCATGGCGCCCAAGTCTATCGAATCGATGGCTTTGATGATGGCAGCTTCTCCATCGGACAGGCTATCCGAAAAGAAGAACATTATCTTGCCGCATGCCTGAAGGGGGTGCTGACCGAGCATGGAAAGTTGAAGGAACATCAACATGAAGTCCACATTGCGGACTGGTCCAAAGTTCTGCAACCCCTGACGAATGAAGCCTCAATTGGTATCATGACGGATCTGAGACTTCCAGTAGCAGGACAGAGCAATTTTTGAGCTAGTGTCTTTCCTCCTAGCCCGGAGGAAGTACTTCCTCGTGGAGCGCCTTGCCCATATGGGAGCCGTTTTCCTCCCGAATCGCGACAAGGACTGGGGCTTACGATCTAACCTGTCTACTCTCATCCGTTTCGGATTTTCTCGCCTTGTTGACAAAATCGGTACCTTTGAGGCAGAGTCGAAGTTGGAGAAGGGAGATTGGCATGCATTTGGAGATAAGACACGACCTGGTCTTTGGAATGCTGGGGGAGGCTTCTTTGGATCTAAGAAAAGCCATGACTGCCTGGAACCTTTCATCATGGAGGCTGTCCGGAGACAACTCCCCAACATGGACGTTGTCAGGTTGTTGGTCGAAAAAGTTTGGAGTCGATGTCAACGAGATGTCATATCCTCCAGTTTCGGCAAGGGATATTGAAAAATCCTCGGCCCTCCATCTTGTCGCCTTTGGCCGAGCATGGTGGCATGTTCACCAGGCTTTGCCGTACCTGCTCAAAGCAGGTGCTGATATCAACATTCGAAACTCAAACGGGCAAACTCCGCTCCTCATAGCACTGGGAGGACATGATGGGCGCTACCTCTACGGGCCATACTGCATGGATGCGACCAAGATGCTGATCGAGGCTGGCGCGGATGTCAACGCATTCGACAAAAAGGGAACCAGCTGCCTCGCCCTCGCCCACAGAGACATAGACTTGATCAGACTTCTCAAGTCTCACGGCGCGACTGTAACAGCGGATGTATTGTTTGCTGCTATCTATGAGGCAAGCATCGAGGGCCTCGAAGAGTTCCTTTCGGGGGAAGTTGATGCAAACATGCGCCGGCCTGGGAAGCTAAGTGACAAAGAAGAACGCCCAAGCCAGGATAATCGTGCCAACTGGACATCGACGACTACGGAGGAGCATGAGGTTTACCCTCTTATGCGCTGCCCCAGGGGATTGGGCAACAAGTGGATTCTGAGCCACGGTCTCGCAGGTCAACAAAGGACTGATGAAGCGTTCCAGATGATGCAACTTCTACTGGATCATGGAGCAAACCCACTTGCAAGGCTTCGACAAGTGGAAACGAGTTCCAAAGACGCTGACGTCAAGTCATATGTCGAAGTGACGGTCCTGCATCACATGCTTCGAAATGGGTTGCTGGTTGGACCGATGCTCAACGTCCCGGGCTTGGATGTCAACTGTCGAGACAGCAAAGGTCGTACTCTCCTCCATGCGGCGTGTGAGGGTCGCTTTGGGGCTGACTATGACGTGGTAACCCGCCATGAGGACGAATATCGAACAGATGGCACGACCATCTTCAAGAAGCTCCTTTCTCTCGGTGCTGACCTTGAGGCCAGGGATGACTTTGGTCGGAACGTCCTGCATCACATGCTTCAAGATCACGAGGATCCGAAAAAGTTTGACCAGTTTGGAGATTCACTTGCCTATGTCCTGAACAAAGCACCAAATCTCATGGATCAGCCAGACGGCGACGGTTGGACGCCGCTGTACTACGCAATCCGGCAGGGTGGTCGGAGAAAGAATGTTCGTGCAGCAAAGGCTCTCTTGTCAGCTGGAGCCGATCCCTCGGTGGTTGCAGCGAATGGAGAGAATCTTCTACACGTACTTGCTCCTTATCTTGAGGTGGAGAAGATACCCGTACTGTTTGAGGAGTTGGCGGGAAGGGGGTTGGGTGTGAACAAGCGAAACAACATGGGAGACACACCACTGTTTACATTTTACAACCGTGCGGACAGTAAAGAGTTGTTCTGTGAGAAGAGAAGACGGCGTCAGCTGAGTGAAGATGGGACGAGTTCTCCTCGGTCACCCGCCTATTCACCGGCCTCACCCGTCTCTCCCGCCTCACCCACATCGCCCGCCTCACCCGCTTACTCTCCTGCCTCACCTGAATCGCCCAGGCCGCCGACGCACCCGCCCATCCCGAAGAGAAAAACTGCAAGAACTCGGGATAACTAGAGAAAGGGAAGCAGTCAAGATGCTGAGAAGGGTAGACGCCGACTTCCTTGCCAAGGACGCCAAAGGCCGCGGATTGTTGCACGTTGCTGCAAGTAGGAGCGTTTTTGACCTTTAGTGACTTGATGGAATTGGGCCTGGACACGATGTTGGAGGACGATTCCCAGCAGACGCCTCTTGATGTGGCTGCTGCTTTTGAGAATGAGAGTGTGCTGCAGCTGTTTGAGAAGGATAAGAAGGACGGTGTGAGGGAGGCCAAGGTTGCTCGTTCTCGGTTGCCGGTGCCGAGCTCCCCTGAGTATGACGACATGGATCCGGTTGCGGATGAATGGCCATGATCAAATGAATTTGAATAATAGTAGGAACACGGTTCGGATTTTGTATATAACTTGCTCTATTGGAGATGTACTTGAAATGATAAAGATGCTTTTCTAGATATTACTCAGGTTTACAAGGTTGACTCTGCTACCTTGAGACAAGGGAAGGTTGACAAAAGCCCCTTCTGTGCAGCTGGCAAAGGTTGTGCCTTCTTGAATTTCCTCCTATTTGTTCACGGTTGAAACATCTCTAGGAGTGATTTCCAGTAGCCAATCCCCAGAAATAAGCAGCCCACGCGCCAAGAATAAGCACAATGACAGCTCCAAAGTTGATGAGACCAAGCTTGCGGTGCCATTCAGCACGTTCAGAGGACTCGTACTCCTCCTTCTTGGTATTGATGATGTGGCCGTTGTTGACTCTCTTCTTGCGGCTCCACTGCAAGAAGCCGATAGTGTCGGTCATGTATCCAATAATAATCATGATGGCGGCAACGACAACTGAGCCAGCTGCAAGAGTGACGTATAGCACGGTGACGTTCTTGTAACTATCGTTGTCGCGGTCTTGGATGACACCAGCAATGACTCCGACGATGATGGTCATGCTGTTGTTGATAGCAATCTTGATAGCGTACCCGGATCCAAAGACTTCTTGATACCACATGCTAGTGCGGATGCTGTCGATGATGACGGTAGGTCCAAACGAAGAAGCAACGGCATAGATGCCAAAGCTGGCTGCTGTTCCAGAGACGGTTGGACCCCAGGCTGCGAGGCACATCGAGATGAGCATTCCGGAACCGCATACGATCATGACTGTGAGACGTTGTCCAAGAATATCGATAAAGATTCCGACAAGTGGCACGAAGAAGAAACCCAGATACTGCGACATGGCTGAATACCATCCTGCCTGTACAGCTGAGATGTTGAAGCGTTGTTCTGCGAGTTCGGTACCGTTGGAAGAGAAAATGCTGGCTGTCGAAGTCTGGAAGAGAGAGAACAGACAGATGAGCCAGAAAGTCCAAGGAAGACGGAGCATCTTGCCAATCTCAAACTTCTTATTGTTCTCAGTAAGCTTCTCTCCAGTAGCAGGGTCGCGAGTTCCAGCATAGCGCTTCTCGCACCAGCGAGTGAACCACCAGAAGAAAAAGGGTGGCGACGTTGGTGAAGAGGTTCATGAACACAGCCATCCAGTAAGCCCAGCTAAAGTCGCCTAGGTTCTTGGAGATGACGTTTGCTGTGGCCTTGCCGACGAAGGAACCAATCTTGCCAATGCCGAGTTCGAATGCAAGAGTAGAGGCGAAGCCGGATGAAGGGGGGAACCAGGAGGAGAAGATCTTGTACTGGGCTACTTGTGTTGCTACGTCGCCAAAGGCTTGAACGACGATGCCGAAGATCATGAACTTGTAGTTTCGGACTGTGGTGGCTGCTGCGACGAGGATGGCGCCGACGCTGAAGATGGCGTTGCCCCAGAGCATGGTGCTTGCGCCTCCATAACGATCTGTGAGGATACCGCTGAGGAGAATCAGGGCGGTCTTGATAAAGTTCTCACTCGTGTCAAGAACCGCATACTGCGTGTTGGTGATGTGTAGTTTCTGGAGAGTCGATTAGGCATAGGTCAATTTTCAGATGATGCAAACAACTTACCTTCTTCAAGGTACTCTTCAGAGCTCCTGTGACGCCGCTGCTCCAATGGCCTCCAAAGCCAATCATACTGACGACGACAACTGAGAGGATCTTCATGCTCAGAGGAACAGGCTTCTTGCCATTGTGCTCCGAGTCGCTATCATCTCGGTCAACGGCAGAGGCATTGGCTGAGGCATGCTCAGGGTGCTTTTCTTCCTTTGAGACATCCATGTCGTAGATGAACGAGGATTAAAGCCAAAGAGTGCAAGTAGAGAAAAGATTGATGCGCTGAAGAAAGAGATAATCTGATTGAAGTCGGCGATGGCGCCCTTTATCAGATCAAAAAATTTGTGGGGGGCCCCTCAAACGAACAAGGTTCGGTTCGTGAACCATGACTAGCAAAAATAAAAAAGTTACTAACTCGCCGATTCCCTCCAGCTGGTAAAAGACGCGTCAGTCCCACCTTGTGACGGCGGCCGACGGGGGGGAGGGAGGCCCTGGAAAGGCACCTGAGTCGATGGTCTCCCACGCTTTAAACGCTCGGATCGTGGGGCATTGAACGTGGGATTTTCGAGGTCTACAGAGAGAGAATGCATCGTTATTGTATCGTAATTTAATAAGAATAATTTGTATCATGTTTTTTTTTTAACTTATTCAAGTGTTTTTGAACCAAATACATCTCCTTTCGTAGAAAATATGAACCCCAGATCAACATCACTCAACAGATCAGATAAGACAACCGACACCATCTACCGATCAAGAACGGTTAGCTCGTCCGGTCGGCGTGATATCGGAGCCGTAAGGAGCATCAAATTTCTCACCGTGAGAGGATCAGCCCCACAAACAGGGGTAAACGCACTATTTCCTCTCACCGTGAGAGAAATAAAGATTTCGGATCTGGGCCTTTCAAGATTATCTTGCCCCATAGTTTTGTCAAGAAGCCCTTGCCACCGAGGAGAAACCATGTGCTTATGCAGCATCGTCCGTCGCTTGGCGGCTGAATTCGACCCGGATGAGGCCATGGGCCTTGTCTCTGACCTAAATAAGCATCTAGCGGCTGTTCGGGCTATCCTCTCCAAGTCGAAGCCACTCGCTCGGGAGGTCCGATATCAGGTGGTTCCCAATAATCACCGCACAATGAAGATTCTTTCGGTACAGTCCGTTGATGTTGGGGGAGTGGATCAGCTTTACAACAGGTTTAAGGATCATGTACAAGACTTCTGGGGCTGTTCCGAGAATAACCTCCACCAAGAGTTGCGTCGAAGACTCGCTTGCGTGACCATCTTTCTCAGGTCCAAGTTGGACTCTGAGGCGTGGGTCTCGGTTGGAGTTTCCAGTGTTGTGAAAGGACAGAAACCTTCAGAGCTTCGTTATGCGGGTAACAAGTATATCAAAATTGCACGGAAGCTAGGGGGTATTGGGTCTATTCTTTGGCTTCCGCTCGAGGTGCCATCTTCAACGTGAGTTATCCCTCTACCTACATCATCGAGTGCTTATCAGGTCTAGATGGGAGAGATATCTCAACATTGACGATGAAGAAGTGTTCGACCACTTGCGATCGATGGGGCAAAAATATCCCCAACTATGACAACTTTGTACAGCGTTTGATCGCGTGTCAACTTGACGGTCAGTAACATTCCTCCTTTTTCCCGGCGGTTGACTAATGAACAGCAGATTCTTCTATCCAACTCTCACCTTACAATCTCGCTCTTTCCTACGATGACTGCTTCCCAACCTCCGATCAAGTCGTCTTGATCCTTTGCGCCTTCGGTGGTTCTCCAGTTCCCCTCGAACTGCTTAAAAGCGTACGGGTTCCCCATAGACATTGGACCAATGACGGCGAAATCGACAGTACCTCCGCCGTTGACTTTGATCTCCCTCGAGGACTTGTAAACGTCTTATCGGATGACAAGTACCTTGATCAAGCAATCCAACGACTCGAGATTGCTCAAGAAGTATTGGAAGATGGCAAAACAATGACCTGGTCCATCCGGCCCGAATCAATGGCATCCATTACCAGTCGCTTATCTTCCCAGACCGTGGAGGATCTGGCGACTACCGCCTTGAAACTCCTATGCTTCGCGTGCCCCCTCGTCTATGAGGGCAAAGTTAACTGGTAAGTGCATCATTGTGATGCTGGGCCACCCGCTAATAGTCCTCCAGGCCTCCCCATATGAAGAAAGCAATCTGGACTTTGTTAGACAATGCCACGAACCAGAAGCGAGTACCAATGTCCCTCAAGACGCACGTCATAGACGCCCTCATGTTCTTCACCGAGAGGGACTTTTTCGCGATCCGTCGTGTTGCCATTGAGCGAGCCAAGTCGCTGCTGCGCAAGTCGATGCCATATTATTACCACGCCTCTATTGCTCTTTTCGATAGCATTATGCTTCGCCTTGATGGAAATCTGGAGAGATCAGATGCCAGAATAATCGACTTCCTTGCTGAAGATCACGATACTGGTACCCGCTGCGACAATGCTCTCCAAGGGAGGCTTCACATCTCTCACCTTGAGAACAAGATCCATCGTTACGACAACGACGTGGCTTCTTTCATGTATAAATGGGAAGGTATCCATCCACTCTCGACGTTCGAGATTGAGGTTACTCGCAGACTTCAGGGCACAGCAGCGAGATATTTCCATTCTATAGGGGACTTTCAGACAGCCAAGGCCTCTTTGGAGCAACATCTATGGCTCAACTCTACACAGCCTATTCGCCTCAACACGAGACTTCTCATTGTCACCCGGCTTGGAGAGATCCACTGTGAGCTGGGAGAGTTTGAAAAGACTCTTGCGGTGCTTCAGCCAGAGCTTGGGGGCCTCACTGAAAAGAAAGGCCGTCCTTTTCGTCGATTGTCAATGGCAATGATAGAAGCTTATCTCGGACTTGGTATGTTGGATATGGCAGAGTCCATTATTCAGCAGTTGGCTGATGTCGAGCCACCTGAGCTGGACGACATCAACGACCAAATGTTACATATGCGTCGACTGATTCTAGTATCCCGCACCGCCCACGAACGATTGCATTTTGAAGAGGCTTTGCGGCTATGGAAGTTTACCTTGCAAAGAATGGAGAGTCTCGTGACCTTTAAAACCAGGCATGGCTGGGTTCTGGCCGTCATCTACCTCTCTATGGCTCACGCTCAACTGTGCCTCGGCGATGGTGAGGGGGCAAGACAGTCGTGGGATGTTGCTGTGCAAATATCCATGAACGAGAGATATGAGTACGCTATTCCAATACTTGCAACTTCATGGCTGCAAAAGATTGTTGGCGCGATTCATCAGGAGCGAGGGTGGCCGTTCCGAGTGATGCTTCCAGGAGGGAAGCCTGATATGACATGGCAGTAGTTATCAACGGCTCTAGCACGTTTTTCTGGAGAATAAGGGATAGGAATCAGATCAGTAGGGTGAGGCAATAAGAATGCCTTGAGATAATGGAGGTTCTTGACATTATGGTAACAACTTGGGCAGACATATCTGATAGTACATGAGAAATAAAGAAAAACATCCGGCATTGGTATCTTATTGCTCGCGTGAGCCCAATAAAACCCCGAATCCATCCTCACTTGTTCTTTGACTTTCTTGAGCTCAGTTTCCATGTTGAGGGTTTGCTCCAACGAAGGCTGGACTTGGTCTTTCCGGAGGAACCGTCTGCTTCCTCAGAAGGGTCACTGGACTGAGGGTTCGCGTCAAGCTCGACAGGTATAGCTTGTTTCTCTGGAGGAGGAGTGGCTGTTTTCTCGGAAGAGTTTGTTTGTACTGGCACCACCAAACTCTTAGGCACAACCTCCTCGTTTGAAGGTAGTTCAACCACTGGTCTCGGCTTTTCATCGCCGACCTTGAGGTAACCGTCCGAGTCCGTCAGAGATCGGATTGGAAGTTTAACTTCCTCTCCAGGCAACTCGCAGATGGGTGGTGGCGCTGCAGATAGCTCCGAAGGTGCGCTGTGACTGTGTGCCAGCGCGACGCTAGAGGAGCTTCTCAAAGACGCGTTCCTTGGGACATTGTCGAAGCGGTTGCTGTAGATGATCTCCTCGATGGATCCTCGTAGCTTGTTGAATCTGAAACCAACCGAAACCTTCTTGAGAGGAATGAGTTGGTTGATTTCATCGTGGACTTGCTGCTGTAGTCGCTTCTCCTTGCCCGAGAATGAAGTAATGGTTGTCTTGGAGTAATACTTGGCGGCGTCTTCGATCTGCTTGATGGAAACATACTTGCCATCGTAGCGGAATGACCGTTCGAGGATCAGGATCATGTCGCAGGAACACTTGAGAAGCATTCGTGCGGTGGGAGGGAGACCAAGGAGACAACCAGCAGCACCGACAACAATGCCTATGCCTACCGTAGGCACCGCAACACCCACAGCAACAGCACTGACACTAGCAAACTGCGTCAAAGACACCTTGAGAAAGTCCCTCATGTTTCCCATGACCACATCCGACATGATCTTCTCAACCTCTGCAGGCGTCGTCTTGGGGAAACCAAAGCACTGCAGCACGTGCTCGCAGATGAGCCGTGACACGGTGGGTGTTCCTATCATGCCGGTGAAGGGGAGGGGAACGGCTGCGGTGCGGACGGCGTGGGTTCCAAGTCTCATGCATTCTGTAATGGCCGAGTTGATCTTCTGTTCAACATCAACTACTTGAGCGGCAACACAGAAGAGACGTACGCGTTCGTCGACGATGAGTCCGAGAGTTTGCGAGAGGAGATCCTTGATACCTGCATCATCATCTAGGAGCAGTTAGCGGGTAAAAGTTGAGGTGGGGGCTAGAGATGATTCCACCTTTGGAGAGACAGCAGAAACCATCTGCCTTGTAGTGCTCGATCTGCGAGAGCTGGTTCCGTAGCTCGGCGAACTGAGCCTCTGCTATCGCATTGGCCTTTTCCTCAGCTTGTTTCTTAGCTTCCTTGTAGTTTCCTGTTTCTTCCATGATCTCTTCCAAAAGTTGCATCTTGCGGTAACCCAATAGCTTATCTTTCTTTGTTCCAACAACAAATACAGGAACTTGATGAGAGTACTGGGCAATAGTCGCAAAAGTTCTCTTGTCGGCTTCTTCGATGCGAGCCACGTCTGAATCAACACAGAACCTAGAATATGGGTGAGATGTGGGAGCACAGTAGAAGTCAAGCAAGACTCACCAAATGACGTGAAGAGCTTCCGCGGGATCCTCTTGAAACGCTCGATGTCTAAGGAACTTTGCAATCAAGTCGAGTTCAGTGTCACTGCCAGCTTGCCATCCTCTGGAGTCGTGAATGAGCAGTCCAGGATGCTTTGGTGACTCAAATGCCACGTTGATGTCGTGCACACCCTGCTGGTACGACAAAGACTCGTCCGTCATCTCAACACCAAACACCTTGTTGATGAGTGTCGACTTGCCCACTCCCGTCTTGCCACAGACCAAGATTCGGAACGCCTTGACACCACTGGCTTGAAGTTGCATGTCTCGAAGCCAAGGAGCGAGTGACTCACTATCCTCGACTAGGTACGTGTCTTGGAAGTTGGTGATCTGAGTCTTGAGCGCTTTGAGATTGGGGAGCTCAAAATATCGGGGGTAACGGTCAAGAACACAGAAGAGGGATGGATGGACCATCGTGCCGTTTGGACCTGCAAGATGTTAGTAGAAGGAATGAAAAGATGACATCAGCCCTACCATTGTCGTTCCAACCTAGTAGATTTCCATCTGCTCCAAAGATTTTTGCGTGTCGGACTGTGCTTGTATCGATCTGATTCAAGCTTCAAGCTGTGGACATCTAATCCAGAGGCTGATTTCTTAGAATGAGAGCTCTGGATGTCAAACATGCTGAGTCGAATGCCATTTGTGAACTGCAGTAGCCACTGAATATCCTCAGAGCCATCTAGTGTTGGCAAGTTGCCAGCGAACTGAGGGAAAACAAGTGACATTGGGTTGTCGGCGGCCGTTGCGCTCTCCATGGACAGCAAACTTAGCCCGGCGTACAAGCTCTCCAAGATGATCCATTGGAGTGGATAGAGGGAGAGGCCGTCGTGGGCTGTACCACCACACAAGTCTTCATGCGTGCCCAAGAACCAAGCTTGAATGAACGATCGGGTGGCCACCTCAGCCTCTTCTGGGGCACTGAAAATCTGGAGAGCTCTACTGCTGCGGGTCTCGTTAATGGCGAGGGCATGTCGAAGAATCTCAATGGAGGAACCAAACGAGATGTCGTATGCGCTGCCCTTTGGCGGTGTGCGAATAACAGTGTCGAAGAGACCGACGAAGCGTATCCGAGGAGGCTCATCAGCGTGAATCTTGATCTTTTGGATGAGTTGGGGGCCATTTTTGAAGTCGTCCTCAAGCTGAGCCTTGATGAGCGCAAGTGCTGCATCATAGAGGTCGTCGAATAGCTCAGGTGACGCTGTCTTGGCCAAACCAAGACGCTGGACAATTCCAGCGACTGCCCGAGCTACAAAGGCGCCATGGCCCGATCCGTACAGCCAGAGCTCGTCCTCAGGACGCTCGAGAGTTGATGAGATGTCTTTGACAATGGTCTTGATGAGCTCAGGTGTCGTGTCGGCATTGGCAGACTTTGGTTTCCATCTATCGCTCAGCTTGGGAGTACTAGCAATGGCGGTGTAGTACTTTGGTATCTGGGCAATCTCAACTCCTCCAACGTGGCAAACACCCTCCCTAACCAGGGTCCCAATCCTCTGAATGCTAGAGGGGTTCGTGTCCTCTAGCGAAAAAAGTTAGCAATGAGCGGTGTCAAGATCAAAGATGAAGGTATTCACTCTTGCCGTCTTGCGGCTCACAGCCGTCCACCAGGACAATTAGACGCTTTAGTCTCGCGTTACCCGACATTTTGGGTGTGCAACCTCTGGGATGGGAAGGTTTGAGCAGACGATACAGTTTTAATTAAGCGCCCAAGCGAGCTTATTAAACGACGTCAGACCATGGAGAGCGGGGAATTCAACATGGTAGGTCTATTGGCTCTTTCAAGGGTAAGCGTCATTTCAGTGCTGACCGTAAGCAAGGCTGAAACACAGCCTAGTGGCTATGCGGATGCGGGCAATCGAGGCGACCCCTGTTTCCTTGGCTACTTGGATAGGGAAAATGGGTGACACTGCATTTCAGCTTTCAACTAGTATGCCTTGTGGCATGCACTTGGCACCAATAGAGTCCCTCTGAATTGGTTTTATTATAAGTAATACTGACTATCTAATGCACCTCCTTTTGCCCCCAACTCTTGGCCTATGGTTCAACTCAGAGAGTCAACCATGATCGGCAGATTATCGTGCTCAGTAGATGAGCTCCATTAGTAAGCGCCTACAGGCACTTGTTGGCCTCGCGGGTAATGATCTCCTTGATCTCACCCTCCTTCTTGACAATGGTGATGCACTGGGCCTTGCCCTTGGCATCGGGGGTGATGGTGACCTTGAGACGACCGTCCTCCTCGGTGGAGTAGGTGAAGCTGAAGCTGTCGTTGTTGCTCTCGTGGCTGACGTTGGTGTTGCTGTTGGTGTTGCCCTTGGTGTCACCCTTAGTAGTGGTAGTGGTGATTTTGCCGTTGTTGCCAAGGAAGGCGCGGCCCTGGCAGGTAGGTCGTCGAAAACCAAAGAAGCTGGTGAAGCCGCAGGTCGCGCCGTCAAAGGCCAAGCCAAAGATGCTGGTGCCGGCGTGGATACCGGTTTTGACGATGTCAGAGGCAGCACCGATAACATTCCCGAAGGCATCAAAGATGCCGGCCTCCGCACGAGGGGCCTGTAGAGTTGTCAGTGTTGTTGGAGGTAACTGGGTTGTTGAAATAGCTTACAACGGGGACGGCCATGACAGTGTTGGCAGCAACGGCCAGGATGGTGATAGCGGCGGTGACCTTCATATTGATGGTTTGGGGTGGTTGTTTGGAAGTGTTGGAAAGTTGTGAAGGTGAATAATTGTTGAGATGATTGCTGTGCTGATGCTGATGAAGAAAGATGGACTTGGGAGGCGAGAAGCTGATACTTATACCACGATCTTGACCCTTCTGTTCACAGACTACTAGACATTAGAGGCATAGAAACCATCTATCCTATCCATCTATGCACGGCTTGGCATTCCTATCCAACTAGACCGCATCTCAAGTCGGACCGAGTCCTCTGCCGACAAAGCATAGTCCCGCTCTCAACCTTTCTGCGACAAGGTTTCAGTTTGGATAGGACCCTTAGACCCTTGGACCCCGAATGAGGAGCGGTAAGTTAGATTTTCTACTAGAGAAAAACAGTCTCAATGCATTCGGAAGAGGTCGTCCCTCCGTGACATGCCACTCGCCGAGTATCTTTCAGTACCTATCTCATAACTAGGTATTGCCAAACGGGCATCTGTTGTCGGTCCACGATAAATCTGACCAGAGGCATCAACATCTTCCATTTCATCAAATCTACATAACTGAATAGATCTTCAGTTAGGTGATTGATAAGATTGAAAAAGGTTCTTCACCGCTTCCAAATAAAGAAACCCACCCAACACGGCTCAGGGAGCTAATGCGGCGTGCCGTCTGCCGTAGATATTTCACATTCCTCAACACTCGGGCCGACTCCAACCGCTTCACCCTTTTCCCTATTGTTGCAATTAGAAAACATCCCTTGACCCGTTCCATAGTCTCAAGACGGTGAGAAATGTCCCCATATGAAATTAAGGCTAAGAATAAGGCCGGTGCCGACGGATGGAAACATCCGGTGTCATGATATGCATGTGAATTTGTATCTACCGTCCTCTTTTTAAATCATCAGGATAATTTGAGGGAATGTGAGGTTCTTGTGATGACTCCCAATAACGTTAGAATCCCTATAGCTGCCACGGTTGTCAGATCGATGGTTTTCAATTAGGATTAGTCTTCAACCACAGAAGAGAATGTGCATATTCTCGTCGGAGGGAGTCGGGATATGGTGAAACTATTCATGTCTACTATTCACGTCAAGGGATGTGGAACCCGGCCCGTCTCTTCGGCAGTTCGCCGTGCCGGACATGAAGAACCAGCCACCGCGTCTCACGATAGAAAGGGCCAAGGATGTTTTCGGCCTCACTTGAAGCAGTAATTCATCTTACCCTAAAGGCTAGATAGGAACTCGGCCTGTTGCTAGGGCTCTACTGTCGTCTGAGCAAAACCCAATGGGGTAGAGAGAGTAGACCAGAATCTAAGATGGTACAAGTCAAGCCCGTAGTAGCATGAATTTCTCACAGAACAAAGTTTATTGAGTCAACTTGTATCTCACATACTGTTCTTAGTAACCTACGGTCAAGTTATGGTTTGTATTGACAGGTCCGGCCTCCAAGGGCCTCCTCACGACACTGATCCCAGCTGTTGTCTTGTCAGGCCATGACCCAGTAAATCCCTTCACCACTTTGAAGTTGACTAAAGGCATTTTAACATGAAAAGAAAAATAGCTGTTCAGCGATAATCACCACGGCTGAAACATGGTCCTATGACTTACGGCTTCCCAAAAAGCGACAAGACTCGCACAATGCCTTTCATAGTAAAAGGCTAGCAACTACAACAGTAAAAGACACAGTTATTAGGAAATTACGGTATTAAATTACAACATCAAAACCAAACGCCGTAAATGTCCATAAATCTAACGTTTATTCAGAATGCTCATTGCAATAACCAGTTATTATATACCCAAGTTGTGCCTAGGTTATCTCAATGGTCCTCTTGATAATATCTGTCAGAGACTGTACCGGTGAGACACAGCAGGACGACTTGCCTCGAAGTCTATGAATTTACACATCTCCCCGACCAGGCGTGTTGTCTTCTAGCTTCCCAGTACTACTCTCGGGAGATTGGGCCTCAGACTCCCCTGCGCTACCACCCAAAAGATCTTCAAGTTGCAGTCTGAGGGATCTCCTATGCGACTTAGCCATTATATTGTACACATTTCGCAGTGCAAGGAATAAATGACCCGCCAGGTAGCTATTACAGTGTCAGTGTCATGCGGATTCTATTCCTCGGATGCTGTACCGCACAAATGGATTTAAGGAAGAGAAAACAGGACTTCGAGAGGAAACTGCTGAGTCCTACACTAGGGCAGCAGGATGTCACACTATGCTTACTTGCAGGCGGATTCATGATCCTGGCCGAGGCATGTGACAACGCGGGGATGCAATTGTATCAAGTGGTCTATAGCCAAGTCGAATGCCTGAGCTAGATAATCCAGTCTTCATGTAGAACAGCAACAGAGAAGCAAGCATGAAATGATGAGTCTATAAAATTTTCTATCAATAGCGACACATTGGCCTCGGCCCTCGGAGCTCGTATAACCTCCGTAAAGTGACCGAGAGTTCAACTCTCCTCTCACTGAGGTGTATCATCTGTGTCGTCGGTTCCCCAGTTGCAAAATCCTTCAGCAGTTTCGGCATACGTCTTCGCCTCAACATCGTCGGGGCAAGACACAGGGTTATTACTGAGCTCTCGTTAGGGACATCGAACTACTTACTTGTTGGCCTCCGTGTATACCGCGCAGAGGCAGGGGATGTCGTCGTTACACCTTTCCGGCTAGAGGATCATGAGCGATGAGTCATGTAGTACGTTCGTATGTCTGTAGTACATACATCAATGTTCTCGAGACAACTGGCGACAGCTTCTTTGCTCTTGCATTCCGCGGAAGGTGGATCTTGAGCGGACACCCAAGCAGCGGCGAGGAGGACAAGAATAAGTGATTTCATCGTGAAGAATTCAAGTGTATGGAATTTGACTGGATGGTGGAGGATCTGTAGGAGGCAAGGATGAAAAAAAGGTGATGGGAAAAGCAATTGATATATGTCTGAGCTGGTATGGTGAAGACGCCGGTTTAGGCATGAACAGCAAAGATAGAGTTTCGATTTCTCGCCGCATGTGCCTGACATGATGTTAGATTATAGCATAGTCCAGGACCGTGAAGGTGTTCCAGGCCTCGGAGACTTTAGCCACCATTCCTCTACACAATTTGTGCCTGAAGATACTGACGATGACGACTCGCGACCCATGCACAGCCACCCGCATGAATCTCAAGCTCGTAGATGGGAAGATGCCCTGAGCATCACTTCCACACCATGGGTTCCCTCCAAATCCAGAGTCGGCTCCTTCACAAGGAGGTGATCCTTCCTCTGTATCCTCGCTCCCAACGGAGGTCACAGAAGCAGAATGACGACCGGTCTGGAGTTGGCCGACTTTTGGAGAACGATGTTGGGCAAATTCACTCAGATCTAGAATTAACAATAACTACTCCTCTCCCACGATTTTTTCATAAATCTTTAGATACTAAATTAGTCAGGTTTTGGCATTGCGGGCTGGACAAGTCATGGAGCCTTGGTGTATTGTCTTTATGGCTGAAGAGTATTGGTGGTGCTTTTTATCTGCAAGCATGAAATACCATCCCAGTTGGTTCTTTTCTGCAGGAGTCCGAGCATGAGGCAATGACGATTGCTATCAGTCTCAATGTTTTCCTTCTGTCTGTTTATAGTTGACCGCTGTTGAGTTGAGTGACATCATTGCGCCCGAATCATGCTTGCCAGCCTCAGCGCCCCTCTCAAGTGCTATTTGCAAAGCCGGTCATCATCTATTCGGGCGAATGGTTTAGTGGTATAATACTCCCTTAGCATGTTTCTTCTAAAGAACTTGTCTAGTATGGGAGTGGTCCAGGGTTCGATTCCCTGTTCGTCCAAAGTTGGTGGTTTAATTCCACTGTTATCCACATTTTTTTTGGTATTTGTGGCAGCCGAGCTACCCTACAATGCCACATGTTCTTTTTTGCACCTTAATGTCATTGTGCAACCCGGAGTCGGGGCGAGTTCTAAATAAAAAGTCTTTATTTCTACCAGTTGAAATATCGAGTAATGATACTTGGACATGTTTTTTCTTGCGTCAAAGATGTTTGTGCCACTCATTGTTCCTTTTTGTCTTGAACATGTTGTGGCTGCTGTGATGCATCATTTTTCAGGCGAGCCCCTTAGATCGGATCCTCTCAATGATACCCAATCCCCATCCACCGCGCTGAGACGCGTCAAACACGTGAATATCATGCATTTCCCCTTCTTCTGCCAAGCTTCTCCTGTTACAGCGCCTCGCGGTTAATCAATTGACGCGCTTGACATGCTCTTAAGCGAAGAACAATGGGATCGGGCTTTACCCAATGGGGAAATAAAAGGCGACCCACCTTTAGCATGACATGCCCCGTAAAAGGGACAGCTGTTCTCATTCGTCCAGGAGCGCCTCTGCACAAGCCCGTCTTGACCTCACTCAACACATCAATCAACACAGCAGCCTCATTCACTACGACCCCCTTCAATTGGCAGCCACACGTTCTATGGCCTCTATTTACATGACCTTGAATCTCCTCATGGCTGCATAACCTACATCTCGTCACCATGCGTCGCGCCCTCAACCTGCGCCTCGCCCTCCAGGCCACCGCCATAAAGGTCTCGGCCAACCTCGTCGTCCAGCTCATCAAGCACTACAGCACCCCTGGCCAATCCACCTTTGACTGGCAGCAGGTCTTTGAGTTTGCCGTCTATGGCTTCATCGGTTCCCAGATCGGCAACATCATTCAGTTCGTCCTTGAGGACTGGTTCCCCACTGGCAGCTCCCAACCCAGCGGCGAGGTGCTGCCCAGCATCCAAGGCGACGCGAAGCAGCTGGAAGAGAAGAAGGACGACGATACTGTGGTCCGTGAGAAGAATCGATCATGCCTCAAACTCAGCCCTGATATAATATGGCGCAACATCCTGGCCAAGCTGGTACTCGACCAGACCATTGGCCTCGTCATCAGCGGCTCCGTCTTTCTCATCTGTACAAACATCGCCCGCGTACCCCACCCAAATCTGGTTTTCCTCGTCATCCGCGATAGGCTGTGGCCTCTTGTGAAAGCGGGTTGGCACATCTGGCCACTGGTGGCCGTCTGCAACTTCCTCTGGGTTCCGGTACGATCGAGGGTACTGGTAGCCGTGTGCGTGGGATTCGGATGGAGCATATTCTTGAGCATCTTTGCTATGAGGAAGTGAGGAGAGTTTTGCGTTGCTACAGTTGGAGTTCCGGGGTTGGACGGGGTGATGCAAGCGATGCGAGTGCATGGCATCAACAGCAATTATCTGCATTTTTTCTTTGTATTGGAGTTGTATGGATTAGACAAGCAATAAGTTCTTTTTGTTTCTTTTTAGCAGCGAGGGTGGCTGGCTATTTCTGGAGGTCATAATGTGATATTGCAAGTCACTGGTCAGTTGTAGTTGGGAGGGCGACCATAGATGGAATCACAACAAGGGTTCATGTGACAGGATAGTCACGGCAATATTGCGAGCTGAAGTTTGAAGACAATATGGATGAGTGCCGGTATCATCCATGGCTTGCGGACATGGCGACAAGAATGAGTGCCTCTGATGTGAAGGCTTCTCCAGTTTCTATTAGGTTGCTTTCATTAACCTTTCTTACTTATGAAAGATTGTCTTGCATACTAAAGGGACCAAATAGGTGCACTCTCTTCTCTCTTCCCTTGGGTTATTGGCTCTCCAGACCGGTGAACTGGTCAGATGCCCTTGATCGCCCATTTCACCCAACCCAACAATGCCACAACCAACCAACATCAACGCCCTTTGACTTGTCCTTTTACTAGCTCTCCACTATAAGGCGCTCTCTTTACACCGTGTGGCGTTCATGTCATCGTGAAAGGCTTGGTCTGGGTGGGGTTTACGTTGAAGTCGCCCCAACCTTCCTATTTGGGAACTTTGGGTTGAAGCTCTTATTGTCCTTATCTCCCAACCAAGAAGTACAAAAGAGGCAGTATTCTCAGCTTAAAACATGTCACCAGTCCCCAGAACATTCAGGAACCTTTCTCCCCTAAGCTTCATCCCAACTTGTTGAGTTACAACCCCCAAAACCTATCTAACCATGACGTCCTACACCAGCGACTGGTATCAGCCAGCCGAGACCACACTTCACAAATGCACACTCATGGCTTATCCCAACGACACATGTGTCACTGGCGGAGAACTACTACGCTCAGCCCAGAGGGAAGTCGTGTCTATCGCCAACTCTATTGCCGAGTTTGAGCCAGTCAGACTCTTTGCTAGTCCAGACACCCTTGAGGAAGCCCAGGCTCTGGCAGGCAAAGGTGTTTCTGTCGTAAGCGAGCCCAAAACGAGCCACCTATGGATTCGGGACTTTGGTCCTATCTTTGTCAAGTCGCGAGACGAAAAGACTGTACGTGGTGTGAACTTCAACTTCAACTACTGGGGTGGCAAACGCGGACCATCCGGAGATGAGGCTATTGCGCCCATTGCGGCTGAGCAGATGACGGGTGCCGAGCCTCTGCCCGTGAAGCTCGTTGCTGAGGGTGGTGGAATGGACATTGATGGGGAGGGTACCTTCATGGCGGCTGAGAGCGCCGTACTCAACGAGAACCGCAACCCCGGCCGAAGCAAGGAAGAGGTCGAGGCTGAGCTTTCTCGTGTTCTCGGTGTCAAGAAGTTCCTTTGGCTCTCAGGAGAGATCGATAAGGATACTACGGACTGCCACGTCGACGCCCTTGCTCGATTCGTCGGCTCGGGCAAGGTCGTCCTTAGCAAACCTTCACCAACAAACCCCGGACGATACGTCGAAGCGTACAACGACGCCAAGGCGAAGCTAACTGGTGCTACCGACGCCAAGGGAAGACACATTGAGCTGATTGACTGCGTGGAGCCAGACTTGGGCAAGCTCGAGAATGTGGTCGACGGAGACATCATCGCCTCGTACGTCAACTTCCTTCCCGTCAACGGGGGCCTGATGATTCCCAAGTTTGGTCATGATGAGAGAGATGCGGAGGCTTTGGAGTTGTTTCAGAAGTTGTACCCGGACCGTAAGGTGGTGCAGGTCTATATCAACGCTCTTCCTATTATTGGTGGTGGCATCCACTGTGCGACACAACAAGTGCCTGCAGTGGTCTAAGATGGAGGCGTTGCTTCATGTAGTTTCTTTGATAATTGTTTCAATCGACCAATTTTCACCAATACTGGCAGAATTTGAGTAAACTGGTCACTTACAGCGAGACTCTCTGGCAGTGCGCCACCACGCTGTCTCATACTCGGGTCATCTCTGTGAAGAGCGCCTCAACCCACACTGGGATGAGGACTTGTATATTGGTGGAAAGACTGCGCTAAATACAAAGACTCCAATTGACCCAGAAGTAAAATACCGGCTCCCTGCCGCAACCGTTGACTGAACATGATAAGCGGTGGTGATACAAGTTCTTGACTCCCCTAGTATGGCAGAAACTCGCTAATCTTGGGTAGTGACATGTCGGCCAGCTCATCATCATGGCCGTCGTCTACTGCCCAGTGATCCTCCAGAATATCGAGGGCCTTTTGCGTGTTGAGCAATCCAAGGCACTTGGAAACACCGTGTAATAGATGCTGCACCCTCTCTCGATGAGGACCAAGGGCATCGCAGCCCGCAAAAAACAGCGGAGGCGTGAGTAGAGTGACGGGTGTGAGGCCATCTCGAAGCGTCATCCGCTCGGCGCCTTCAAGGATGCGACGAACTAGGTCTTGCACTGTCGAGGAGGACCTGGGTAGCCGACGGAGGCGTCGGTGAATGAGGAGCAGAGCCGTTAGCTGCCAGACCTGGTTTGATAGTCGATACTCGTTAACTTCATGTGGAGAGAAGACGCGACCTCGTAATGAAAGGACCGGTGGCGGATGGGCTCGGTCTCTGTCGATGATTCCCTGAAGATAGCTCAGAAGCCACTCCACCTCGGCATCTTCTGTTCCTGTGGCTTTGTTGGTGCGATATTGTAGTCGAGCAATCTCCTTGAACACGCCCAAGAGGTCTCTTGTGCGTGCGAGGTACATGTCGATGTACACGGGTTCGCTATCAGATGGCTGCGTAGAGGGGGTTGGGATCGTTGTTTGTTCGGGCGCGAGGTCGCTGGCAGCGTGGCAAACTAATGACTCAGTCATGTCGAACCAGCGCAGCAGGAAGCGTAGCTCATCTGTCGGATTTTGTGAGAGACCCTTGTCTTGAAGGCGGGAGATGAGTCCCCGGGCGCCCCGGAAGTGTATGCTCCATCGATCGCGACTGGGGTTGGCGGCAAAGACCTCGCAGACAAACAGGGTCCTTGCTGCCGCAAGCAACGGTACGAGCTGTCGGTCATCGTCGCACTCGGAGAGCCTTTGACATAGAGATCTTGAACTGAGGGCCTGGAAGCCTTCTACTATGAGGCATTGTGCAGTCTGCTCATCGCTTGTCTGGCAGCTGGCCAATTTGTGCACGGCGGCGAGGGCGACGATGCCCTGTAGTAGGGCGTCGTTGAAGACGGCCATGGGGAGGATCAACTCGCATAGCTCATCAAATATTTGAGGGTGGGGAGCAAGCGCTCTGACGGTTCGTTCTGTGAAGTATTGAAGACCGGACATGTGTAGAGGTGATAGATGACTGAAGTATCCGACGGGAAGGGGTAGAGATAATTGTCGCCGCCGGGGAACCAGGTCATAAGATTTTGCTGGACTCAACAGAGAGACTTCTGAAGAGCTTGATGAAGGGGTGTCGTAGGTTTCTGTTTCCTTGGAGAGGGTGCTTGGTGAAGGGGAGGAAGAAGGGGCAGGAGAAGAAACAGAGACAGCCGCTGGGCCTGGTTGAGGTGTGGAGGGAGAGACGTAAATGAAGTTATCCCGGTTGATGTCTAAGACTAGGGTCAGCTCAGCTCATATAGGTTGATTGGACAGCAAGTACCTAGTCTCTGAACACTCAACTCATTCCGGGATAGACAATTGCCAAACGCAGAGCGATTGAAGGGTCTCCCGCCCCATCTTAGGTGAACCCCATACTCGCATTCCACGCCGGCGCTCTTGCAGCGCTGACAGGTAGGTCGTTCCTCACTGCACTTCTTCTTGAAACGCTTACACCTCGAACATCCAACCCATGAACGGCGCTGTGGAGGCATCACTTTTTGAGGCAGGGCAGAGGCAGAAGAAGGAAAACGTGGCTGGGGTGTTGACCAATGTATGTCTTATGTCACTGAGTTTGGAAGGACAAAAAGGCGGGGAAATATATAGTCCCCACCGGAAGAAGCGGCGATAAGGCCAATTTGGGGGCTAGTCCTGTATAGGAAGGATGGGGCGACAGTCTTGTGAGCCGGCCACGTCCGGCAAGAAATAGACTAAATGAGACACCAGAACTATTATAGCTCTCTAGGCTCTAGCTAGATATTAAACCGAAGCGGTTATGAATATATAAATATATATAGGGTATTCCGCGGTATATTTTAGCTAAATAAACCGCGGAATTATTTAAAAAGAGGTTATATAATATAATAAGATTTAAATAGAAATAATATAAAGTATTAGCTTAAAAGAGAGGTAATAATTAATTAAATAGGAAAAATTAATTAATTTACTTAATACGGATTTAATAAGTATTTTTATCTAGAGAAATCTAAGAGAAATCTACCTTAGGCTATATATAAATAGCCTTCTTTTTAGCTTTTTATATTTAATGCCTTATTATTATTATATCCTTATATTTATTAAGGGATTTAAGTCTTAATATAATATAGAGATCTCTAGAGGTATTAAGCTATATTAAATTAATTTATTTCTATATTTATTATACTTAGGCTTTAATCTTTAATAATAAAACCTATTTAAATTAATTATTTTAAGTATTTAGCTTAATAGCTATTAAGTAATTAATTATAATTAAGAAAATTATAATTACTTAATTAAGTAATAAAAAAGAGTTTATATATATATATATAATTTATATACTTAAAGTAATTAATTAAATTAAGGATAATAATAATAATATTTTTTAATAATAATAATAATTTTAATAAAGAGGTAAGTAATAAAAAGTTACTAAGAGTGCTCTTACCCGGGCTTATAATTATTACTAAGCCGCTATACTAAAATAAAAGGCACCTTTCTACTAGGTACCGCAGAAAAGCTAGGTTATATCCTTCGTCACACATACGCTCATCTTCGGGACTTGTCTTCACACTCTGAGAGTATGGTCGATCGAGTGGTAGCTGTTCATCGTCAAGCATGAGGCCCTTAGATGTGATTTTGCAAGATTGAACCGTCGCTAGTTTTGCCCACACAGCATCGTCCTCGATCAGAACCACGGGGATGGACTTTGAGTAGAGAGCACCAGCCAGCAAGACACCCAGAACAAGTATAGGGTCCATCTCGCGAAAGATCAAGGCACTCGGAGCCTTTCCCAGATAAAGCAGTTCCAGAATCACAGCGCTCGAAGCACAAGACCCGCGCCCTTTGCGAAGGGCGAACGCCTTTCCCTGTAAGGGAACGCCGATAAGGGGATGATGCTTATCCATGACAACACCCGTCTCGGAGTTGACGCCCATCATGAAGCTTATGGGTGTGTCGGAGAAGACAATGTCTGCGGCAGCAGTTCCGGGGACGAGGAAGCGGCCGATGGGTGGCCGGACGGTGCTTTCGTCCAGGAAGGCTTGTAGACGACGAAGAGGGACGGTTTCTGATCGCATGACTGATAGATCAATAGGAAGAACGTGTTAGGGGCAAGTCTGAATGTTGCAGCGGCAGAGGAAGAATGCAGTAGTCATGGCATTTGAAAAAGGTAGATAGCGAAGGACTCGTATTACTATTATACACCAGAAGGGTACATGTGGGCTCGGATGTTCTACCCGAGTTAATGTTGAAATGAATATTACGCATATCTCAAGCAGAGAAGAGTACGGGCAAGTTTCATGGTGGCTGATCAGACGCATCGGAACCGTGTCCCGGTTCAAAGGAAGGCCATTAATCAATGAAAGTCGGATACTCAGAGTGTGAATCAAGGCTTCCTTTGGCTACAAAAGAGACGTTTGGGTAGTTAATTCCGTGTTGATCATCCATGACTTTCGAATACGTAAAGTAGTTCCGCCGTTGGTAGATTGACTATCCCCAACCGTCCCTATCGACCTAAATAAGCAGGCAGTTCCGTTACCCCTTATCACGCACCATAACATGACTCGATCCATCCGAGGATCCCGGCTTTGTCCAGGACTAGTTGAAATGGAAAACCGGGGAAGAAATCACTGTTGTGTTAATTAATGCCGTCTAAATCCGTGACAAATTCCCGGAACGCACCACCTGGGTAGCAAATCACTTGCCTCTTTTTGGTCAGATCCCTCTCGCAAGCTCGTACCAGTAACCAATTGCGCACAGGATCAGGTGACAACAGACGTCTTATCGTTTGTTTGGCGGTTCCAGTCGGCTTAATCCTGCGGAGAAGTGGACATGACGATCTTGTGTTCGTGATAAGCGGAGGCCGGGGACCAACAGCTGGGGTATGCCTCGCTTCTAACTAAGGGGGAAAGCTTCGCCGCGCTAGATATGGCTACTAGAATAGGTAAGATGCAAGCAGGTTAGTATAAAAAGTATTAGATGCCTTGTCTTCTCCTCCACTTGGTCCCTTCCTTTCTCTCCCATCACACTTGTATTAGCCATCATGACGTTTGTTCAAGACGATATAACTTCAACCAAGGAGAAGCCCCCAGTCTCCATGCCCTCTGACCATGAAGTTGGGAATGTGAGCAACAATATCCAACACGATGCTGTGTTTGGTGAAATCACTGATGAAGGACCAAATTATCGAAATGTGCGCCATGAATCTACAAACATTATGCCATTGGTAATCTAACAAACCATAGGTCGGTTGGATAGGCACGGTTGGCCTTATGATGAAGACGCAAATTGGCCTAGGTGTCTTGTCTCTCCCTTCAGTGCTCGACACACTAGGTTTGATCCCTGGCGTGATAATCCTCTGTGTCATTGCCGGCATCACCACCTGGTCCGACTACATGGTTGGCGTATTCAAGCGCAATCACCCTGATGTCTATGGTGTCGATGATGTTGGACAACTCTTATTTGGTCGTATCGGCAAGGAGCTTTTCGCTGCCGCTTTCATGGGCCGTATGTTAACGCCCCTGCTTGTGTGAGTTCTGCTGATGATAATGGCGCAGAATATGTGATGACTGCCGGCTCGGCCATGCTCAGTCTTTCTATCGGGTTCAACTCCTTGTCGAATCATGATGCCTGCACAACCGTCTTTGTCACCGTTGCCTTTATTCTCATCCTCGCTTACGCCAGCCTCCATACGCTTAGCAATATCACATGGATAACCATCACCAATATTTTCAGCATTATCACCGGCGGTATGTCATCAAGCCTAAAATCTCCGTTCCCTTCTCATGGTTTCTACAGTCTTGATCGTCACCATCAGCGTCAGTGTCCAGGATCAACCCCCGAGCGCTCCCACCGATGCCGTGTGGGAGTCGGATTATAAGCTCATCGGTGATCCAACCTTTTTAGAAGCTGTGTCAGCTATTGCGGCTATCGTCTTTGCTTACGCTGGTACTGGTGCCTTTTTCCCCATCATCGCCGAGATGAAGGATCCGCGACAGTATACACGTGCCTTGATGGTCTGCCAGACTCTTGTCACTATTGTATATGTGGTTGTGGCCGTCGTGGTTTACTACTATTGCGGATCATACATCGCCTCACCAGCCCTTGGCTCGGCAGGACCTATGATCAAAAAGGTCGCTTATGGTATCGCTCTACCTGGTCTACTTGTTAGCGGTGGTCTACTGACACATGTACGTCATACCTCGGCCAAGTGAAACCTCCCTGTCGAAATGCTGGCTAACTGTTGGATAATACTAGGTCTCATCGAAATACATCTTCGTTCGGGCGCTTCGAGGCACCAAACACCTTGCATCTAACTCAGTCATCCATTGGACTTCATGGCTTGGCTGTACCGTAGGAATCAGTCTCATCGCCTACATCCTTGCCAGTGCTATTCCCGTATTCGGCGGTATTGTGTCACTGGCCGGCGCCCTCTTCGGTACCCTCCTTTCGTTCCAGCCCATGGGCTGCATGTGGCTCTATGATAACTGGAGTAAGGGCAAGCAGAACCCTACTCTGAGATGGTGTCTAATGGTTGGCTGGAGTGTGTTTGTTATCGTCTCAGGCACCTTTCTTATGGTGGCAGGCACATACGGTGCCATCCAGGGGATTATTGATTCGTATCGTGCCGAAGGAGGCTCTGCTGCTTGGTCATGTGCGGACAACTCGAACTCTAGCTAGAGGCATGCGTCCTAGCCTGTTTCTGGACGGCATACGTATCTCAAACAGAATGCGCTTGCTAGCCAACTCCACAGCACCCTAGTCACCTTTTCTATGCCTGGTTCATTTCGGTATTGTCTATTTTTGAGTCCTTACCTACCTAGATCAAGAGTGGCATCGCGGCAGTATATCAGGCTGCATCAAAACTTCTGATTCAAGATTGAATTCAAGCAGGAATTCTTGTGAAGTTTTTCCAGGTTGGCAGCATCTATGATGAAAGGAGCAAGGACACATTCAAGGGACTTTTTCTGTGGCGATCAATGGTTAAAACTCGTCTAGAAATTGACGCCGAAAATAAGTGCCCAAATCAATCACGAATCCCATCTCAGGAAGGCGCCATTCCTTACTAACTCAGAAGGTTTATCTGTAGTACAGCGGCCGCGCCGTCACGTGTCGTTCTTAGAGAGCGTCAGACAAAGGTTGCACACCTTCAGGCTTCAGCCGCCGCATTTCTGCCTACAACATCACAACCAAGGCGATGGCGACGATTCATGTCCTACGCCATGGGCAAGGCCGCCACAAGTATGTTGCAGTTTTCAGCGATGATCCTGCGTGAGAGCTAATGGCTATAGTGTCCAGAGAGGCTACCCGTACCGAGATCCTCCTTTGACAGAGGTCGGTTGCGAACAGGCCAAAGCCGTGCGGCGAGCCCTGAGCGTGAAGCCCGATCTCATCCTCGTGTCTCCGATGACCAGAACTATTCAGACAATGAATATCGTCTTTGGTCACCTCTTCAACGACTCTTCCGGGAACAAGAAAGTGGAAGTCCAGGTCTGGCCTGAGCTGCGCGAGGCGCACGACGCTATCTGCAACAAAGGAATATCGAGAGCAGAGCTGGCCGCCAAGTTTCCTCATCTCGACTTCTCAGCATGTCGCAGGCAATGGGACTACTCGGCGCATAGTCCTGAAAGAGCGACAGCCCGAGCTGAGAGAATTCGGCGGCGCCTTGGTGCCCTTGCTTCATCTGGCAAATACAAGAACATCTTCTTGGTCACCCATCGTGGCCTCGTTGCGTTTTTGGTGCAGGGTCCAAGATTTAGTGTTTGCGGTATGAGTCCATGAAATCATGAAGGAATTATTACTAACAGCAGTTTTACAAGAACATCGTTCGTATCAGTTTGCTGCAGGGGAGGAAGTAGACAAGAAACGGGTTGGCGTGAATATCGATACAGGCCTGGAGCAGGATTTTGGTCCGACTCTGCTGGTGCCCAAGGTCTCGGGAGATATGGCTAGGGTTGGGGCGTGAGGGAGATGATAAGCGCAATTCGGACATAGGGCATCATTCTGATTTATGGAGGCGCGAGGAGATGGGTCAGTCGCGTCTTGGCGCAGTCGGTCCTTTATCAGGTTGAGTGGCTATTACTAGGGATGATAATGCGATACGAAGCTTGACAAGAGAAAAGATTGAAGAGGTGCTTCGCTCCTTGGACAAGACTGCTCTTCAAGTGAAGACCAATATGGGTACTGCAAGATGAATGAGACCAAAAAAAAAAGAAAATGAACCATGGCCTCTCTGTATGAACCAAGAAGCAAAAAAAAGAAGCCATGCAATGCTCGTTATCAATCGTTTTTATAGGAACAGCCCGATGCGGGGGTCGAACCCGCAACCTTGAGATCGCGTACTCGACTAAGAGTCTCACGCTCTACCGATTGAGCTAACCGGGCGTGGCTCTGATTGGTTGACAGAAAATGTCACAGTTGGACACCAAGCGCCTGAGCTGCCGTGATGCTTCGACATCACCACGGGACCCAGCATTGAATGCGACACTGGGTCTTGGATTAAGGAATGGATAATGATTTTTACTCTTCCTAACACTCAGGAAAGTGGCTGTACGCACAAACTTCACTAATTTAAACCAGTGTTAGTTTTACCACGTCATGGGTGCTTGCCGAGCTTGGATTATGAGTACCCTCATTGGATGGACAGGTTCCCTTTTTTCGGAAAGTGTTCTGCGATAAACACTACTACATATGAGATATCATACGAAAAATCCAAAAGTCTCTCAACTCACTCAGCGTTCACTAACAAATAGCCTTCTCTACGTTGACTGGTTCTTAGCATCCAACTACCCTACACCGTCAGGGATCAAATGTGGTTCTTGACCTCATGTTCGATTGCTAATAACTACCGTTTCTGAAACATGGCACATAGCATAGGAACTCTCCCTCCAGCCATTTCTTCGGAAACTCGGTTATGTGGAAATGTTGAAATGATTTGTAATTCTATCATGGGATTACTACTGGCCTCACGAAAGCCACCACCTATCTATCCGATCATCATATCATACGCCAATACCTTCCCTGAGATCGGAACTAGGGAAATCAAAAAGAAATCACTGCCAGCCGGACGGCGTGAGGGCTGGCCTCCTCTAAGATTGGGTTGAGCTATTCTTCCCGTTGACCATTCAGGCATAAGTGTATCAGTCACATCTTCCAGGGACAGGACCCTAGCCTAAACTTATTTTGCCGTTCCTAATTCCGCTTCACTAGCATAAGGCCAAGCGCGTGGCAGAACTCTATGTCGAGCCCTGTCGGCCGCCTTGATCTACGTCGCGTCGTGGCGCGGATGGCGTGACAGTCCACCGCGCCTTGGCCAACTTTTCTTTTTGACGTCTGCTTGTCCATTGGTCCTGTGAACCGAGAGAGTCACCCTATGGATCTAGCATGTCGTTAACCTGCATGGAAGGCTTATTGCCGAGGTCTAGTAAGCTCCATTTTCGCGGCGCAAACGACTCGTCTTGCCACTGCGGCTGAGACAGTCCACAGCCCAGATCTGGTCTGATTCCCAGGCACTCATATGGAAGTGCCCTGACATACGCAGGTACCAGGTCCAAGCGTTCATCGTGCATGATAGGCTCAGCTGATATTGAAAACGACGAGGTGTGGTCTCGAGTACGAATCGCCTCATGCGGGTTCATTTCTAGCCCAACTTACCCTTCTCGTGCAATTAAGGTTGATGTGGAGGTAAAAACGTGTAAGGAGTCATTATCATGTTTTCAGTCTGGGGCTTGAGTATAATTCCCCATCGCTGCCTATTTGCACGTCGAGCATGACCACTTTGTGTAACCAATAATAGTACGAAAGCATTCCTACTGAAGCTTTCAAATCAGGTATCCGCACCTATAAACACGCTATGCTACTCAAGGATAGCTTCGTCCATTTGACAGAGGCCCTACTAACGGTTATTGCTGCGGAACTTTGAGCAGCTACGTGATGAGACAAGGCCACCTCGTATCCGATCCCTTTTTAGAAAAGCAGGCTGTAAAAACGGCAAGAGCTGCGCCGATCCGGTCCCTTCGGAACTCAAAAGCGGTCGTGGCGGATCTGTCTTGGCTCTGAGTGTCAGATGCGGTCTCGACCTTGATATTAAGCGAGGATGTGGCGATCGCCAGTGATTCATGAAACAAGGTACACTGCCCGGGTAAGATGGAACCCGAGAAGCCTCGTTGCATAGAGATGAATGAGACTGTGGCTTCTTGATGCTCCCGGTTGCCCGGAAGCATTCTCGAAACAGAGGATATGGCTTGTTTATCAAGATGACTTTGTGGTGGCGAATGGCTTGTGTTGAGGATGAGATGTCTTAGATTTTCGAAAATGTCGTCAGTGATTGTTGACTTGCTTGTCCGTGTTTTGGTTGCCTGCCGGAGGACATGACAAAAGATCCAACTTTTCAGAAACGGTAGGGAAATGTATCCTTTCGGTTTTGAAGTCTCAGGGTCGTTTTTCTTCTAGAGCTCTTGGCAAGACGGGTCGTGTCTGGATCTGCGAGATGGTCACTTTTGAGCTGTCATATCAACAAATCGGCCACGGAGCCGAGAGACAACTACCCGGTGTTCATGAGTGATCTTGCCCGTTTTTGATCGCCACCGATATCATCGTGTTTTGTTCAGGGGATCAGATCATGCATTGCTACCATGAGATAAAGTATGGCCACCTCGCTCCGTCGATAGGCCTACGAACATGTCATTAAGACGTATACAACCCGTCATGCCATGCTTGTATCGATCATCCCATATTTCCATATGATTGCCGGATCCCCGGCTCCACCAACGTCAGGGTTTCGGTCTCTTACTCTACATCAGCCAAAACCGTAAACAGTAGACGAATGCAGTCAACCCAAAGCTTTCTGAGTCCCCGGGCCATACAGATCTTCTTCGGGGACCATAGTGGAGCATGAGGCTTGCCATGTGTAACCCCAGATCACACTCAACAGGGACTTGATCTAGTCAGCAGGGTCCTGATCTAGTGAAGCTGCAAGTGGACCTGACCGCGTGATATCACACATCGGAATGTCTTGCCAAAGTATCAAGTATTCTCCGAACGGAGCTAGTCCGCGCCAATCAAAAGTCCGAGAGGATATGCGATCCTCATTAACCCATTAGTCCAACGCCTGCCAGCCGGGATAAGCTTCTACTAGGTAGTCCTATCCGTAGACGAAGGAGTTGGTGTCCGGAGTGGGCAGCTGTGCTATCCCCACTAGTGTAACGTCAGACTATCTGGTGGGTTTATGCGCTTCAGGGCCAGGTCGAGACAACAAGTGAGACCTGTCCGCTAGCCCAGAGTGACAGACCATGCTGGTGGACTCGACAGGGCTTCTATGGCTGTTGATATTCCCAGTATCCAGGGAAATAATTGAGGAAATACGTCTAGACCCTGTGATGTCTCCTTGTTTCCGCATCCAGACCTGTATTTCCGCCATTGGAGGATCTGTTTGCCCCTAGAAAGTTGGCTTGAAGCAGCTGTACATTATTTCCATGTCCGTCAAGCTCTCGCCACTTCATGCACATCATCTGCATAACCACATCACTGCCAACGTCTATGCAGACGCACCCATGGGACCTTGCAGCTCGCTATCCGAGGAGTGCGTGCGATCCAGTTGCCCCGTCACATACATACCACGACATGGCCTCGTGTTCTCTGTTCCGGATACCGTTACTCTCCAGCATCTCATTCATTGCATGTAGATTCACAACAACAAGGCACAAGTCGTCGCGTCAACGGGCAGGCTCTCCCGCTCATCCACATTCCAGCGCCAGAGTCTAGGCCAGCCGGGCCGCCTCTCCCCCAACCTTGTACCAAACGCTTTGGGGTTTAACTTGTCTCATTCCATGCAGGAACGTGGAAACAACACTTACAGAGAGGAAACGGCATCGATCCACAGCGGGTACGTCCGCTTTGGCATGATGGCTTCCACCTTGGCAACCCAAATCTAGGTGCTTTTTTTTGTGTGACAATGGCTTTGTAGCTTGGAGGTGCAGTTTCCGCATACTGTTCAATCGTCGAGAACAGCTTGTCTGGACACTGCGGGCCCTTAGGTGCCCGAGTCCGGATATGAGGCGGGTCGAGAAAGGATCGACAGGCTTTATAATTCTTTGGTGGTATCTCTTTCGTTCCTGAAGCCTCATATCGCTCCTTCACTACATTTCTGCGCGTCTAATATTCTATCCTTCCTTTTTTGTGTGCACGTCGTGCATACGCCGCAGTGAACATGCGGTCCTCTTTGACGACGGTGCTACGGCACCTACTCTTCGCGACTCTCGCGGGCACATCCCGCGCTTTTCTTGGTGTTCAAGATGACAGGTTAGTTCTTGGTATTAACAATGAGTATTCAGGCGTTTGTTACACGTATGTGTCCGTCTATCCAGTCCTTGCCGATATTCCCGACTACATTACCGTTACACGATCATACAAGGGCTCAGTTAAGACTCTACAAACGGTTCCTCCGCAGGGCGATGAACCAGGTATTGTCATTGTCCAGGAGCCCGGCGGTACTTCATCACCGGAGAACACAGTCATTTCAGCATCTGATGGGGGTTCTTATGTTATTACACTACGCCCACATAGAGGATCAGTTCCAATTACATCCGCCATCACGAGGGTTATTCCACCAACTGACGGTAACCCTGGTGAGGTTATTATCGAAACTCCAGGAGATGGCACTTACGAAACCCTTCGACCACTTACTCTCGAACCTCACGGCACATCTGGATACGTCACAGTTCTCCAGCCTCTTTCTAACGCAGAACTCTCATCCATCGAATGGATTACTCTCTCGCCCAGTGGAGGACAACGTGGTTCAGTCATTATCCACGTTCCTTCCAACACACTCACTAGAGGCAAGCTCGAGCCTCTCAGACTTGAGCCTGCTAAATTTGGCGGTTATGTTACCGTCATCGAGGCGGATGAAACAGTTCCGACAGTCATCCGCGTAACTATCGAACCAAGCGGCAACAATCCCGGTACGGTTCTTATTCAAACACCAGCTGTGGCTTCTCTACAAGCTTTGGGACGCATTGAGGGCAAGACGGTCACTTTGCAGCCTGAAGACGCAACTGGTTATGTCACTATTATCGAACCAGCTGAGGGCGATGTCACACCCACAGCTCCTATTCGAATTACTATTCCTCCAACTGGCACCAAGCTCGGTACTGTTTTGATCCAGACACCTCCTGGGGCCAATAACGCTGATCAGGGAGGGCCAAAAGCCACTCTGCCCCCAGGCGCCACGCCTCCACCAGGCGGCTCAGATTCTGATGGATCAGTGTCTTATACTACTATTACTCGAGTTGTCACGGATCTTGATCTTGGTGATGGAGGTCCAGGCAATGGACCTGGCAACGGTTCGAATGGTGGATCTGACGACAACTCTGGAGGCGACTCTGGCGACGACGGAAACGGCAATGCCGCAGCTGGAAGTGATGGCAACGACGACAACGGACCACGACAAACGGTCACGATCCCTCCTGAAAACGGAAACCTAGGAACCGTTCTCATTCTCAAGCCAGGGCGCCAAGGCGATTCTGCCACAGGGCAAGACGATGACGACAACGTTATTGAAAGCTTGTCCGGAGATGCCCAGCAGTCTGACGCTGCCAACGGAGACTCTGATGATGAAGATTCAGAGTCTGGAAGAATAGAATATGATGGCGAGGAGGATGAAGATGATCAGTCTAGTGATTCAAATTCTCCAGGTGCCAATGCTGGCGCCGACGCCTCAGACGATGACAACGGCGATGGATCTTCAGGTTCAGGTTCGGGTTCAGGTTCAGATTCAGACTCGGGCTCCGGCTCTGGATCCGGCTCTGGATCCAACTCTGGCAGCGGCTCTGGTCGACAAGGCCAGGGAGATGGCTCTGAAGATAACGATTCAGCGGGAGACAACGGCAACTCTGGAGACAACTCTGGAGGCAGCAGCTCTGGAAGCAATGATCCTAACGATCCCGACTTCCGTAATGGCCACGGCAAACACAATGGCAACCATGACGACTCTGACGACACTGGCGGTCAAAGGGGTGGTTCTTCAAGCAACAACTCTGGAGGAAGCGGATCTGGGGATGGAAGCTCCGACGATGGAGGAAGCCAGGGTTCCGGAGGAACCGGAGGCGACAATGGTCAAGACGACGACTCGTCCGGAAATGGTGATTCGGGTTCCGGCAATGGCTCTGGCAGTGGCTCTGGAAACAACGGCTCGTCAGGGTCTGGAAATTCGTCTGGCAGCTCCAACTCTGGAGGTAATCGTCAGTCCGGCAGCGGCAACCAGTCTGGAGGTTCAGGCAACGATGGAGGCTCCGCCAATAACTCCGGCGGCTCTGGTTCTCCTTCGACTGGTGAAGTTGAGAGCAATGATTCTGGATCCGGCTCTGGCTCGGGATCCGGTTCTGGGTCTGGGTCTGGCTCCAACTCGAACAATGGCAGTGGTTCCGGAGGGTCTGGTTCAGGGAACAACAACAACAATGGTGGCTCTGGACAAGGCAACTCCGGTGGCCAGTCTTCAGGAAACAACAACAACAACTCTGGAGGCAGTGGACCTGGATCCAACAATGGTGGTAATGGCTCTAGCAGTGGTGGTTCAGGGTCAGGATCCAACGACAATGACTCTGGAGACGGCACTGATGGAAACACCAGCGGCACAGGAAACTCTGGTAGCGACTCAGGGTCAGGGAACAATAACTCCGGTTCGGGTTCGGGCAATGACTCTGGCCCTGGACAAGGAGGAAACTCCAACTCTGGAGGCAACGGGTCTGGCTCAAGCAGCAACAAGCCCTCCTCCACATATGGTCACGAGGGACCAGGTGGTAAACATGGTGGTAAACAAGACACTGACGGACCCGAAGAAACAAATTCTGGTTCAAGCTCTGGAGGGTCCGGTAGCAACTCTGGAGGTAGTGGCTCTGGAAACAATGGGTCTGGGTCCGGGTCCGGGTCATCGGGAGGTAACAATTCCTCTGGTGGCAATGGATCTGGATCTTCAGATGGTAGTGGCTCTGGCTCTGGATCAGGGGACAATGGCTCCGGAGGTAACAGCTCTGGAGGCAACGGTTCAGGGTCCAACAATAACAACGGAAGTGGCTCCAGCGGTAATGGTAGCGGCTCTTCCGGCAGCAGTGGATCTGGCAACGGCTCCTCTGGGGGAAATGGATCTTCAGGTGGAAACGGATCTGGATCCAGCGGCAACGGCAACGGCAATGGGTCTGGATCAGGCTCATCTGGAGGTAGTGGCTCTGGTTCTGGCAATAACGGTTCCTCAGGGGGTGGTCAATCAGGAACTCCTCAGGGCGGCGAAAACTCCGGTTCAGGCTCTTCAGGAGGTAGCGGATCTGGATCAGGCAACAATGGCTCGTCTGGAGGCAATGGTTCTTCTGGTGGTAGTGGATCCGGTTCGGGCTCATCAGGGTCTGGATCCGGTGGAAACGGAAACGGTTCTTCAGGAGGCGACAACAGCACCTCTGGGGGAAGTGGTTCTGGATCCAACAACAACAACAACAATAACGGCAGTGGATCCTCTGGAGGTGATAGTAGTGGACCTGGGTCGGGATCTGGCAGCGGGTCTTCTGGAGGTAACAACTCCGGAGGAAGTGGATCGGGGTCCGGCAACAACGGCTCCTCCGGGGGCAACGGTAACACCTCTTCGGGAGGTTCTGGATCAGGATCAGGAAACAATGGTTCTTCCGGCGGTAGCGGGTCCGGATCAAACAATGGAAGCGACGACGGTGGTTCGTCGGGAGGTAGTGGATCGGGATCCGGAAACAACGGCTCATCTGGAGACAACGGCAACAACTCCGGAGGAAGCGGATCCGGTTCCAACAACGGCAACGGCGGCTCACAAGACGGAAGTGGATCTGGATCTGGAACCGATGGTTCCTCTGGGGGTAACGACGATGACTCTTCTGGAGGCAGCGACAACTCTGGAGGAGACGGATCTGGATCGAACAACGGCAATGGATCAGGGTCAAACAATAGTAACGGCTCGGGATCTGGAAACAGCGGAGGAAGCGGTAATGGCTCCTCTGGTGGTAACAACTCAGGATCAGGATCAGGATCCAACGACAACGGAAGCGGTTCATCTGGAGGCAACGACAACCAGTCCGGAGGCACCAACAACAATGGCGGCTCTGGTTCTGGGTCCTCCGGGGGTGGTGGTTCTGGGTCCGGGTCTAGCAACGCATCGCGCTCGTTGTCTGCATCCCCAAGCGCTGGCAGCCCTGGTGGCAAGTTCAATCCCGATGACGATACCATCTCCGGAGGTGCTACCCCTACAACTCGGGCGCCGTCCAGCAATGGGTCGGGCAACAGCTCTGGAAACAATGGCAATTCAGGGGGTAGCAACTCTGGAGATGATGGAGACGACGGATCCTCGGACGGCACTGGTAACTCTGGAGGTAACAACAATAACAACAACTCGGGAGGTAACGGCAACTCTGGAGGAAGCTCTGGAGGTGACGATGATGGATCTTCCGGCGGCAATGGATCAAGTGATGGATCTGGCGACGGAGACGGAGATGGAGACGGATCTTCTTCAAACAATGGTTCTGGAAACGGCTCCAGCAATGGATCTTCAGCATCCAGGAGCTCGACTCGTGCTCCTAATGGTGGCACCACACGTTCCCAGACGGCCCATCAGCCTCATCTCCAAACCACAACTTCCCTCTACACCGTCACGTCAGGTAGCCAAGTTGTCACACGCACTTCGGTCATTGTTGAGACAATCAGCGACTCGGACGACGGAGCTGGTACATCGAGCCATCGCTCTACGTCTGTTCGTGGAGGCGCCTCATCAGCATCGCATCGCAGCTCAGGCTCCAGTCACTCTTCCAGAGCTCATACAGTTGCCTCGGTCGCTGGAACCCCGGAACCTAACGGCGGATCAGGTTCTGATGACGGCTCCGATGATGAAGATGAAGAGTCTACTCCTGGCAACGGACAGGCTCCTTCGGCTACCTTGACGCCTGTGGAGCAGATAATTCCTCCTGCTGTGACCACCATTTCGAGCGGGTCGGCTTCAGCTAACTCGAGAGCTGGATCTAGTGCTAGTCGGTCATCCGCTGGGGGGAATAACCAAGCCGCCAACTCTGCTGGAAACCCAGTCATCAATGGTGCTGCGTCCAATTCTGTATCCCGAGCTGCTTCTAGCTCTGGATCTTCATCTAACACGGCGGTATCTAACAGTAATGGCGGAGCTGGTGGTTCCAATTCCGCCTCGGCCGGCAATGGAGGAGGTGCCAATGGATCTGGCTTTTCATCTTCGCTTCCTGCAAATACCAGATTCGCAAGTGGTTCCACGGCTACTGCCTCGGGCCAAGGAATTGGAGGGGCTCAAGCATCCAGATCCGGTTCTGGATCTTCTGGTACAGGCACTCCCAACCAGAATAACGGCTCAGATGATGGCGACGATGACTCTGGGTCGGGAGGTGGATCCAACGCTTCGAACACCGCTGGGTCGGCTGCTGGCCGGGCGTCTGCCTCTCACTCCAGCTCGCATGGCTCGCACAGCTCTAGTGTCTCTGGCACAGTGGCTGGAGGTGCCGCGAACTCGGGGTCGGCAAGCGGCGCTTCAGCTATAGGTTCATCAAACTCGGTTCACCACTCTACCCATGGCTCTTCAAACACGGCGCAGGGTGGTAACCAGGCCTCCCCATCTGGTGGTGCCTCTGATCCTGATGATGATTCGGGCGATGACGACGGAGCTCAGCAGGGAGGAAATGGATCCAACGCCTCTTCGAGTGGCGCAGGAGGACATTCGGGCTCGGCTCACCACGCTTCTGGATCTTCTCACACTGGCTCTAGTCATCAGTCAAGCTCTGTTGATGGAGCCAATGCCACTGGTGCTCCCCAAGGTGCTGGTGGATCGGCTCACAGTGCATCAGCCGGACATGGCACACACACTGGTGGCAGTGCGGCCTCTCCCTCCACCGGACAAGGTCAAGGCACTGGAGACGATGAAGAGGAGGAAGATGATGATGACTCTGGCTCAGGCGGTGTTGGTTCTGCCCATACATCAGTAACTGGTGCCCACGGCTCTGCATCTCATAGTGTTTCGGCCCACGTCAATCATGCCTCTGGAACTCACTCATCAGGCACTAGCGCTTCTGCGACTGGTGCCGGTGCTGGTGGCGACGGCGACGGCGACGGCGATGAAGATGAAGATGAAGATGGCGGTGACGGTGATGGAGAAGATGGGAACCAAGCTTCTCATACAGGCCCAGGCTCTGCCCACTCAGCTCACGGAACCTCTGCCGGTGGTTCGGGAGGATCGCATGGAGCCACTCATTCGGGCAGCTCGGGTGCTGCTCATGTTTCTAGTACTGGCGCAGCCGGTGCCGGTGCCGTCGATGGCGATGATGGTGATGAAGACGAAGACTCTGACCCCACTGCAACTGGTGAGGATAACGGTGATCCCACGGGCGACCCCGGAGCTTCATCCGGCTCCGGAGATGGATCTGATGATAATGACGACGATCCCGCTGCTGCAACCGACGATGACACTGCTTTCCTTACCCCCGAGGTCCCAGTTCCTACTGGTGTTCCTTCGGATGATGGTGATGACGATGATTCAGGAGCTTCCCAAACTGATGATGAGACTGATTTCCTCACGCCTGAGGTTCCAGTACCCAGTGGATTTCTGTCCAGCGCAGATGGGGATGATGATGATGGATCTGCAAGCGAAACTCAAGACTCTGGGTCAACATCGACTTCTTCTGGAGTTGGTTCTGGTGATGATGACGAAGAAGAGGAAGACGACGATACCGACTCGGGTATCACAAGCTTCACCTCTGGAGCTGCGGCCACCGGAGCTCATCATGGAGCTACAACCATCCCAGCGACAAACGGTGGCAACGTCACCATTTACAGGGCTGGTGCTCGTCTCGCCTTTCATACCATCTACATCGCGCCCACTTCTACCGAGCCAGGAACTGTCATCATTGAGACACCAACAGTGGGCCCTCTGGCCAGCGGCGGTGCTTCTGCCTCAGATGGTGCGAAGCCCAAAGTTACCATCTACAGTGGCGGAACAGGATCGGTTGCTCATGCTTCCTTCATTCCTGCTACTGGAACTGATGAGGATGACACCGTTGTTATCTTCACGCCTACTTCAGACCCTGATGCTGAGATTGATGGAGCTGTCACTGGGTCTGCCAGCACAAGGCACCACGTTACTATCATCAGCGGCGGCCCAGGCTCTGTCGCTCACACTACCTACTATCCTCCAGCCAATTCGGATGAGCAGGGCACTGTTGTCATTGTCACTCCGACTGCAAACGCTGATGACGATGAAGAGGATGATGGTGATGATGCTTCAGCAACCGACGCTGAGGACACAGCTTTGACTGGCCAAGATACAGACGCTGCTTTCACTGCAAGACCCAATGTCACTATCTACACTGGTGGCCCAGGCTCAGTTAGGCACACTTCATTCCACGCAGCAACAGCATCTGATGAAGAAGGAACTGTCTTCATTTTTACGCCTACCTCAGGACCCGATGCAACGGCCACTGATGATGACGATGATCCAGAGGCCACGGACGACTCTCCTGGAGACGGCGAGACTGAGAACAACTCGTTCAGCATGAGGCCTAATGTCACCGTTTACAGCACTGGCACTGGATCAGTTGGCCACACCACTTACTTCCCAGCTACTACCTCAGACGAAGCAGGCACAGTCGTCATTGTACGCCCAGCTGGTGATGCCACTGAGAGCGACGATGGTTCAGGTAGCCCTACTGTGACCATCTACAGTGGAGGTCCAGGCGCAACACGCCATTCTACCTATGTCGCTCCCGCAGAGTCAGGAGAAGCCGGCACTCTCTATATCATTACGCCAACTTCGGGCCCTGAAGCTCAGACTGGTGGAGGTGACACCCCAACTGTGACAATTTTCAGCGGTGGTCCTGGCTCAACAGCCCATATCACCTATGTCGCTGGTGCTTCGGGCGAAGCTGGAACCCTTTATATCGTCACTCCTACCGCTGGCTCACACGCGCATACTTCTGGACATTCTGGTAGCCACACTGGTCGACCTGCTGTCACCATTTACAGTGGTGGTTCAGGTTCAACTACTCGTACGACTTATGTCACACCAACTGGCACGGATGAGGACGGTACTCTCTACATCATCACCCCCACTGTCGGCCCAGAGGCCGAAACTGACGAGGAAGATGATGGCCCAACTGTTACTGTGTATAGTGGCGGTGCTGGTTCTACCGGTCACACAACCTTTGTCCCCGGCGTCTCGCGCGAACCGGGCACTCTTTATATCGTCACTCCAACTTTAGGCCCCGAGGCTGAAAGCGATGATGGAGATGATAGCCCTACTGTCACTGTCTATAGTGGCGGCGCTGGTTTAAGCGGCTATACCACCTATGTCCCCGCAGCTGAGTCTGGAGAAGCTGGAACGCTCTACATCGTTACGCCAACCGCCGGTTCAGGCGAAACAGTCACCATTCGCAGTGGCGGCCCCGGATCAACTGGTCATACCTCTTATGTGCCGGGTATCTCTGGCGAGCCAGGGACACTCTACATCGTTACTCCAACTTCTGGCCCTGAAGCCGAGACTGGAGATGAAGACGACAGACCGACTGTTACCGTCTACAGCGGCGGCGCAGGCTCAAGTGGTTATACTACCTACGTCCCTGCGGAGGAATCTGACGAGCCCGGAACACTCTACATTGTCACACCGACTGGCACCCACACTCACACTGGCGGCAGCCATACCGGAGCTCACACCGTCACTGTACACAGTGGTGGCCCTGGAGCAACTGGCCACACTACGTATGTGCCGGGCGTTTCAGGGGAACCGGGAACTCTCTACATCGTCACACCCACCTCTGGCCCTGAAGCTGAGACTGACGATAGTGATGATGACAGCCCTACGGTTACCATCTACAGCGGCGGTTCAGGCTCAAGTGGCTACACCACCTACGTTCCCGGTGTCGATGACGAGCCAGGAACCCTCTATATCGTCACCCCAACTGGCGATTCCGAGACTGACTCTGATGACCAACCCACTGTCACTATCTTCAGTGGCGGCCCTGGGTCGACTGGGCACACCACTTATGTGGCAGGAGTCTCTGGCCAACCTGGTACTCTCTACATCGTTACTCCCACTGCCGGCGCAACTGCAGATGGCGATGATGATGATGAAGATTCTGAAACCCAGACTGGCAGGCCTACCGTCACTATCTACAGAGGTGGCCCTGGCTCCACGGCGCACTCTACTTATGTCTCGGGCATTTCGGGAGAGCCTGGTACTCTCTATATCGTTACACCTACCGCTGGAGTTACCGGAACGGATACCGACGATGATGACGAAACCAGCAGCCCAACTATCACTATCTACAGCGGCGGGCCTGGTGCAACTGCGCACTCAACCTTTGTCCCAGGAGTTTCAGGTCAACCTGGCACCTTGTATATCGTCACGCCTACCTCTGGTGTCACTGGAACCGACGACGCAGGGCCAACAGGAGCTGGTAATGTTACCATCTTCGCCGGTGGACCTGATTCAACCAGGTATACCAATTACATTCCCCCGACAGCTTCTGGAGAACCAGGAACTTTGGTCATCATCACTCCCACTGGTGGCTCATCTGCTACCGATGATGGAGATGACAGCCCAACTGTTACCGTTTACAGTGGCGGCCCTGGTTCAACCGCACACTCGACCTATGTCCCCGGCGAAGATGATGAGCCGGGTACCCTATATATCATCACGCCTGCTTCTGGCGCTGTTGAGACTGATGATGACTCTGGAACTCCTACCGTAACCATTTTCAGTGGGGGGCCAGGGTCTACTGGGCATACCACTTACGTGCCAGGTCTGTCAGGCGAACCTGGGACCCTTTACATCGTTACGCCCACTTCTGGAGCTTCTCCAACTGATGATGATGATAACGATGACACCCCTACTGTCACCATCTTCAGTGGAGGTCCTGGATCAACCAGGCATAGCACTTATCTCGCACCGGCCGAGTCTGGCCAGCCAGGCACTCTCATCATTATCACGCCTACGGGTGCATCAGCTACTGATGATGATGATTCGGGATCTCCCACAGTCACCGTGTACAGCGGCGGACCCGGATCAACGGCGCACACTACGTACGTTCCCGGGGAGGACAACGAGCCAGGCACACTCTACATCATCACGCCTACATCCGGAGCCTCTGCAACGGATGATGGCGATGACGATGATGCTCCAACTGTCACGGTCTTCAGTGGAGGACCTGGTGCAACTGCCCACAGCACCTATGTGCCAGGCATTTCCAACCAGCCCGGAACCCTCTACATCGTCACACCCACAGGTGCGGCTGCCACAGATGATGACGACTCGGATGCTCCTACAGTTACGGTCTATAGTGGCGGGCCCGGCTCGACAGCGCACAGCACTTTCGTTCCAGGTGAAGATGATGAGCCGGGTACTCTCTATATCATCACGCCTACCTCGGGCCCGGCAGCAACTGATGACGATGACTCAGGATCTCCCACCGTTACCGTGTATAGCGGCGGTCCAGGTTCAACGGCGCATTCCACCTATGTTGCTGGTGTTTCTGGCCAGCCAGGAACCCTCTATGTCGTCACGCCCACTTCTGGAGCATCTGTCACAAACGATGAAGATTCTGAAAGTCCCACCGTCACCATCTTCACTGGAGGTTCAGGCTCAACGAGACACACGACCTATCTGCCTCCAGCAGAATCAGGCCAGCCTGGGACGTTGGTTATTGTCACACCCATGGGCGGAGCATCCGCAACCGATGATGACGATGACGAAATCCCCACTGTTACGGTCTACAGCGGAGGCCCAGGCTCAACCGCGCATACAACCTATGTCACGGGCGAAGATGGTGAGCCGGGAACTCTATACATCGTCACGCCCACCTCTGGTGCTTCTGAGACCGATGATGATGACTCGGGAAGTTCTACAGTTACCGTCTTCAGTGGTGGCCCAGGCTCAACAGGACACACCACATATGTGGCTGGTGTTTCTGGGCAACCCGGAACCCTCTTTATCGTTACTCCTACATCTGCTCCATCCGCTACAGATGATGATGATTCCGAAACCGTCACCGTGGTTCGTGGAGGTCCAGGCTCGTCTGGACACACTAGTTATGTCCCCGGCATCTCAGGCCAACCCGGTACTCTCTTTATTGTCACTCCGACGTCTGGTGCCTCTGAGACAGACGACGACGATGGCTCAGGGAGTCCCACTGTTACTTTCTACAGCGGTGGGCCAGGTGCAACTGGACACACTACATATATCCCTGGCGACAACGATGAGCCCGGGACCCTTTTCATTGTTACACCTACATCTGGTCCTTCTGCAACTGACGACGATGACTCTGGAAGCCCGACTGTCACTGTTTACAGTGGTGGGCCAGGCTCGACTGCTCACAGCACGTATGTTTCAGGAGTCTCTGGGGAGCCTGGAACTCTTTATATCGTTACACCAACTACCGGCTCTCACAGTCACACTTCTGGTCATCATGGAGCTAGCGAGACTGTTACCATCTATAGTGGAGGTCCTGGGTCAACTTTGCACTCCACTTACCTCTCTCCGGCCGCTTCAGGCGAGCCAGGGACTCTCATCATTGTTACTCCAACCTCCGGTCCAACGTCTGGTGCTGAGGATGAAGAGGATGATGATGAAGCGATCGAAACCCACACCGGAACCCACACTAGCCATCATACCGAAGGACATACCGTCACGATTTACACCGGTGGCGCTGGTGCATCTGCTCACTCGACTTACCTTCCTCCAGCAGAGTCTGGCGAGCCCGGAACTCTCATTATTGTCACGCCAACATCCGGCTCTCACACCTCTCATCATGGCACAGAGACGGGTAGCCATACTGGAAGACACACCGTCACTATCCACAGTGGCGGCCCTGGCTCTTCAGCCCACACTTCCTATGTTCCAGGTGAAGATGGTGAGCCAGGAACCCTTTACATCGTCACCCCGACTTCAGGTCCCGAAGCCTCTGAGGATGTCGATGACTCGGCTTCAGCAACTCACACTGGACCTCACAACATCACTATCTTCACTGAGGGACCTGGCTCGACTGCCCACACGACTTACATCCCCCCGACCTCAGGCGAGCCTGGAAAGGTGGTCATTGTCACACCCGCTTCCAACCCTAGGTCTGAGACCGACGATGCCGACAATGACGCTCAGACTACAGTCACAGTCTTCGGTGGCGGCTCGGGCTCGGTTGCTCACACAACCTACGTCCCAGGAGAAGATGGAGAGCCAGGAACCGTATATATCGTGACGCCTACCAGGAGCCCCGCCGCTACAGTTTATAGCGGTGGTTCCGGCTCAGTTGCACACACGACTTACGTCCCTGGCGAGGATGATGAACCAGGAACCCTCTATATAGTCACTCCCACTTCAGGTGCAGGTCGTGTTACTGCCACTGTTTACACCGGTGGACCAGGGTCAACAGCACACACTACCTATATCCCAGGAGAAGATGACGAACCTGGAACTGTCTTCATTGTTACGCCTACAACCGGCGCCGGAAGGGCAACGGCTACCGTTTACAGCGGCGGGTCGGCCGCGACGGCACATACCACATATGTGCCGGGAGAAGACGGCGAACCAGGCACCCTCTACATCGTTACACCAACTGGGTCTTCTCGAAGTGCCGCCGCTACGATCTATAGCGGCGGATCGGGTTCCATTGCGCACACGACATATGTTCCCGGTGAGGACGACGAGCCCGGAACATTGTATATCGTCACACCCACTGGCTCGCCACGGGTCGCAGCCGCCACTGTGTATAGCGGTGGTTCGGCTTCAACCGCACACACGACGTACATTCCTGGCGAGGACGATGAGCCAGGCACTCTTTACATCGTTACGCCCACTGGTGCTTCTCGAAGCCCTGCAGCTACCGTGTATAGTGGTGGATCGGGATCAACTGCACATACCACATACATACCAGGAGAGGATGATGAGCCAGGAACCTTGTACATCGTCACACCGACTGGCACATCTCAAGTTCCTGCCGCCACCGTGTATAGCGGTGGCCATGGCTCGACTGCACACACTACGTATGTTGCTGGCGAAGACGGCGAGCCCGGCACGCTTTACATCGTTACGCCTACAGGCTCTTCTCGGAGCCCTGCAGCCACTATTTACAGTGGTGGCTCAGGGTCAACTGCGCATACCACTTATGTTCTAGGAGAAGACGATGAACCGGGAACCTTATACATCATCACTCCCACTGGTGGCTCTGGCAATCCTACAGTTACCGTCTATACCGGAGGCCCAGGCGCTACTGCACACACAACCTACGTCCCTGGTGAAGATAATGAACCAGGAACCCTCTATATCCTCACGCCAACTTCTGGCCACCACACAGGCTCAGCCCATCACACCGTCACTGTCTTCAGTGGAGGTCCCGGTGCAACTGCTCACTCCACGTACGTTTCGGGAGAGTCTGGGGAACCTGGTACTCTTTTCATCGTGACTCCTACCGCGGGTGGTCCTACTGTTACTATCTACAGTGGTGGTCCTGCCTCAACGGCGCATTCTACGTATGTTGCTGGCGAGGATGGCGAGCCCGGTACACTTTACATCGTTACGCCTACTTCAGGTCCTGAAGCCGAGGTCACTGACGAGGATACTCCTACCGTCACCGTTTTCAGTGGAGGGCCAGGCTCGTCAGGGCACACTACCTATGTCCCTGGAGCTTCTGGCGAACCCGGCACACTCTACATCGTCACTCCAACTGGGGACGATTCAGACGACCAGACCGCTACTGTCTACAGTGGTGGACCTGGCTCAGTTGCCCACACCACCTACGTGCCTGGCGTCGATGGCGAAGTTGGCACTGTCTTCATCGTCACGCCAACTGCAAGCCATTCTGGACGTCATACTGTCACTATCCACAGCGGCGGGCCTGCTTCTACACCACACACCACCTATGTGCCAGGTGAAGATGATGAGCCCGGTACTTTGTACATCATCACACCGACTGGAAGCTCTACAGGACGACATACCGTTACCATTCATAGCGGTGGCTCTGGCTCTATGGCCCACACCACTTATGTTCCTGGTGAAGACGATGAACCAGGCACTTTGTACATCGTTACGCCTACTGGAACATCTTCAGGACGTCATACGGTCACTGTCCATAGTGGAGGGCCTAATTCTGAGGCATATACTACGTACGTGCCAGGTGAAGAGGATGAACCCGGAACGCTGTTCATTGTTACGCCCACGGGAAGCCATTCAGGAACAGGAACCTCGACAGGACGCCATACCGTTACTGTCCACAGCGGTGGACCCGGTACCGTTGCTCACACAACTTATGTTCCAGGTGAATTTGATGAACCCGGAACTCTATTCATTGTCACACCAACTGCAAGTTCCTCGGGCCGCCATACTGTCACAGTCCATAGTGGCGGACCCGGAACCGTTGCGCATACTTCCTATGTTCCCGGTGAGGATGATGAGCCAGGTACTCTCTACATCGTCACTCCCACTGGAAGCCATTCAGGAAGTGTTACAGGGCGCCATACTGTCACAGTCCATAGCGGTGGACCTGGAACCGTCGCACACACCACTTACGTCCCAGGCGAAGACGACGAACCAGGAACTCTCTATATCGTCACACCTACCGGTGCAAGCTCTTCCGGCCGCCATACCGTTACTGTTCACAGCGGCGGTCCTGGTACCGTGGCGCATACCACCTATGTTCCCGGTGAGGATGATGAACCCGGTACTCTCTTCATTGTCACGCCTACCGGTGCAAGCTCTTCGAGTCGGCACACTGTTACCGTCCACAGCGGCGGTCCCGGCGCTTCTGCACATACTACGTACATTCCAGGTGAAGATGATGAGCCAGGTACTCTATTTATCGTCACACCTACAGCAGGTGTCTCAGATAGCCCTACCGTCACAGTTTACAGCGGTGGGCCAGGCACAGTTGGACACACAACTTACGTGCCAGGCGACTCAGGAGAACCTGGAACCGTTTTCATTGTTACTCCCACCGGAGGTGACGATGAGAGCCCAACTGTCACCGTCTTCAATGGAGGACCCGGTTCTACCACGCATTCTACATATGTCACAGGGGCCTCAGGCGAACCTGGAACCCTCTACATCGTCACTCCTACCTCTGATCCCGAGGCTGATGCCTCTGATGTTGATGATGGCATCACCTCTGATAGACCTACCGTGACGGTCTACAGTGGTGGATCAGGTACGGCCGGTTATACCAGCTACGTCCCCGGGGAGTCAAACGACCCAGGAACCCTCTTCATCGTCACGCCGCAAGGAGAGCCTCATTCTTCTTCTCATGGTGCCCACCACGGAACCACGATCGCACCCTCTTCGGCTGGTGGCAACGTTACCATCTTCAGAGCCGGTACTCGATCAACTACAAGAACCATCTTCGTGCCTGCTACAGCCTCCGATGAAGCTGGTACAGTCATTATTGAGACGCCGACAGCAGGTCCCGAGGAGACAGAATCTGAAAGCATCACTCACACAGGCAGCCATACAGCTGGACACACTACTGTTGCGCCCGACCATGGAAGTGGAAATGTCACAATTTACAGAGCCGGAACTCGCTCAACTTCACATACCGTTTACGAGCCCGCCACTGGATCCAACGAACCAGGAACCGTCATCATCGAAACGCCTACCATCCCTGTCACCAATTCAGCTGGTGAAACCATCTCCCCCGCGATTGCAAACTCGACCATCATCCGTGGTGGTCCTCACTCAACGACTCATACAATCTTCATCCCAGCTACAGCATCCAACGAACCTGGAACCGTCATCATTGAGACGCCGACTGTTCATATCACTGATGGACCTGTCGAGACTACCTCTGGCTCTCCTGCTGGTATCGCCAACGTGACTGTTGTCCGAGGCGGTACTCTCTCAACCACTCATACCGTCTACATTCCACCTACAGCCTCGAATGAACCCGGCACAGTCATCATCGAGCTGCCAGTGGTTGATGTCACTGATGTCCCTAGTGAGCCCACTTACACGCCTTCTGACGACGATGTCACCATCATCAGGGATGGTTCTCTGACAACTACACACACCATCTACATCCCTCCGGCTTCAGGTCAACCAGGAACAGTCATCATCGAGACTCCTACTGTTGCCCTTGCCACCAACTCTGCCGGCGAGACAACACTAGTTGATATTCCAGGTCATAACGTCACCGTCTTCAGAGCTGGTACTCGCTCAACGTCGCACACCATATACGAACCCCCGACTGTTGATGGTGAACATGGTACTCTCATTATCGAAACTCCCACTGGGGATCATCACACTGGAGCATCTGTCACCAGTCACTCTGGAGACCAGACCTCTCTCACACCGCAGGCTGGTGCTTCATCTGCAGGCCTATCTTCAGAAACAGGTGCCAGTGATGGACATTCAGGCAGCGCCACATCTCATACGGGGACTTCACATAGCCATGGATCTCACACATCGTCGCATGGAACTTCGCACTCGGGAGATGCCTCGAGCACGTCCGGTGTTCTCGTCGATGTTGAGAACGTCTCGCAGAGTTCAACATCATCTGGCGCCGACTCAGGAGCCACATCATCCAGCCACTCTGGCTCTGCTTCGTCATCTGCAGCCCATTCAACATCCAGCCACGCTTCGGACTCTTCGCATGAGAGCAGTTCCTCTACTAGTGTCAGCACAAGCAGCGCCTCGACAAGCTCACACGCGAGCACATCGTCCGCCAGCTCATCAGCAGCCTCGACCAGCAGTAGCTCTGCCGCACCTTCAACCTCTAGTAGCTCTGCTCCTGGTTCAACTTCTAGCAGCTCCATCGCAAGAACCTCTTCCAGTGCCGCTGCTTCCACCTCAAGCAGCTCCTCGAGCTCATCCACCACCAGCACGAGCATCTCAACCACTGCACCACCAACAACCACAAGCAGGAGTTCAACATCCACAACGTCCACCACTTCATCCGTCAAGCTCATGCCCACTTTCGACTGCAACAAGATGGGTTACGCCCTCGACGGCCGCCGACTCGTCATGGTCAATTTCGCAGACGGAAGCCGAACCTCCATTGGTTACATCGGAACAGACGGTGGTTTCATCAACGCCATCGGCTTCAACAAGCTTGACAATTACATCTACGCCGTCATCACCGACCCGCTCCTTGATATTCTTCTCGGCAGTTTACTTGGTGGTCAGCCTGGTTCTTGGCTCATGCGTGTCGCAAAGAATGGAAACTGGGATGTGCTACCGCATCGTATCGATAGTGTGAGCATCAACTTGGGTGATATTGACGACGTCGGACGCTTCTGGGTCTCGGAGGGAGGTAGAAAGTACTTCCAGATCGACGTCAATCCTGCATCTCCAACCTTTGGCAACACTATCACGACTGGTCTATCAAACATGGGCATCTTGTCTGGCGTGGGCGACTGGGCGTTTGTACCAGGAAGCGGAAACTACCTCTACTCGGTGCAATTCTCGCTCCTCTTCACCGGTCTTCTTTCCACCAATGTCATCAAGTTCAATCTCGACACGATGAAATGGGAGTTGCACAAGACATGGGGTATACTCAGCGTTCTAGGCGGCGGTCTCGCCTGGGATATTGTATGGGGAACGTCGGACGGCTTCTTGTACGCTCAAGAGACTGTTGTTGGAACCACGTGGAGGTTCAACATCCGCAGCCCCAACACCAACCCAGTTCCTCTGCAAAAGGGTGGAACCCTCCTTGGGTTGACGGGAGACGGTGCTAGGTGTATTGGCGCAGCGTCATAAGAGAAAGTAGGAAACATTGGGAGCGGCAAGATTGTCACAAAAGCCGCGAGGACATTCGGCATTTTCTGCCAAGATTTCTTATGTACTCAAGTCAAGCGATCCGTACTATTTCTTATGTACTCAAATCAGCACTCGCTATAAATCAAGATCTATTTCCTTTTTCCATCAATATTACTGTCCCCATCTAGCTAGTGGCCTTTGCCGGTGTAGAAGCCAAAGTGGCAGTGCTGGAGCAAACACAGCCCTGTCCTGCGATGCTGGTGACTGGGGGTGCGTTGCATGTCGCCTCAGTGGTCCAAGAGACGTAAGTTGAGGTAGGCTCCTCGTAAACAACCTCGGCCTTGACAAGAACGGGAATGATTTGACCGGTAGCAAGGCGGAAAGGCTGATGGTTGAGGGCCTGAAGAAGCTTGGTGATCTCGCCAGAGTGACTGGAAATGCTAATCCAAACAGCATTGTCGCTGGTGAAAATGTCATCGAGAACATCCTTGCTGCGAGCCAGCTGATGCTCAGCAGTCTCACCCTTCTTCCCAGTCCAAAGCTTATCCTTCTCAGAGAATCCCTTCTCAAACTTGATCTTAGGAGTCAAGGTCTTGATGTAGCTCTTGCTAGAGCGGTGGTCGCAGGTACGGATGCTGACACCCTCACGAAGCCACTCCTTGACGATGGGCTCGAAACGGTTAGACTTGGGGAGCTTCAGACCCTTAAAGGTCTCGTGGGCAGTGACGACACAGCGGGCCAGAGGAGAGGTGTAGTACGACTCGAAGTAGGGCATACCCTCATGCTCGAATCGGGTCTTGAAGTAGGCATTGGCCTTGTAGGCTTCGTTGAGACCAGCGGGGGTGAGAAGAGGATCTTCCCAGACGGCAGTGCCATTGCCCGACTGCTCGCCCCAGTAACACTATGCCCAGTCAGCGTGAACATTGAGAATTACAGTAACATGACTTACGTTCCAGGCAGGAGTGCCGTAGAAGCTCTCAGCAGCGTTATGCCAACCCTCACCATGACGACCCATAACAAGGACCTTATAACGGACCCTATCACGGCTAGCATTGCGGTTAAGGTGCTTGACATACTGAGCGAAACGCTCCCACTGAGTCTTGTAACCCTTGCGAGGGTTCTTGGGATCAGTGGGGTAAGTTCGGTTCAAGAGGCCAAAGTTCCATTGAGCCTGAAAGTTGTCAGTGTGTGTCACTCAACCATTGACAAAGGAAGACATACGTAGTCAAACGTCTTGGGGTCAGTGGCCGAGTCATCCTGCATGAAGAATTCCGGGACGGCTGTGTACTTGATCTCCTTGTTCTTGGCAAAGTGCCAATCGGCCAGAGTAGCAGGCGTCAAAGCCAGGAGGGTGGAAACGATGGAGAGCTTCATTTTGAGGGCTCAGTTGAAGAGAAATGTCGTCCTGGGTGACACAGAAAGAAAGGCAAGATCGTCAGAAGGTGCTGACGTTGGACTTAAGTATTTCCAACCCATCGGGATCATCTTCCCAAAGTATCATCGCGTCCTCGATCCATACCCTTAACCACATGGTCGGGCGCCGTTCACTTTTGACCCCCGGGGGATCTTGGCCCGAAGACGTTCCGTTCGAAGCAAGAAGCGGAGACCAATCGATCGGCAACGTGGCGGGCAAGGGCCGGGCAAAGTGGGTCTTGATCTCCGGCGGAGATGTCAACTCTGGGGCTTCGGTGAGAGAAGACGGCGAAGACGACGGAGATGGTATTCGGAGGCTATGACGGAAATCGATATCATGGCCGGCGCTGGACTGAGAAGTCGTTGGTGGATTTGTTGAATTGGGATATGGCGTACGTATGTCTCAACCTCGTGTTGGTTGATGGTGGGGCCATGATGGAAGCATGTGATGGAAGGATTTGAGAGATTCAACGCGTTTATTTGCTTCCAGATTGTCAATATTTGTGTCTCGAATGAATTCAACATACAAAGCGATCCATATTTAACGAAAAACACCAAACAAAACAAACTGGCACCGTTGAATGTGCATGAATCTACAACAAAATAGCTTGGGGAAGCTCTTCAAGTGGCAGACGCACCAGCCAGGCACCAACCAATCAGAGTCAAACCTCCCCACACCCCGAAATGATTAGCCCACCCAAGCTCCCGCACGTACCTTGTCCCATCTTAACATCACACCTCCAAAGAGGATCGGACCCTTTCTCATCACCGCCTCCCCTTTTCATCTTTTCTTGAGTCCTTCACCCCACGTGCGAAACCTACACAGTATCCAAGTCTTTCATATCTCTAGATCGTCGTCATGGCATCCACTGACCCCACCAACGATGAACTTCATCTTGAAGGTGAACCCGCGCCTGAGTTGCTTGAGGGTCGTATCTGGGTCGATGGCTGCTTTGACTTTTTCCACCACGGTAGGTCACCTACAGTCGTCCTTTTGGACTTTAACTGAACGCAAATAGGCCATGCTGGTGCTATTGTTCAAGCTCGTCAGCTTGGCACGGAGCTTTACGCCGGCGTCCACTCGGATGAGGCCATCCTCGCCAACAAGGGTCCCACTGTCATGACCCTCGAAGAACGGTGATTTTTGCACGCTCTATCGGTCTGTCGAGCGGCAGACTTTTCATTCAACGTCTACTAACTCGTCACAGTCTTGCGGCTACAGATGCCTGTCGATGGGTAACGCGCTCTGTAGGTCATGCGCCTTACGTCACCTCACTCCCCTACATCTCTCACTACGGCTGCAAGTATGTCGTTCACGGCGACGACATCACCTCTGATAGTGACGGAAACGATTGCTACCGTTTCGTCAAGGAGGCTGGTCGGTTCAAGGTTGTTAAGCGCTCACCCGGCATCTCCACCACTGACCTCGTCGGTCGCATGCTTCTGTGCACCAGAACGCATTTCATCAAGTCCTTGGAGAAGAAGCTAGCCGGTGAAGAGGGCAACGGCACTGAGGAGGAGCGCGTCGCTGAAGGAAAGGCCATGCTGGAACGCATGCAGCTCTACGCCACTGACAAGTCTGGCAAAGCCCCCGGCGTCGAAGTCTGGCAGTGGAAGGCCTCCAGAGAAGCCAAGGCAGAGGATGGTGAAGAGGAAAAGGGTGTCTTTAGCCAGTTGATCGAGGGACCTGGACCCAAGCCTGGTCAGCGCGTCGTTTACGTCGATGGTGGATACGATCTCTTCTCCAGCGGCCACATCGAGTTTCTCCGACGGGTGCTTCTCCAGGAGGAGGAGCTTGCAAGAGAGGAGGGTTGGTACTCGGAGCAGGCCGTTAATGAGCGCAAGGGCAAAGGAGAGGATTATCCTCCTGCCTATGTCGTTGTTGGTGTTCATGATGACGAGGTGATTAACCAGTGGAAGGGAGTCAACTATCCCATCATGAACATTTTCGAGCGTGGTCTCTGTGTTCTCCAGTGCAAGGTCAGTAAACATCCCTCTTATCATGCGAAATCACACATCCTGACAGCTCCCAGTACATCAACGCCGTCGTCTTTGGCGCCCCATTCACGCCAACAGAGAGCTACCTCTGCTCATTACCTCGCGGCCTCCCAGACGCCGTCTACCACGGTCCAACATCCTTCATCCCCCTAACCTACGACCCCTACACGGCACCCAAAGCCATGGGAATCTACCGCGAAGTAGGCGACCACACTTTCGCTCACGTCAACGCCGGCGAGATTGTCCAACGCATCATGAAGAGCCGCGACATGTACGAAGCACGACAGAGGGCCAAGGGCATGAAGGCCGAAGTCGAGGCTGCTGCGCGCGAGCGTGAGATTCTCGAGGAGGAGCAGCGTCAGAAGGAGGCTGAGAGGGCTTGATGTGGCTGGATTGGCGGTCTGGCTTGTGGTCACGAGACAAGGGTGTGTTGATGATGATGGGAACAAGAAATTCGGGTCTTTCAACAGGCCGTACGGGTTAAGAGATGGGAAAGTAATCAGTTAACCATGATACCTAGAAACAAAGTTAGTAAATACAAAAACACAACCTTTTGCACAAGGTACTGTAGGTAATTTAGCCGGGCGACACTGCTTCATCATGACAACTCATGATAAGAACATGGATCAATATCTGCCGTGCAACCCCAACCCCTCCTCAGAAGAAGAAAAGCCGAGTACGTACTTGGTAGCACGGCTCTAGTCGGCAGCCCCGATCGTCGATAAGCCCGCTGCAGGTTCATGTAATGTGACCCGGAGCTTGTGTCCCATTGTCCTCTCCCTCCTCCCCTTGCTGGGCGCGGCTCACCAATGACCTCATCATAGCCGGCGCAGGGGGGCGCAGTGAAAAATGGCAATTGGCGGTTAGACGCGGTGGGCGCCGCCAATTCCGCCCCCCGTGATATCTACGACTTTTTGATTCTTTGTTTAATGCCGAGGGGGGTGACACACACGAAAAAGAAAGAACAATATGCAAAAATAAACAATCAGATTCCATGGTCAGACCAAGTCACTATCAGAAATGATAAGCAGGGATTGAAGAAGCAGGTGACCATCTCGCGAGTAAACACGCAATCCAAGGTGATTTTTACCTTATTGCTTGTAGTCGTTATCAGTTGGACGACAAGCGCCCTGTCGGTGGGGTTCAAGTCTGGAAGGGTAGAATTGACAAATTTGCTTGCTTTTTATTTCCGCACTTCTTCAAGAGCCGAACCGACCTCGGCCATTGGGAATCCCTGTAGAAATCGAGATGGGATGTGATTGATGTAACTCTAGTCAACTGGGTAAGGTGAGACAGAAGGACAACCAAAGAATTTTCCATGGCATGGCTTTCAATCTCCTGGTGGCACGCAGATCCCCCTTGAGTAGAAACTTCTGTCAAACTCCAAGCCAATGACTCTCAGAAAAAGTCCAGAAGCCAAGCAATCCAATGGTGGACCCCCTCTTGAACACAATCTGGCCCCAAGGCGGCTCCCTTCTCACCCCTCCAACTCGGGGGGGAAGACCCACGTCAACCCGGATGTGTTAAAGTAAAGTACCTATCGCTTGCATACCGCGTTGCGCGGCTACCCATGTACCACCTCATCATGGCCACTCCCACTCTCCCGTGTTTATCACCTACGCCCGGAGCCGAGAAGCGGTGCGGGCAGAGACGGGCTATCCGGGGTTGGCGGGGACGGACTTTTTTTTTTTTCCTCTTCGCAACGAGTCACCTGGCCTCCTTTCTCGGCGGTCCCTCCTCTAGTCCAAGGGTAGGTTGGTGGAGATAGAACAATAGAGTCACAGTCATGAGAACGCCGCCCCCTGGTATAAAGTTTGCCTCTGCAGACTCCATTTTGGCTTTTGTTCCTTTCTTCTTTTCTTGATTCTTCAGACTCATCTGTTGCTTTGCTGTATTAGTGTGTGTTGCTTGACGTGCTTGTTGTAGCTTCCCACCTCCTCTTTTTGTTTGCTGTAAAACTTGAGTCACATCAAACTGAGTCACATCGACATCATCTCTTTCACAACCTCAACTCGACCCCAATTGCAACTCAATTGATCACCATGGCTCCCTCTGCTGTCGAAACTCAGGACGTCAACCTGACGGCCGCCGCCATCCACAAGAAGGAGGCTGCTCAACCCGCCATTGTCAACGGCCAGTCTAACCAGGCTCCTCTCGACGCCTCAAAGCTCACCTACACCTACACCCAGAACCCCCGTGCCGTCCCCGATGAGGCCACTGCTCACGCCGGCGACGAGACCATCGCCACCGACCACATGGTCCTCGCTTCCTGGCACCAGTCCACCGGTTGGGCTGCTCCCGAGCTGAAGCCCTACGGTCCTCTTAGCCTCATGCCCACCGCCTCTGTCCTGCACTACGCTACCGAGTGCTTCGAGGGTCTCAAGGTGTACCGTGGTTATGATGGCAAGCTTCGCATCTTCCGCCCTGACCGCAATGCTGCTCGTCTCCGAATGTCTGCCGGTCGAATCTCCCTCCCCATCTTCGAGCCCAGCGAGATCGAGAAGCTCATGACTGCTCTTCTCTCCGTCGATGGCCCCAAGTGGCTCCCCAAGGATCAGCCTGGAAACTTCCTCTACATTCGTCCTACCGTTATTGGCACCGCTCCTCAGCTCGGTGTCGGTGCTCCCAAGGCTGCCCTCCTGTACATCATTGTCACCTTCATGCCCCGCCTGGATGCTCCCGCCGGTGGAATGCGACTTCACACCTCTCCTGACGACATGGTCCGCGCCTGGGTCGGTGGCTTCGGCTACGCCAAGGTCGGCGCCAACTACGGTCCTTCGCTGCTAGCCACCGCCGATGCCCGAACCCGTGGCTACCATCAGATTCTGTGGCTGTACGGTGCTCAGGGCGAGTGTACCGAAGCCGGTGCCAGCAACTTTTTCGTCATCTGGAAGCGCAAGGACGGCAAGAAGGAGATTATCACTGCTCCTCTTGACGATAAGCTGATCCTCGACGGTGTCACCCGAAGAAGCTGCCTCGAGCTGGCCCGCGAGCGATTGGGCGACGAGTTCGAGATTACCGAGCGCAAGTACAACATCGCCGAGGTTATCGAGGCCGACGCCGAAGGCCGCATCATTGAAGCTTTCGCTGCTGGTACTGCTGTAAGTTGAACCCAATTGAATGAGTTACCAGTCAATTGCTAACATTCCTTTTAGTACTTCATCTGCCCCGTCTCCCAGATCCACCACCGTGGCAAGGACATCAACATCCCCATGGGTGCTGAGGGTACACCCGGAGAGGTCACCAGCAAGATCAAGGGCTGGCTGGGTGATATCATGTATGGCCGTACCCAGCACCACTGGGGTGTTGTCATTCCCGAGAAGCAATAAATCTGCTTCAAAAAAGAGTGCTCGTCGAGCAAGGGATTTTTGCATTGGGTAGTTCATGGAACGGCGTTTAGCGGATATTATTGATACAAAAAGGACCAGGGTGGTCCTGTGCATGTTGCATCGACACGAAGAGGCGGAGGCGGCATAGCTGCAGACCGTAATGAGAAATAAAAATAAATAAAAATAGACACAGCTGACTGTCTGAGCGATGGCAATACATACGTGAGCCTGTGATATTCTTCCAAGTTCTCCACACAGATCAAAAAGACAGTTCAGGTTACATGACACCCATGCTACTCATCAGCAAAGAAGTTCTGCATCATTCTCAACGTCTCGGCCTGTATATCAGCTTTAAACTCCTAGGCAAGTCAGTAAGGCGCAATATCTTGGGAAAACTCCAACAATACCTTTTCAATCTCTCCCAATAGTCGACATTTGGTCTGGACAATCTCTTCCGCCTCTGCCTTGAACACATACGCCATCTTGGCAGTCTCTTTATCGAGTTCGGTAACCCCGGGACCTTGATCTTCAAGCTCTTTCTCCAAGGCGCTCCAAGCTTCCGCTTCACTTCGACAGCAAGCATCCTATTCGTCGCTGAGTCGAAGTATCTCTTCTTTCGCCGCGGCGATATCTTTCTTCAGGTTGGCCAAGTGGATAGCAATCGTCGCTCGAGGATGGTTGTCAGAGTGACACAGAGTTGCCGAGAGGGGATAGGCAATGTTGGAATAGAGATCGTTGCACTCCGACAAAGTCGCACCGGTTTCATTGGAGAATCCAGTGATCCTGGACTGAACTTCCGAGTGGGCTTGGACGAGGTGTTCGATCGCAGAAGAGTGAAGGTTCATGCCCCTCCGAGTAAAGGCCTCTGATTGAAGTCAGCTGGGGGATATTCCACGGACAGAATGGCAACTAACCACGAAGGTGGATTGCTGGGTCTCTGGTGCCAGACGGCTGTGCAGTCTTCTTGTCGGGCTTTGGGGCTAGCAAATGACTCCCTAGACATGCTTGAACTTGCTGGTAGACATCCTGGTAAGGCGCCGGCTTCGTGGAGGAGCTTGTCGCCGGGGTGTGATCATCGCGAAGACGTGCGCGTAGTGTAGAGGACCAAGCATTCTCATCTCCCCAAAGACTGGAGGTTGAGTTGAGAAGGAGACGAGAGGACGAGTCCATGATCGCCCCTCCGAAATGGCGAGAGACGGACAGTAGGGATGTTGACGATTATGAGAGGGGAGTGTGATGAATGAAGAAAAAAACTTGGATGGAAAGAAATTGATGCATGTGCTGTTGGAACTTCGTTGGGAAGGAGCGACTCCTGCTTGACACTGCCCGCGCCTGCCACCAATGGATCTGGAGCATCCATCGAATCCAATGAAATACTCCACGGTTGATCTCTGTACCTAGATGATTAAAAAAAAACAGTTTCATTCATTCATTCATGCAATTGAGCGAGCGAGAGGTCAATCCAATGATGGTCATTTATTAAATCCTTCAGCATGCTTCTAGGCCTTTTCCACTGAGCATATCCAATATGTCCATTTTTAATGTCCCTCAAACGCCATAACCAATCCCTCCAGTAACTATGGGACATGAATCAATCCTTCCATAGCAATTCTCGTACAAATTCTCGTTTAATCCTTTTTTCTGTTTTTTTTTCTTTCCTTTTATCCTCACGCCTTGATCTTCTCAACAATCGCTTCAACAACATTCTCATAAGGAATCATAGCCCCATTTCCAACATCACCGCACGCCAAATTCTTCGACACTGGGCGCAACACCTCGAACCAACCATTCTCGCCGCCCCAGTCCTTCTCAAGCACGCGAATCTGCGTCGCCGTGATGGGATGGTTCCACATGCACGTGTTCATAGCCGGAGCGACCAGGATCTTCTTCTTCTTGCCGTCAACGGCTCCCGTCGTGTCCCAGGCGCGAATCACACTTGTCAGTAGGTTGTCGCACATGCCGTTGACGACCTTGGCTAGGGTGTTTGCGCTAAGTGGTGCAATCACGAGGACGTCTGCCCAGCGTCGCAGTTCAATGTGTAGAATTGGCGCGTTGCGCTTCCATGGTTGAGCCCACTCGGAGGCATCAGTGTAGAGGGCGTCGACGTTGGGCAGGTGGGCGAGCTCGTCCACTGTAGGCTGCTCGACTGTCAAGCCGGAGAGAAACTGTGTCGCAGATTGCGTGAGGATAATTCGAATGGAAATATTCGACTGTGGCTTGAGGCCTTTGATGATCTGAACGAGCTTTATCGTCGCGACAGACCCGGAGGCGGCCAGAAGGATATGACGCTTGCCATCATTCCGGGCCTTTTCGAGGGTTTCGGTCGAGTTTCGCATGAGGTGCTCGTGGTGGGCGTCGTGGCCCTTTTGAATGATGTGAAGCATCGTGGGGAAAAATCTGAGATTTTTTTTTTCCCGAAGTCGATGAGATTTCTTGGCAGGCGATTATTCAGCTAGGTGGTGATGTGATTATGAAGCTATCCGGATAGATGTGAGATGTGATGGGTTAAAGCCGCAGTGTGGTGGAGTGCATACAGCTCAAGGGCTTGCGTCGGCTCACTTGATGCGATTCGGTTGTATTGTATAGAAATAATATGATATGATTGAGGAATTCAATTGAATCCAAAGCTTGGCTATGAAAACGAATTTCTGGCTTCTCTAGAGAGGATGCCATCCTTTATCTAACCCCGCCATCACCCCGCGTCATCCGACGAACTCTACAGCATCACGGGGACAAGCGCCGATTCTCGCACCGGGACCGCCTTCGAGATGGCCTGACAACGTGACTGGTTCAGCTCAAGATTTCCGGTTCTTGAGAAAAGTATGAATAACATGAGTCGATTTGAGGGTTGTTTCGTGTATCTCGTGCCCTCGGCCGGCTACTCTGCCGGATTGCAGCTGATACCGGGGACCGGGTGGAGTAACGAGATCGCCACAGCACTAGCCACAGTTGAGCACCTCATCAGCCACATGTATCACCCATTGCATGCTCTCTGATTGGCGAATCGCCACCGTTCTCCGGGGACGGCACCGAAACCATCTCTCTTTGCATGACCTAATCCAGTTTCCTCCGCCATCCGGGCCTCTAATCAACTTTTTGCGCCGCCGCCAATCCCTCCTCCTCTCACCACTTTCCCTTTCACAGCTACCAACATGTTCTCGCGAACGGTCGCCTCGGTATGTTTTCCCCTCCGGCTTCGCCCCGGTTTCAACTAACCTTTTTAACTCAAAGTCCTTCCTCCGGCAAGCCGCCCGGCCCGCCGCCGTCCGCTCCTCGGCCTCCCTCTTCCGCGCCCCCATCTCCCCTCTCACTCCCTTCCAGGCGCGCCTACTCTCGGACCAGACCCGGGCAGCAATCGACAAGGCGGTCGCTTCGGCGCCGGTGGTTCTGTTCATGAAGGGAACACCCGAGATGCCCCAGTGCGGCTTCTCCCGCGCTGCGATCCAGATCCTCGGCCTGCAAGGCGTCAACCCGGAAAAGTTTGCCGCCTTCAACGTTCTCGAGGACCCAGAGCTCCGAGAGGGAATTAAGGAGTACTCGGATTGGCCTACGATTCCTCAGCTCTACGTCGAGAAGGACTTTGTGGGAGGTTGCGATATTCTTGTTTCCATGCACCAGAACGGCGACCTGGCCAAGCTCTTTGAGGAGAAGAAGGTTATCCTTGAGGGAGAGCTTGGTGAGGGCGATAAGAAGGAGTAGACGAAAGATGGCATCCGAGCTGGACCGGGTCAGTGTATAAATACCTACGAGATGTAATGGATAAGATACATGGGCATGAGATACCTCTGTACGGCGATGAATAAAGTACAGCAAAAGAATAGATTTTTCTTGTATATCTCTGCATCACAAAGGGAATTGGGTGCTGGTATCCGGTGTTTCTGAGCTCGATGGCTGACAAATGTTAGGTTGGGATCCATGGATCTTCAACACAAACCTCACCCAGTACCAATTTCGAGTCATCGAGCCATAAAAATGTCAAGGACCAAGAGCGTGGGTCCGAATTATCGCTATGCACGTCTGAGACCATTTAGAGAGGTCAATGCAGATTTGGGCTCCTGTTTTGTTGAAGATGGATCTCGGGGATGTCTGGAGACTTTCAACAAGAATGTGAGTAAATTGTCAATTAACGACCACACCACCAGAAAGGTCCAAAAAGTGTTGAAGTAGTCTACCATGTTCATATTCCAAGAAAGAATCCTCTCCCTTATTGCCGCACCTTTGCGATGGAGAACCTCTTCACGTGCCAGTTCGTCAATACGTCCATCCCCCGATTTTCTCTCTCCTCGCTCAAGGGTAGGTAGCTAGAACATGGCTATTCACTAACACCAGATCTCAAGCCGCGTCATCCTGCCGATAAAACTAATTGACTAACTAAGAAAAATAAAAATCTTTGAAATCTATGGGAAATGTCTATCATGTCTATACTGTCTAATAAAGCAACCCTTCCTATCGCATGTGCCTCTTGAGCAAAGCCCGTACTCGTTCACTAGGTTCTTGGTAACGACCCATCGGTTCTAGTGAAACCTCCAGAACAATATCTCTACCCGGGGTGGTATAGCACATCCTCAACGTTTCAATCTTTTGTTCAAACCTTGCCAAGACGACCCTGAAGCTCATCTCGTCATCTCTTTGTACCTCTTCAAGGACCACGCCGCCTGGGAACTCCAGCAGCATAATCACAGTGTAGAACTCTCCCTGCCAGGGCAGTTCTTCGAACAAGGTCTTGAGAGTGTAACGGAAAAAGTTTCTGTGGGGGTGCCATATCTCGTTCAGCCACGGGAAGGTCTGAACGCTGATAATGAGGTGGACGCCATGAATAACTGCGGGCGCCGGGGTAGGATTGGTCTTTGGCTCTGGCCTAGGCGATGCTGGTTGCTCTGCAGGCTGAGAATTTGGCCCATGGGAGCGCCGCGTTAGTCCCTGGCGACTCTGTGGCACTTCTCGTGATTGTCCTGATGATGGCCAGAAGGCTCTGTTGTCATAGGCTGGCCCCTCTTGGTCTTCTGGTCCTCTCGGCGCTTCTGATGCTCTGGCTATGTTCGCCGGCTGTGGGGGTCCATTGTCTACTCCATTGTGAGTTGTGTTATCCATTTCTACGTTTGGCTGAGTCGGCGCGTCAGTCATAGTAGCATTCTCTGGGCTTCTAGGCCTTTCAGTGAGCCCACGAGTAGTCTCGTCTTCCCTTCGACGAGACGGACCTGCAGAGGCCCTTCCCTGACCCCTAGGAGAATAATTGAATATAGGGTTACCCCGATAGTCTCGCCGATGGCTGACTCTACGACGAGGGTTGTTTAGGAAACTGTTCTGATCCTGGGAATTTTCCTGAATGATGGTTAGTAAATATAGTTTGAGGAATCGAGGCGCGCGGTCGCAGAGGGAGATACATGAAGCTCATCTGGGCTCTTTGTCGGACGCCGTGGCATTTCTCCTCTTGTTGGCACCTCTCTAGTGGGAGGCTGCCCGTCAACTGAATCTGCATTGAGGAGTTGTTCATGATCTTCCAAGTCCCTACGCGAGCGCTTGAGCCGGGGTTTCTTGGGTTTCTGGTACTGGTTGATCGTGAAGAACAGCCGGAACATTTCTTCAAAGATTCTTAGTTGAAACGTTAGTAAGGGGATGTGATGCTAAAGGGTGACCAACTCATCGCGATGCTCCGAATATCTCAGGCGATCATCGTCATGTCCATCAGGCCAAAACCGAGGCCCATTTTCATCCGTGCAGAGAAACTTGTGTGTCATCTCAACAAGACCCTGCTGGTGAAGATAGTTACTCCACTTGACAAGTTGATGTCCTGGGATGCCAGCCCTCGACGTGAAACGTGACGGATATGCTCTAGCAATTTTAGCAAACTCAGGCTCATTCTTCCGACCTCGGATACTATATCCAAGTCCTTTTGCCATGTTAGTCATTGTATCAATAGGCTTCCCATTATCGACGACTGTCATCTGATACTCTGCCAGTGGGCAGGTACAGTTGTCCGAGGTCATTGTGGCGGAATAGAGTAGTGGGTTGTGAGTAGTACATTCATGACTAACTACAAGCCACACGGTAACTGTGGCAATTATATGTATTTTGTGATATATAGGCAGTTGAGTTGGCTTCTGGTTCCATTGCTTCTGCTCTTGAGTAGATACGCCCATAAGTGGAGCGCTGTTGGCAGTTGTAGCAAATCTGCCTTGCAGATGCTACCCAACTCTGCCGCAGAAACGCCTCTGATTGGGTGGAAGACTCAGCTGTTAGGCAGGCAGCTAGGCAGCTCCCTCGAAATACGAGGTTTGTTGATTGCGCTGAGCCAAGATGGGAGGCCTTTTTGCTACATTTTGCTACGATCGTCATAGTGTTGGAGATGCAGCGCCGCAGTCGCGCATGAGAGCTGATATATTGACTCAGATGCCTTGACAGAGCTGGTGTATCTAGGCAACCATGTCCCGTCGGACGCTCTCTGTCCAGTTGAGAAAGCAGACGTTGTATCAACTGATGTTTTGGAGTAGTGAGCCAATCACGGAATCCGCGAAGCGCAAGTTGCTATCGTCGTAATTTCTGTAATTGTTTAGAATTGAAAGAAAGCGAGGACCTGGCAGTAGAACGCCGCTTATCTATCTGCCTGCTTTGGCTGTGTGGGCTCTGATGGCACCAGGCTCTGAGCACCAGGCTCTCATGGTATTGGGCTGCGTGTCCTGCGCCAAAACACCAACTAGAAAGGGTGCATCAAGTCAGCATCGAATGAGGCTACCTCTCTTGGCGACGGCTTCCCCTCTTCAGCCGATCATACTTTCCCCCCTTCATCCACGAATTCTACATCGAAAATATGGGATCTCAAGGTTACACCTTGATCATCTAGCAGCCGCGCCGCCAAAACGCCTCATCCTTTGCTGGCCATGGATGATAGCCAAGACGGCGAGCCCTCGCAGCCTCGCCAGAAGGACAAGAGCCTACCTGGACACGACATCTTTTGCACCCCAGAGAATAGCAACTTCCTATCAAAAACCCCATACAAGACACTCGATCCCGCTCTTCGAGAGATCCGCCTTATCAAAGTGCTTCCCGATCCCGGTAGCGGACGAGTTGAGTGCGAGCTGCTGCCCAGCGCGCCCATCGCCGAGCTGCGAGGCAAATACTTGGCCCTATCTTATTGCGCCGGCAATCCACGAAACACAGACGTAATTCTCGTCAACGGCGTCAAGTGCAATGTATTTGCCAACCTCTGCCACGCGCTGAGATGTGCTAGACACTTTTGGGCGAAACAAGCAAACCCTGGCGATCAACAAGACTTTCTTCTGCTCTGGGCCGACCAGATCTGCATCAACCAGGCTGATCTATCCGAGAGATCTCACCAAGTCGGCTTCATGAGTGATATTTATGAGAGCGCACAGCAAACTCTCGTTTGTCTGTCAACATCCAATGCTGAGGGTAGGGGCATGAAGTGGTTTATCGAGATTTCCAAGAACAAAGACCACAAATGGCCCCAAACCCTTCGCGAGTCGTTATACCCCGAGAATCCAGCCACTGATATCCTAGAGGACATGGTCGCATTTTATGACGAGATCATTGAAAGTCCATGGTGGAGCAGAGCCTGGGTCTTTCAGGAGTTTATGGTGTCAGCTCATGCAACCTTTCTCTCTGGGCATCATGATATCTCCTGGGAGGAGGCCAGGCTTACACTTGAACGATGCAACAGTCTTGTCCACGTGTTCTACGGCCCCTTTCTCATGGTTCACATTGCCTTCATCATCGAAGTTCTAAAGGTCAAGGAATGGCACCACGATGGCGTCCTGGAGGCAGCCTCAAGAGTCGAGCTCATGTTCGAGACCAAGGCTAGCTGGGAGGGCACCAGCAACCTGACGGCTCTTCTAATTCATTCCAAGAATTGCCAGGCCTCTGATGATCGGGATTCCATTTACGCCTTTATCGGCCTCGCTGACCCCGGCTACGGTATAATCCCCGACTATTCGGCTGACAACACCTTGGTCGATGTCCTCACCGAGACAACCAAGAGCATTATACTCTTCGAGAACAGTCTCAAGATCCTGTCAGTATTCCGATATCGTCAAGTCCCCCAGCTCCCCCAGCCCCCACAGTTAGCCAAACAATGGGGACTGCCGTCATGGGCAGTGGACTGGACGAAAAATTGGTGTATGGTACGATAATCCGGACAGCCTCTCTTATGACGTCGTCGATAGATCCAAGCCGGTTCGAAAGGGTAGCAAGGCGATTGCTTCTTTTCGAAAAACCAGGCACCCCGAGACTCGCCTAGAGACCACTGTCATGGAAGTGTTGGGCATATCTATCAAGGAGCTTGACTACGCTCATCGATCCCGCTTCATAGTGACTTCTGCACAAAAGGAACCCGTCGATCTGCTAAAGCCTGTCAATGTTTTTGACGCCCACTTATGCAGTACTGAGGACGGTGGTGTTTTCGAGCCGTGGATTCTTTTTGGCCCTCCCTGGCTTTTCATCCTGGAGCGCAAGCCATATGGGTATGAGATTTGGGAATGTCTCGACGAGGATTACCGTAGCTATGGGGCGCATATGCCTTACTGGGAGGCTGCGATTATGGGGAGTAGCGCGCGAAGAGTTATTTCAATCTTTTAGAGGGACTGGGATCATTCTCTAGGAGGTTCTATGTAACCCTGTGAGTAATTTTGTTATGGGATTCGGAGTTTGAGGAGCCGGCTTGTGTGGTACAGGTAAGGGGGCAAACCATATCATCTGCCGGTGTTAACAAAGACAGGGAAACGGCACGAGCCCGCAGAAAATGGGGCAAAATGTCTTGATATCTTTGGTTAATGAACATGAGATATATCTACTGGGGATATGCTCCTCCGTCGGCTCTCGGGTCACTACCTGCTGACCAAACTGGTGTTCCGTCCGGATCTACGGTGTACCGCATGATCTGCCCACGACCAAACATGGCTCTCTTCCAGTTCTTGAGAACAACCACGTTATGACCCAGCTTCTTCAATCCCTCAATAGTATCCTCGGGCATTCCCTCTTCGACGTGGACAGTCCAGTCTAGCACGTTGCCCTCATCTGGCATACCGGCTCCTATGCAGATTCGAGGCGCATCAAGGGCTTGTTGAGGGTTTAATTGAGCGACCGTCTGACCTAGAAGAACTTGCAACTGGCCCTGTGGCTGATTGAAGCCACCCATTACTCCAAAAGCGGAGTGCAGGGAGCCGTCGCTAAGGTTGGTGGCCATGCCGGGGATGATGGTGTGGTAAGGTCGCTTTCGGGGCTCAAGCTTGTTAGGATGCTTGGGGTCAAGAGAGAAGTTGGCACCCCGGTTCTGTAGAGTGAAACCGCATCCCTTGGGGATGATGGCAGTGCCAAAGCCGGCGTAATTGGAGTTGATGAAGGAAGCAGCGTTGCCTGCCGAGTCGGTGACTGTAAAGTAGACGGTATCGCAGCTCTGAAGCGCCGGGGAGATGAAAGAGGGGTTCCCGGGTTGGACGCCATCGTGGGCTTTTGAAGGATCAAAGATCTTGGCGCGTTCGGCGAGGTACTCGGGAGAGATCAAGCCTTCTGTGGGCACATTTGTCACGTCGGGATCCGTGACATACCAGCTCGCGTCCGTGAAGCCAAGCCTAAGAGCCTCGATGATAGCGTGGAGATACGGTGTCGTATTAAAATCCTCAGGCTTGAAGACAGGAATTTTGCCCTGCTTCTCCAACTGCTCAATTATGCCCAAAGCCATGAGCGCGACGATACCTTGACCATTGGGAGGGTGCTCCCACAGCTCGACACCTCCATTGGGATCTTTGCTTGTGAGGCCTTGACCACGGAACTTGACTGATATGGGCTTTGTGTCCTGCGTGCCTGTTTCGAGGTGGTGCTTCAAGTCGTCGAGTTCCAAGTGGCCGCCGAGGTCTTGAACGACCTTGACGATTTCTTCGGCGATGCGGCCGGTGTAGAAGCCTTCCTTGCCCTCGGTGGCAAGAGTCCTGAATGTCTTTGCGAGGGTTGGGTTCTTGAAGATTTCGCCGGGGCCGGGCGCCCTCACGCCGTTTTCGGCTTTGGGATCCTTCTTTAGCATCTCTGCATAGTTGGGTGAGGAATCTCGCAACAGCTGCTCTTGAGACCGCCACTGTTCTTGTTAGTAGAATCCTGAGTGAGACCAGGGAACCTACCGAATGCGAAGCAATCTCCGACACAGGAAATCCATTTTCTGCCAGTCTAATAGCAGGATCAAGAATCTGGCTCAACTTGAGCTTTCCACTGCCAAACCTCTCAACCGTATCGTACCATCCAGCCGCAGCGCCGGGGACAGTCGCGGCAAGTACATCATGAGTAGGGATTTGACCAATGGTGCCGTCGGCGATCTTGAGGTCCTTTCGGATGGTCTCGAGGGTGTATTTGGCTCCTGATCGACCAGAGCCGTTCAGAGCCTTGACTTGCTTGGTGGCGGCGTCGTAGTAGAGGAGGAACATATCACCACCGATGCCAGTAGAGACGGGCTCAGTGACATTGAGGCCGGCAGCTTATTGAAGTTAGTCATTGTTCAGCCGCGATTCCTCTCAACGTACCAACTGCTACAGCGGCATCCTGGTCCTTTATCAGCATCATGGATGCGGGGTTTAACATGACATGGGCGACTTACAGCGGCATTTCCTCCAGCGCGCAAAATCTCAAGACCGCAGTTGGCCGCCAGCGTTTGAGGTGCTGCTACGATGCCTTGTGTACTGTGAACAACGCTTCTCCGTGAAGGGTAGCCAGTGAAGCCGGCCGTCGCCGGCTCATAGATGGATGATGTGGGGAGAGGCATGATGCTTGATCTGTTGCACCAAGTGAGAGTTGACAGAGGATGAAGAGAATCACAGTAACAAGACGGCAGTCGAGATTTAAATGGTTGAATTGATCTGGACCTCGGACAATCGGATCAAGGCCGAGAAATGGATCATCTGTTGCTTGTTGGAGATGGAGGCCGTGGGGAAGATGGCGGGGTAAAGTTGGCAATGTCGTGATGGATGATTGCAACTTTGACTTGCCGATCGCCGGAGGCGGTCCATTATCGTCGCTTCTCTGCCGTGGAACTGGCGTGATCGGCAACTTTCCGTAGTATTTTAGATGCATTTAATTGTATCATGATAACTTGGTTTCAACTTGGTCTCTGTACCATCTCACACGATCACATTGATCCAAGCTGAGACACAGATGAGTGATCTGATTTGACAGTATTTATTGCCTAAGCTGGGCACTCAAAAGAACAAGCAATATCCTTCAAAGCAATATCGTCAAGGGAAACGCCTGTTGCGTGCCCAGAATTTGCCTCGGAGCTCCCTCACTACGGCCGAGCGCCAATCAGACCATGGCATCGTCAAATGCAACCAGGATCAACGAGGCAGATTTCGGCCGTCGAATAGTCCATCCTCGGTGCCCTGCAGTCATCACCGAACACCAATCAAGCAGAACCTTCGTCTACTTCAACACCATTCCCAGTCTCTGAAGGAAGGCATAGATGGAGCCCTTTGACACATTGCCAATCTGGCTCATCCAACGGGCCGCAAAACTGCCTGTGTACATCGTTAGGAGGAGTTAAAAAGCGAGCACAAGAGTAACGTACCAAGACGGGGCCCCTTGGCCGCGAAACCAAGGGCATTCAATACCCAGGCGAGGTCGAAAAATGACAAACACGCCAATGGCGACGATGGTGCCCGCCGCGATGAGGGCAGTATAAACTGGATGTTCCGTCGCAAACTCCAGAGCGGTATCAGTCGCCTTCTTGATCGCGTCCGCCATGGGCTGGGCCATCTTGGCACCCTCCTTGATGAGCTTCTCCATCTTTTGGAGGATGGCTTCGGCGAGGCTCTCGGTCCAGCCGTTGGCAGACACGACCTCATTCAGTCGTCGATGGAGCTCGTCGCGAGAACCACTGTGCGTTTGAAGGATGTTGACAAATTGATCGGCCGCATCGTCCGAGTAGGGGACTGGTTGATGAGTGATGATCGTCTTTTCGTTGGTGATCGCCCCGGCGGGCTCGACCCGCGTGGAGGTGCTTCGGCAAGCGACGCAACAAAAGATGGAGTCGACGGTGTGCATGTTAATCGAAAGAAGCAAAAGATCTTTTGGTTCGTCACTTGCTTTTTAAATGAAAAAGGCTCCGTGGAAAGGGAGGTGAAAGTAGGTAGATGGAAGAGTTGCCTTCACCGAGGGGAACGAGGTCATGTAATTGGAGTACGGCCTCCCGCATGTCTTGCGTGAGAGGTTGGCCATATTTTCAGGCCATTCCCACCATTAAAGACAACCCTTGGCATCCGTACTGTTTTGACTGGCGAGGCAGACTTGATAAAGAGTTGTTGGTGTTGGTGCACCTGCTTGTTAGTAATTCACTGCCATCCTGATAGATCTATTTTGCGGCCAATCTCTACAGGATGATTGCTGTGCCGCAGCAGGTTGACAGGCATAGGCAATCATGATTCTCATCCGATCACTCCAATGATGCCCCTGTATAACTCCAACTCCAATACCTCGGGCATAAAAAGAAAGGGAATTGTGAAGCGCAGGCAAGGGCGTGGACGGTGAACGGGGGCTGCTCGCCCGGAAAGGTGGTTTCCATCCCGTCCATCATGGATGCCCAGGCGTGCCTTCCAAGATATAGGGGACCCCCACTAAAATTTAGTGCACGCGCCCACCAACCCCGCCATCCATCCGGGAATCCCCTCGCGTGTAAAAACACCACGAAAAATGATCTCCAAACCAGCAATTCAACGTCCATCAAAGAGCAAAAAAATTACAAAAAAAGGAACTGCATCTTGAAGATGCTGGCGATCTCTCCCGCCGGGAATTGAACCCGGGTCTCAAGCGTGACAAGCTTGCATACTGACCACTATACTACGGAAGATGATGGTTGTTGAGCAACCATTGTAGCGGAGTTCGATGCTTCCGGGATCCGAGAGAGTGCTTATGAGCGTAGGCAGCATGTGGTGGTGAATGGAGACTCGAGTTTGGAAGAGAACCTGCGAAAATGGAAGGAAAGAAAACAATTTGGGTCTGTCACACATGGGGAATCGTGGATTCATGTTTGCGCCGTTGTCAGTCATGAGGCAGGTGTTACTTGCGATGGGCGTCACTCGACAGGAAAGGGCGCACGATAGATCATCCCCATTAACTTCCATCACAGACCACCAAGAATAACGATCACGTACACATGGATCCCTCATGAATCTGCAATGGCCATGTGTCTTTGACTACCAGTTCGAGTATCTTATTCTCAGGGTGATCCCTAATGACCAAACCATATCTCTAGTCGTCTGCCCTTATCCATATATCTCCTTAATTCTCGATTCCGAGGAACTCATCCCGGTGTTCACGACCGTTCCCCAACCAGCCTGGACGGCGCCTCAATTCATCATGGCCATGACCCAAAAAAAACGTGCATAATCCTGTATAGGCACGGATGAATTGCGATGATCAAAGAGACCTGCCCAGGTCGTGTATTCGTCTGTGTTATACTCTTCGACGGGTTCGTGTCGCGGGGCATTCCTAGGAGCTTATTAGAGGATAGGAAGACTGGAGTGATTGTGTGAAAGGTGAAAGACTGACCTGCTCCCCTCCATACCGTCCGAAACTTCTTGGTTGATTCCCCGAATTAGCTCGGCGAACTAAGGAAACATAGTTAGTTGAGTTCAAGGCATAATCGGGATAATAACGATAGAGACTCACACAATCCAGGTTGTTTCGGGTGGCAACGGTGCTCACGTCAAGTACAGGCGTTTCGTGGGCAGACAATGCTTGGTTTTGGGCCTTATTAGCGGTTGGCTCCTCGATGGCATCCTTTGAGGAGTCTGATGGCTGCTCGGCGGGTTGATCTCCCTCAGGGGTTTGATCTCCCTTAGGGGCTTGCGTGTCTTTAGTGCTCGGGGATGGCATCGTCAAGGCCGTTGAAGAATAATAGTGACGAGATGACTAAAGTTTGACCTTTAGATTGCAAAGGTAGGTATATGAGAAGGCAAAGAAGAGGCAGAGAAAAGGGTGGAATAAATAGATGAGCCCGGGAGTGAACACTGGCTGCCAGGTGTTGCCAGCTACCAGGCAAAATATGCTTGCCGGACAATACAAGCACCCCACGGATAACTGCTGCACGGGCTTTCTTAGTAATTAAATAAATGTTATCGTAGCGCAAACATTGCCGTGAGTGTAGTGAATGATGATGATGATTGCTTTGATATTGTGACAAAGGCAGCGCGCGAGTTTAGGCATGCACTGCGAACGAGATATGGGGGACTTCTCGATTCCGACACGTATGCTTCATTGAACATTGAACAAGCGTGTTTGCCGATGCTAGCTATTGTTTGCAATGCATTCTGTCCGGTGTATACCCCATGCAAACCCGGCCTGAACCAAGCAATGCTCTCTGAATCATCTCCAAGCTTCACCCATCTCAGTTCCTTTACATAACCCTCATGGCGTTCATCTCCGCCCGAGAAGTTATCTCCTGACCATCATAATCCAGAGTGTTAAAGTCCTTCCAAGCCCCCGCCGCGAAATCATCATCCGTCAACACCCTCCATCCCAGCAGCGCCATGCCCTGGGCACAAGAGAGAGCCACATCAACAGCAACCTCTGTTCCTGACGCTTGAGCAAACTTGGCCTGGTGAGGCATTGCGTCCAAGGGTGCAGGGATACCGAAAGCGCCGTGGAATGAGGGGACGGCGAAGGAGACGTTGCCCATGTCTGTTGAGAAGGTGAAGGGGTCGTCACTTCTGGGGATGACCTTTTCGCCTAGAGTTCCCATGATCTTGGCGAATTCGTTGCTCAGGGTGTCGTTGATCCGGAGCTCCGTATACGAGGGCGACCTTTTGACGTTAGTAGGGCGTTTTTATGGGTAGACATTGGACTCACTCGATGTAGTTCAGCTCACATCCTGTCGCTTTGGCCGCTGCCTCAAAGCAGTTCTTGACTCTGTCCAGCAACTCCCTTCCGCCTTTGATGGTCGGACTACGGATGTAGTAGTTCACCCTCGAGTACTCGGGGATCACGTTCGGCACAGTTCCTCCATCCTCAATCACTCCATGAATGCGCTCATCCGGTCGCACCTGTTGTCGCAACATGGAGATGTTGGTATACGACGATACAGCAGCATCAAGAGCATTCAGTCCCTTCCACGGTTCTCCGCCAGCATGTGCCGTGTGACCGCGAAACTCGACCTTGAGCTTCAAGCTGGCGATGAACTTGACACCCGCCAGCGCTCTGATGCCTTCGGGGAAAGCATGTTCAGCAGTTGGATGCATCATGATGGCACTGTCAACATTCTCAAAGGCGCCAGCCTCCAGGAGCTTGACTTTTCCAGCGCCACCCTCCTCCGCGGGGGTGCCGAGGATGCGAACTCGTCCTTTGACGGGAGATGCCTTGATTGCGCCGACCAAGCCGACGAATCCAGCAATAGAAGAAGTCGCGATGAGATTATGGCCACACGCATGACCAATGTCAGGGAGAGCATCGTACTCGGCGCAAAAGACGACGAGACGACCTTCAGATCCGTACTCAGCCTCGAAGGAAGTCTCGAGGCCGTAGGCATGTCGAGTCACGGCGAAACCCTGCTTCTCGAGAAAGTCGGCGATGACTTTGTGAGCCGTGAACTCTTTGTAGCCAAGCTCAGGATTATCATGAATGGTCTTGCTGATGAGCTTCAGATCTGAAGAGCAAGCGTCAATGGCAGCTTTGACATCTTCGAGTGGGAGGTCAGAGCCTTTGGTCCCAAGAGAACCACTCATCAAGTTTTGAGTGAACGATGGCATTTTGAAGTAATATGGGAATGTCTTGGATGGCTAAGATGAATGTGGATGAGGAGATGAACGTTTGACACTGGCATGAAGCCTCTTTAAGTAGAGTTAGCCGAGCTTGTCCAAACCTTACTCCCGACCCTCTTGCCAAGAATCATTCGACAGAGGTATGCCAAACCCCCTCTCTTTGACTTTTTCTCGTGTTTTTTCAGCTGTCCAATAACTCTTGTTTCTCTGTCTCCATTCCTACCTGCCGAAGCCGTTCCGCACATGTGCAACATCCGTCGTCACTGATATCCACATTCCTTGTTGCCGACGTGACACGAGCGGCATGTCTCAACTGCACTCGACCGTTTTCATATGGATATTTCCCCACGTTTTGAGGAGATTTTTAATCCTGCTTGCGTCTGTGACGGGTCATTCTGCATGAGATGGCCTCATCTTGAGGTTGCCGGGAAGGGAAATTCGTACTTGGGTGGGTGATTTAGTTTACGATAGGCTATCTCTCGGGTTGGGCAGGCATGCTTCCGTTCTTCTTTATTGAATACTTACAGCTACTCGCGTAAAGGGTTTCGGTTCCAGTTGCCAGGAATCTCAGTGTGGCTTGAGTTGTACACTCGTGCTCTGTGAGGGGGGTTAGGTAGGAACACGACCTGCGCAGGTAGCTCATAGTCACATCAAGTACTCAAAGTCAATGCCAATGGAAGTGCAAACATTACGATTATAAATCTCACTAAGTCTCTACGAATGACGTGATTGAATCTAGCACTTTGGGTTCATTGTTGTTTGGCTTAAGTCCCCTTTGAACGAATTGACCACACATCCAAAGAACAAGAGGTTCATCGCAGGCTTGCAGGCAAACATTGAGTCACTCTCGAGGCTTCAAACAGGTCATTGATGGAATTCAGGCGGACCTTTGAGCTTTTATTAATTGTTTCTGGATGTTATAAGCATAAAAAGGAGGTCCAACGTTTGAATCTTGAGCGGTGAATTGGAAAGCAACTCGGACACCACCCAGGGCTATGCTTCATACACTCTATTAATCCTCTAAGTTTCCGTGGCAACATACACCAAAGGAAATGCTCTTGATCATATATATTTGCTTTAACTTAAGCTACTATGTAAGTTAAAAAAGACCGTTAACAAATCATTGAACCAAACCAGACTTCTTTGCAAAGATCAACCTTGTTAAATCAGTCAACATGATTCAGTAGCCATTACAAAGATATGCAACGATATTTCTGTACTTTATTTCAAAACTGTCGCTCTGGACACTGGCCCGCTTCCTTATGAACTTGGTCATGCTGAGCTTTGATTTGATGATTAGTTAGGAGGATAAATGAAAAGTCTGGATTTTTCATTCACAGAAGGCTGGCTTGAAACTTGTAACATGATGTTAACGATGAGTTTGAGTGTTCATCATTCTATTTGAACTCTAAGTAGCGACTGTGGTAGATGCAAGATCTTGGCGTACAGCTTGTGCCTCCATCACGGCCAGCCTCTGCAAGCCTGACTATATGACTTATATTCTCTTGAGGACCATCTCTTAACACTCAATAGACCAAACGTTGAAAGGAAACTTGGACCACCCGGCACCATCAACCGTGTTTCCAATGCCATTGCAGTTGGGCGAGCTAAAGATATCACAGACAGCACCATCAGAGTATCCAGAGATAAAGGGACGTCCATCTGCCAGTCCATGTCAGAATTTATGGGTTCTATCTTGGAGAATCTTTCTTACCTGCAGAGACAAGGTTGGTGCAGATGAAGGCTGGTGCATTAACAGGGATGCACTCAGTCTTGCCCTGGCCCTTGCAGACGTTGACCGTGGCAGCTTGGGCAAGAGTGGCTGCAGTCGCAGCGATGAGGGTGATCTCGGCGTAGAACTTCATGTTGAAGGTATGAAAGATATGGCTCAGTGTACTGATTTTGAGAAGCTGTTGTGGATTGTGTTGTTGGTGAAGAATATCAACCCAGAGAGAAGCATCAAGTCTTTATAGATTTCATCCATCATCGTTCCAAGCGGTGTAGTTTGAAGTAAATTGATCATCTTCCCCTCGGCCAGACTCGCACTCCGCGCTTACATTCCACAACATGAATATCTTGATGAAGCTCACGATGTCTCTGCTGATCCTACCATCTCATCCGCGGATCCCTGCCCAGCGAGGTAATCCAATACTCTCGGGTGGCTACGTGATTGGCTACGGCAGTTGAATCTTGTCTTGGATATAATCCTCCGCAGGACACGTAGATCAGTCGTCTTACTTGAGACTAGGCTGACCCGATATCCGAATCTATGCCTTGCTGACAGGTAAGGGTTTGGTGTTGTGTGACGAGGTTGAAACTTGGGTAGATCCTTTCTATTTTGTGTGGGTGAGACTATTCGTATAGGTCGGGTTATGTCGAGATCGGGTTTGAATACTGGCAAGGTGGACATATCAGGTAATGCAAGAAGTCTTGTTGCAGGAAGGATCGCCAGTCTCGGGGTAAGGCACGAATATTTTTCCTATTTGGCATATTTAGCTTACTAGATACGATCTTGTTTATCGGTTATCCCGACTTCAACTATAATAAAGAACACATTTGCAACACAACAAAGCATCATAGCATCATGCTTACTGGGTACACAAAACGTCAGGGCAGAGTCCCCCTTCACTCTATAGATGTCTCGTGGCACCATAATCAACCGACAGAAACATTCTCATCCATTCATTTGTCTTATATCTCGTCCCTAATCTGCCAAACAGGCCCGCCCATGACTCTTCAGCATCATATGCAGAAGCCTTGAAGTAATGCAAAAGATTGGATTGACAAAAGACAACACAAGTAACCATGAGGACCCTCTAGCAGCTACACCTACAAACCTTATAATTACCAGCACCGCAATCCTAAGTCATAGAAATCTTTTTATAAAAAGCGTGGTAATTCTTATTTCTATGGCACTGGATCCAGGAACCAGTACCATCTTCCCACGCCCACCAACACTAGCACCCTTAACACCTCTATTACACTTCCCCCAACAATATGCCTTGTCGCAGCCTCTCTACTTAGGACCGTCATAGCAGGCTCTCTTCTTCATGTCCCCCTTTTTCCTCGGGAGGTTTCTTTGCCTTGAGGAACGTGACGGGGTGCTCGCGGCACTTTCGAAGCTTGGTGATGTCGTAACCTGGAGACAGTCGATAGTCAGGGCTCCTGTGGAGTATGCGAGTTCATGTTGGTCCTCAGAGGCCAAACTCTACCGGTGATGGGTGAAGATTAGGATGAATTGCTTCTTGGGGCTCTCCCTGAAGCTCTTTTGTATTTCTCAGAGACCCGGTTGGTGATGGTGATATGAACATGGGTTGTATTACAGCCATTGATGCATCATGACTGTCCATTCCCTCATGCTTCAACTTACTCATCCACTTGGCTATATAGTCCGCATCATCATAACCCGGGGGTACTTGACAACCTCCTCGTAACCCTCCATATTGGTGTCTTCTCCTGAATTGCCCACCTCAACTATCACACATCCCTTGCACTGGCTCGAGCCGGTACCCTTAAAGCAGCGATACCCTCTCATACGAGGAGGACCTGAACGTGCTAACTACTTTGTAAGTCAGCCTCCACTCAGGCTGCCCAAGGATGGAAGCTCATCACATTTCAATGTCTATAATAGGAAAACCTATTTTGAGGCTGATTTGTTGACACCAGGAGTGAGCGACAACGTTGCACTGCAACTAACCTCGCGTTCAAAAGATCAATTATTGTAAATGTTGAATATCGCTGCAAACTATAAAATGACAAGCCTGCCATATCACACCAGACCTCCCAAGATCTTTTGAAGCATACCTCCTGCCCTCGACGTCTTCTTATCCTCCACCACCTTAAACGTCGACTTGAACTTTGTCCCCTCTATACATCCCACATTCGACTGTCTAATCTCTTGTCCTCCTCTCACAGCCGCCACCATGAGACAAGTCGTCTTGTTGAAAGCAACTGGTAGGTCGAAACCCGTCTCGAAACCCCAAGTTACTGCTTTTCCGAGGGGACGCATCGCAACGCCTGGCTCGACGGTGTACACATTATACGCTTCAATGTCTGTCGCTCCGTTCCAGCTGACGTAACCCATCACCACATCATTGGGCTTCTCCACCACCAGGGCCGGATCCCACTGCGCAGGTGTACCATGCCACGTCTGCTTGAAAGCTCGGTAGGATTGTATTGAGTCATCGTGTCCAAAGTGGCCCTCCCAGCGGAGGTCAGTGCCGTCGCCGGGGCCGAACTCTTGGACTACGCCGCCTTCGCCGTAGCTTACGAATTGGTTGTTGTTGCTGAGGTCTAGTTGGTAGCTTCCGTAGTCTGTTGAGAAGCGGGCTCTGTCGGATTGTAGGACGCGAAGGACGGTGGGCTTTTCTGACGGATCTGGAGGAAGCTTCAACTTCAAAAGAAGACCTCTTGATGGAGTTTTGCCGTTGTCTTCTTCCGAATTGTGATTGTCAAACATGCTAATCATCATGCCCGTCGAAGTAGCATTGTGTGCCCTGACATGGTTCTGCCAGCGGAATCGTCCATGAGCCGGTAGAGCTCCAAAGTTTCCACCCTTGCTGTTTCCCTTCAACTCCCAGAGCACTCGTCCATCAGATCGCGAAATCAGGTAAACAGACCAAAAGTGGCGACTACTAATGAGAAAAGAGTCGTGGCCCACAAGCTGGATCGAGTTGAGATGGAAAAAGTCGTAAGGGTTCCTTTGACCTCCATTTCCCATTGTCGTAACGCGGGGGAGCATTGAATCTTCAATTCTAAAATGCTCAAGGGAACTCCAGCTGAAGAGGATCTCCTTGGTCTCAATGTCGATCTCGAAAAACATGGAGTCGGCGACGTAGCCATCCATGGGTCCCCCGATTAGCCTTAGGTCTGCAGTTGTGGTGTTGTAAGCCGTAACGAGGATTGTTCCTCTCGATGTGAGTTCCGCTTCGTGAAAGTCTAGGTTGCCGGGGAATTTTTGACCAAATATGCTAGACATGCTCTCTTCCAGGTTGACGACAGTCTCTTTGTATTGATGGTCGAAAAGAACCACCTCGCCGAATCCATAGCCATTCCTATGTGCACCGCGCCAAATGGTCAGATATTGCTGGTCTTCGAAGCGCTGGACTCCCAAGCCCTCGCTGGCGATGGCCTCTTCGTGGGCGTATATCATCTCGGCGTTGGTCTTCATAATGAAAGAAGCCTCCTGCTTCAGGCCCTTCTCGTTGCCCTTGGATTGCGGCGTAATAAAAACGTATCCCTTGGACTGCTGTTTGCCGTTCGTCGACCAGCTAATGTGAGGCGGGCTATGCGGCGAACTCTTAAACTTGCGATAAGGATACGTCTTCTGGTTCTTTGGCGTAACGACCTGAAAGTTGCTCCAAGAGTGAAAAGTCGGAAACGTCTTTGATCCAGTGACGGTCGCCGTTGGACCATTTGCCGCTTCCGCTGCTGCGATCACAGCTTCGTTGGCTGTTTGAGGGAGTGGTTGGACTAGATCATCACGACGGAGTGCGACTTGTGAGTGCATAACAAACAACCACATGAGAAGGTTAAGAGAGATGGCGACAAATATGAGCCTTCTGGCCCATGGTGAACCAGATACTACCACCATCTTGACGATTTCATGGCCTGGGTAAAAAAAATGGCTTGCTGAAGAGGGGTGTGGCAGAGGGGCGAAAACAGCTGTATAAAGCATCTGACAGTCGACGCAAGGGAGATTTTAATCGCGCCCGTTGACAAGCCACGAATCCTCGCGAAACGAAACCATTGGATCGAGAGATATCCAATTCTCGTGTCGGGAATGAGCCCCTGTCTTGGAATTTAGAATGACATTCCAGCTAGGCGCACGTCGTGATGTGGAGGGGGTGTCGGTGGTGTCTCCCTTGCGATAACGGGGATGCTCATTCGTTAGGTTCTGTCCCTTCTAGACCCTTAATTCATGGGACCTGCATGATGAGAGAAATTTGATACATTTCAATTGTGAAAATGGATGGGTATCGCAGTTGGCGCATGTAGGTTCAAGGGGTTCCGGAGGGTTGGGAGTGTTGATCTCAAGGTTGGTGATCTGATGTGACGACGACTGAGGTGGTTCAACTAGGTATTCAATGGATACTCTAGAGACTTTTAGCACGTATTAAACTTAAATAACTCGGCCGATAAGTTAAGTCGGCTGTCAAGAAACCCTCGACTTCACTTAGGCGACGACGTCGATTGGGCTCAGGAAGATAATGGCGTGATAACCACGCCTACAAGCACGACCTCAATATTCGCGATAGAACGTAATCGATAAACTAAGTTGCTAAAGGTATTCCCACTAGAACATATCGAACTCGTAAACCCTTAGTGCATTATTAATGCGCGTGGTCCATCCTCAAGTGCTAACCCCCCCAAATCTTAGACTGGGGATAACCTCACTCACAACCCCACCAAAGCACGTCAACCACCCCCGATACCACCACGTTAGCTAATCACCCCCTCCACGATAGCGTCCTCTCCACCCCGGGGTCGGAGTTACATCTCCGCCATCGGATACAGACGGCCAAAGGTTGAAGTGGGGGGGTGGAGGACCTCAAGCACTTTATAACCACAACTCCAAGCCTGTTTCTCTTTGTCAGAATCCATCATCATCAGTTCAAAAATGTCTTCCAACGGAGCTGAACGTCTCAAGAACCGCAAACCCATCAACAAACCTGTCCCGGCTTACCTCCCCTCTCCCGGATCGGTGCTCACAGTTGATAGAGATGTCTACACTTCTATTCGGGAGGCGCCGAGGGAGTTGATTGAGGAGTTTGTCCTGCCTATCCGGTCCGGGAAGGCGTGGAAAGCCCCCGCGGGATCGATTGTCAAGATTAGCACCCCAGAGGGTCCCCAGGTTGGTATGCAGTTGAGTGGGGTTTAATGCGGAGATGTGAGAGTGTGTTTGTGAATTTGTTGGACTTTTGCTGATATGAGTTTACGAAATAGGCGATTTGAACCTTTGGAATCTTCATAATCCGAGGGAGCGCTTCTGGGCTAGTCGCACAAAGCAACTTCATGCCTCGCACGTTTCTACCTACGATAGACTATGGTCCAACCTCCCCTACATGCGACCTCTGGCTACCATTCTCACCGATAGCCTGGACTGGTACGGAGAGGATGAACATGGAGGTCGTGTTCATGATCTGCTTGGCACGCGATGTGATCCTTACATCAACACTGTTCTGAGTGGTGGACAGTACAACTTTCAGTGCCACTCCAACCTCACTCGAGCTGTTCTACCTTATGGTCTGAACGAACAGGATGTTCATGATGTTATCAACATCTTCCAGGTTACGGGTCTGGATGAGAAGGGGCGGTATTTCATGAACCCTTCGCCAGCTGAGCCTGGTGACCACATTGAGTTTCTCGCCGAGCAAGATCTCTTGATGGCGCTGAGTGAGTCACCCAAATGAGTATGTGCACAGACTACTGACTGTTCCATTAGGCACATGCCCTGGCGGTGACCTCTCCCTTTGGGGCTTCGGGGCAGCCAGTGAGGATGAGATGATCAAGTGCTGCCGTCCTCTCAAGGTAGAGGTGTATCGCCTCAAAGATGAGACTCTGCTGGAGAAGCATGGATGGAAGCCTGCTGAAGTTTCGGGCTATGTTGGACGACATGGTATGGATGTTCCTCTCGGTGAGAAGAAGTGATAGCAATGTATAAAGAATGGGAGATGGTCAAAAGACGCTCAATCTACAAATGCCAATCTTTCCTGGTGGACGGCTCTGTGTTTTCTCTTTCGCTACCCACACACTTTCCTCACTGCGACTTCTCTGCCTTTGCTTCAGCAATAAGAACTACATCATCACGATGCTGCATCAACGCAACAACCGCCCCTCCAGGCCCAGAAAGCAAAAAGCTCGTCGCAACACCCCTTGCAAGATTCGTCCTCTCCTCACCAGACGAAATCTCAGGTCTAACCTGCAACAAAAGATGAACCGCCCAGATGAGAGCAGAAATAGATCCAATGTACAAATCATAGTTGAAAAAGTTGTGCATCGCCGAACCGGTATCCTTCATGGGTGTGTTTGTGTGTGGTGCGTCGGGAATAAAGACTCGCTCTAGTGTGAGTCTTTTCGCGACGCCTTGGGGAAATACGCTGGGGAAGATGTTTGCTGTGATGAGTACGGCGTATGTACACATTTGACCCATGACAGCTACGTTCCATGCGAACCCGTACGCATACGAAAGAGCTTCTCTATCAAGTTTGACCTTGGGCGTAAACGTGTCTTGACCAATGCTCATCCGCTTGAGAAGGCCAGTGAAGAGCGTTTGAAGCACAAACACGTGCAGCGGGAACCACGTCCAAATGATATTAAGCCATTGTCGTAGGTTATCGTCAGGGAAGGGAAAGGCGAGGAGTCCGCAGAGGAGGACATAGCCTAGAAGAAACACCGGGACTACCGTGTGCAGACTTGTGTGATCTCGGAGGTAGACGGTCTTGGACCGGGGTACGTTTGATGTCCAGAGGAGATGGACTATCAAGAATAAAGGCATAATGAAGCCGAAGCCGAATGCTTGCATCAGCATTCCCCAGATGATGGGGCTGCAACAGTCAGTCAAGGTTCAGCATTGGGTAAAGATACTCACTTGAAGACAAGACGACTCCATCCAACCATTCTTTGACTCTCAATCATAAAAACCAAGAAAAACGAAAGCAACTGCGCCCCAAAGCAAAACGCAAAAAGCGAAAGCTCAGGTCTCGACCCATCAACAACATTCGCCCAGATGAGATTAGACAGCGCGAATCCGCGATCCAACCAAGGCACGCCAGTGTAGTGTCTCAACAGCAGACGCTCGGAGCCAGGGAGGAAGCGAGGGTTAGGATCATCGAGGATTTCATTGAGGAGGGCGGAGTAGCCGTTGCGGTCGAGTTGGATGAGGAGGGCGTCAAAGGCGAAGATGGAGAGGATTGTTAGGGTGAGGATTGGGATTATGCGGCCGGATAGGCCGGATGAAGAGGATGAGGGCATTTTGGAGGAGAATCGATATGATCAATTATCAGTCAGATCAAGACTATCAATTGTTCATATCCTGTATTGATAGAATATTCAAAGGCCGCCCTTGAGAGATGGTAAACAATGAAGGTTAAATAAAGTCATGATGTGGCCTCCACCAGCCAAGATTTCCCGGTCGCATCGGGTCAGCATTCTTCAGCTCCGCTCGTCATCAGCATCAGGCATCCATCAAGTAGAAAACAAAGCAAGCCACATACAATATGCACATTAAAAACACTATCAAGTAACCATTTCATCAACTCTTCCAGGTACCCCAAAGTACAACCCTCGTCGTGCGTGTCGCGTAACCCAAGCCAAACGTCCAGCGTCAAGCATGCTCATTACATCCATTCCATTGCAGCATTTTCGATCCCTTTTCGTTCCATTTCGTTCAAAAACCGTGCCAAAAACGCCTGTCAATTCCACGAAATCACTTCTTTCCCTTCTTAAGACCGTCAAAATAATCATCAACCAGATCCTTGGCCGTCTTCTCAATATTCTTTCGATCTTCCCAGGTTTGATCGTTCTTGTCGTAGCCGACCCACTCCACGAGGACCTTCTTCTTGTTCTTCGAGTGGTCTCGGATCGCGAAAATGTCGTAGACGCCGGGTTTCTTGGGGTTGTCGGGTCGTCCGCCCTTGGAGCGCCAGTAGTTGAAGAGGGCGTCGGGGGCATCGCGGTGAATGTGTTCTTCGGGTTCCCAGGTCTGAGGATGTTCGCTCCAGTCGATTTGAAGTTGGATCTTGTTCTTGGCCCAGCGATAGCCGAGGATCTTGTTGAAAGTGTAGGCCTCGTCATCCTCCTCTTCATCTTCGTGCTCTGGGCCTTCGTGCTCTTCGTCCTGTTGTCCCTCTTCGGCTTCTTCCACCTCAGAGTCGTATCTCGCTTCGTCTTGAGAATCGATCATCTCCTCATCTTCGTCTTCGACTACAGCCGGGCGCTTCCGTACGAGCCGCTTATAGTACCGCTGCTGGACCACTTCATCGTCCTTCACGGACGGTCCGAATAATGGCGATGATTGAGGTTCAACCGGCGAACGAGAATCGGCTCCAGGTGTGTTCATCTTGACAGTCGTTTCTTCTTCTTCTTCTTCTTCTTCTTCTTCTTCAAGGTAACTGATTTCTCCGGTCGTGTCGTGCGATGCTGTGATGGAGGAAGCATTGCTAGTTCGAGTGCGCTGTGGGTTTAAATAAGTCAGTGTCGGAAGAAGGCGCAAGGGTAGGTAGCTCTGCGCTGGTGAAACATACCGGACTGCGAGTATCCGAGTCTGATATCCGACCCAACGCACGTTTGGCCCTGACACGGTCCTTCCTAGAATATGTCCTTCCTCTCGGATGCGGAAGTGGCTTGGGCGGCTCGGGTGCCCGTTTGCGCGGGGAAAAGATGGACAGAATGGTATCCATCATGAAGTGAGTGGCGCGCGGGAAGAGAAATTGGAAGGAAGGAAGTTTGCAGGGGGAAAAAAGCAACTTCTAGGTGGAAAAAAAGATTGAGGCGGTCTAGAGGGTTAATCTTGCGCCTGTTTATGTTTTTGTTTGCATTGCAACGTCCCGACGGAAGCTTGATACGGCCCCACGCAGATGACGCGCGAGGGGCATGGCTTCATGTCATGACACGGACACACGTGAGCAATCAAAAAGTGAGCCAAAAATCTCAACGCAAGGCACGTGAGCAAAAAAGAAAAAAAAAAAAAAAGGAAAAAGTAATAACGGCAAGCTGCTTCAAAAACACTCGATCCAATTTTACAAAAAAGAATTACTTCGCACAGTAAAAAGAAAGGGTCTGGCCGGGGATTGAACCCGGGACCTCTCGCAAGCTGTAGCTGTAGGGTTTGCCCTAAGCGAGAATCATACCACTAGACCACCAGACCATCACGTGATTGTTCGATGATAGGGATTGAGCAATCAGCGTCCATTACTGGTCGGGATGCCGAAATGGCACGCTGTAGGGTAAAAGCGATGTGAGATGAGATGAGAGAGAAGTGTCAAAGACAGACGAAAGAGAATTTCGGTATTTTTGAACTCTCAATCTTGCGATTAAAATGAGGGAACTTAACATACAACTACTCTTGACTTTAATGTTTCTGTCAGGCTCCTTCTAGTGCTGTTTTGTGAAGTGCCGGCTTGTTCGGTGCGTTAACTCGAGTGGGCGCGACTGAGCAAGCAAATGAGACTGAAACGATCTCTCAACACGGACAGCTACGTCAAATACCAGATATTTTAAACCCTCGGATCATTAAAAGAGACACTAACTCATACACAGGCGCTTTGTAATCCAGCAATCGCTCCTAGGTTGCTCAAGACTCGAGCCAAAGGCAGCAGTGAAACAGGATGAGTCTCCACTGCTCATACTCTACCAGCAGCCCGAGTCTGATGCCGTCAATCACACAAGACCAGAATGAGGCTACAAGATGTTTTTTTTACACCTTATTTTTTTTTTAGGGGTCAAATACCTTTGCAACACGTCAGGACCAAACTCACATATCAACTAATTATGCTGTCATTAGTTCTTGTTTTATCTCGAGTCCGCAGGCGTGCTCTGCGTTGGCCATCAAGGTCACCCACCTATGCACCTGGCCTCCAGCTTTCATCCTCACCTAACCCACGAGGACAAGATCTAGAATGATCTTACATTGCTAACCAGACCCCTCGCGCCATGGGAAATAAGCTTATAGATGGTGGCGTTGTAATGGGAAGCGTGGAATTCGCCTACTGGATCCGCGATCAGGCAAAGATCATGCAGAACTGTCATGGTGGGTTCTTATTCCAGGGTAACCTTGGCACCAGCGAGTCTCCTCAGAATTATGTGAAGATGAGTATTGCTGTATTGAACATAAGACTGCTAGGGCATAATGAGTATTTGTGAATCTCATAGAAGTCAGAAGCTTGGTTTGTGTTGACTGCGTTCTCACCATTCAACTTGTCCAAATCGTGGATTTGGAGATGGAGCATGACCATGAAACGATCAGGGGGCTAAACGGCCAAGACATCCTCTAAACTGACGTCAGATCAAATACCTAAACAATCACCAGCAAACCGTCAACAAAAAGCCCAAGAGATCTGCCGGCACTCAAAATAAGCATCCCTTGGCGCAACGAACAACGGTCCAGGCTTTCAAGTCTGCAAGGCACGCCAAGTGGATGTCCATCCATCGTGGAGACCCGCCATGCGAAAATCGTACGATGTGTGGAGATGTGTTCTTTGGGGGTTATCACGTGACTGATCCTTCTCGCCCATATTTCACTGTAGAAAGCTAGAATAAAAACGGAAGAATTCGATTCTTGGGAGTAAAGATCACTTCTGATATGAGATGAGTGATTCCTCCTAAGTTGAATCATCATCTCATCGATAAATCCCACAGCGATATCAACCCCCAGCGCACACACCACCACCACTAGCATCTCACACCTTGAAGGCCCAGACCGCGCGGAAAGGATCTGGGGTAGGGGTGGCCAAGCCCGTGGTCCCTGTAACGGTCGCTTCGTAGGGCTGGAGCTGAGGGAAATCATCCCTGCATATCAGGCATTTAAGGAAGCGCTACCGACGTATTTAAATGGTCGACGGTCCGTGTCTGGGGAAGCTTGATGAACGTCTTGGGACTACATATGGAGGGCTTCAATGTTTTGCAGAAGGAGTCTCGGTCTTGTTACACCGCTCTGACAACTCTTACAACATGTGCTCACACTTGCTGAATCACGCTGATCAGCGCAGTACGCATTTACTCTGCAACCACTTAATGTGGTCTCATGGTTACTCATATTGTCACTCAAACACTTCACAGTCTTATGGTTACTCATGTCATCACTCAGGTACGTCAGGCAGTCATGGGAATCTCGCTTCTTCTCTCTCATAGCACCAGGCCACGCTTCTTTCCATTACTTGTTATCAACGAGGTTGTAAATCTTCTGGATATCATGCAACACAGCCTCAAAGTCAATCTTGAGATCCTTGAGCAGACCATCCTTGAAGCCAAAGACCCAACCGTGAACGATGGGGTACTTGTTCTGGGCGTACGACTGCTGCACGTCTGCTGACTTGATGACGTTGCGGCACTGCTCAATCACGTTGAGCTCGACCAGGCGGTCGTAGCGAGCTGACTCATCCTCGATAGCGTCGAGCTCCTTCTCGTGAAGACGGTAGACGTCGCGGATGTTTCGTAGCCAAGGGTTCAAGAGACCGAGGTCCTTGGGTGTCATGGCGGCTTTGACACCACCGCAGCCGTAGTGGCCACAGACGATAATGTGCTTGACGCCGAGATGCTTGACGGCATAGTTGATGACACCCATGGCGTTGAGGTCAGTGTTGCAGACGAGGTTGGCAATGTTGCGGTGGATAAATGCCTCGCCGGGTTCGAGGCCGCAGATCTGCTCAGCGGGGATGCGAGAGTCTGCGCATCCGATCCAGAGGTACTCAGGAGCCTGACCAGCCGAGAGGTCCTTGAAGAAGTCGGGGTTATGCTTGGCCTTGGCCTCTGCCCAAGACCGGTTATTGTCGAAAAGCCGATCATGGCTCTGCTGGAGGTACTTGGTGATGTCCTGTTCAGCCATCTTGCGCCAGTCTGGTCGAGAGAGTAGTGATGAAGGTGGTGGGGGTGCCTTTGAGGAGATGAAGCGTGGGTGTGCGGAGAAGCGTCTGGCTGATGATGAGAGGAGAGAAAAAAAGTTGAACGAGAAGAAACAGATGAAGAAGAGGAAGAAAAAGGAAGAAAACCGAGAGGAGATCATTGGCGAGGTTCAAGTATTGGTTGAGTTGTAAGCTCGAGTGCGACCAGGGGTAAAAAAAGAAAACGGCAGGCGGGAACACAAGGCACGAACGACCTGCAGGGGTTCCTTTTTTCTGGCTTGGCGAAGGGTGAGAAAAAAAAAGAGCGCGTTCACAGGCTGTTGAGCGGTAATACCGGCAGTGACAGTGGTAGCTACTGTACAGCTTGAACGAGCTCTCTGTGTGAGTGGGTGGGTGTGAGTGCAGGATTTCAGAAAAAAGAACGGGATCCTACGGAGTAGACGCGGAGAGTTACCGAGATTCCACTCAGGGCAAAGCTGAACTAATTTGTTGAGTTCCCCATCGTCCTGTCTCTTTTTTTCCTTGGTTTTTTTTTTGGTCTCCCTGGCTTTCCAACAAGCTGTATTTGGTTGGGTATCATTTATCGGTGGCTCTGCCGATTAGCGATCTGCGATACGGAGCCCGGCCCGTGCGTAGCCGTCATCGTCTCCGCCGGGGAGTTGGGGGCCCGGGGTTACGTCGGCAGTTGACGAGACATGTCCGAGGTGAATTGAGAGCTTTGAATCAAGTGAATTAGTGGTTAGCCATTTCCTTGAGATGCTTGTAGGTATTTAGATTAGCAATTGAATCTGTTGTGGTGTTTTCTCGGCGTCCCCCACCGACATCCCTCGGAGATAGTTGATACCCCACCGAGGAAATACCCCTCTCCATGGATCTTTCATCCCACCATGAATCCCACCCTCGTGAACACTTGCAGATGCAGAAGCACCATAAAAACAAGGACTAGGACCCTTCCATTTTGTTTCCCAATCCCGGCGGCCCGGTTGTGGGACTGCCAGTATCTTTTGCGCTGATGCACGATGACGAATGACGGAGGATGCGTCGGGGACCCTTCTTGCTGGGCCGAGGTTGGTGTCCTCGATTGTTTGAGTTGATGTTGATGGCATAGTATTGATTGAAAGAGGTGGATTGGCTTTGAACTGGTAAGTTCTGATCACTGTATTCATATATCAAATGGGAAGGACATGACACTCTTATTGGCCAAGGTCAACTGGGGTGGATGAGACTGAAATCTGCTTACCATCGCATCTAGGTTGACAGTTTCACGATCTTAGCCCTGAGCCTGAGAGTTCCTGGCGATAGCATACCTTTATGATTGGATGGCTTCTGATCCCAATCCCAATCCCAATCACTGCCTCTGATACGGTTTCTAGGCTTGGAATCTTTGCACTTCAACTTGAGAGAATGTGTCTTGATATTCAACTACATGGGTATCCCAACATTATCCAAAGGCGAGCTTCAACGAGCACCAAATACATGATCAACCACCATCCCTTTATATCATACATTCACTCAAGACCTTCTTACATTCAGTAGTATCATAACCATCCAGCTCAAGTCTCCCACTTGGCCTTGAGAACACCAAACTTCTCGCCAAAGTCCGAGATGAACTTGGCCACATCCTTTCGCTTCGTCGACTCGCGAAACTCTGCCTCCTTCTCGGCAAATGATGTCTCCAACTTGGCCACCTTGGCCTTGATGGCATCCCAGACCTCCTCGGCTGACTTGAGCAGCTGTTGGGAACTCTGCATCCGCTCTTGCTTCTCCTTTAGCGTCCTGCGGTGCTGGTTTAGGTTCCCCTCGAAGTCCTTGCGGATTTGCTCGCACTGCTCCGATGTCATGATTTTCATGGCTGGCATGTCCTTGAACCAGTTCTCTAGGCTCTTGGAGTCTTGTGCGATCTTCTCTGATAACTCTTCCCAGTCCTTTTTATGTTGGCTATATGCCTCGAATCTTTCTGCGTACTCTTGAGAGCATGCCTTTTTGTTCCTCTACTGCTTCATCCAGTTTTGCCTTTACAGCCATCATGGCTGTGTCACTGCCCTGCATGTCCGACTTGGCCTGCTCGGGTGAGGGGAAGGCGAGCCCTTGAAGGAATGTGTCGATGTCCTGGATTGTACCCCCTGCATCGCGGTTTTTAGGGGTGCATCTCTTCTTGGTAGGTGACTCGGAGCTCCGCGAGGGTTTCTCTGACAGGGAACTAGACCTTGGTCTCTTGGTTGATGGTGTAGGGGGCTGTGAAGCGGAGTTACCGCTGTCGTTGGTCGTGAGGATGTTCAGTTTCGAACTGTTGGGAGGCAGCTGCTTCAGCTCCGACTGGGGAGTAAGCGGGGCTTTCGGCTTCGAGGGGGTGGTGAACGATGACTTCTGTTCGATGATAGGAGTCGTGGGGGGTTTCGGTTTCGGTGTGGTGTCTTGGGGGTGTGACTTTGGTTCGGACTGGGGCGTGCCAGGGACCTTTGGCTTCAGAGGCAGGTTCTTTTTCGGATGGCGAAGGCGATGCGGGGACCTTTGGTTTTACAGGTAGGTTCTTTTTCGGATAGCAAAGGCGATGCTTTCTTTGGAGTAGAAACGGGACTCTTCTCCTTGGTCGATTTGAGTGACGATCGAACAAGAGAACCCTTGCTTCGCTTCGCGGTGCCGATGCCGATGCCCTTCTTCGAGTCGCTGCGTTTTTGAGGATTGGCCGTTGGAAGAAGCTTTTGAAGGCTCCTCCTCGTCCATACTCACCCCGCTGTCTGCCGAAGCTGCTCTCTCGTATCGTTCTAGGGCTGCTACGACAGCGCTTTGTGGTGACTTGGGCTTCCAGGTAGGGGCGAAGCTGCATGTGGCCGGAAACTCGTCAATCCCTAACACGACGAAAAGACCACTAAGGGCCGAGGTAGCAGCCTTGGGACCGCTCTTTGCTAGGTTAGCCGAGTTAAAGCAAGGATACTAGAGAACTTACAACGTCTGTCAATCTCACATCCCAGCCAGGGTGATGGAGTTTTGCCCAGAGAGCCATGACACGTTCCACGTCCTGACGGCGTTTTTCAGATGGAATTGGATCGTAGTGGCGGACCATGACGACTCTATGTACGGTTTCTCGTTGTATCCTCACCAATGACCAATGGTTGGGATCAGAGTGGTGAAGGGGCGCCATGAAGATCCTGTTCAAGAGGAGCGGCTTGACAGGGATCCTCGATTCGGTGGAGGGAGGAGACATGTCGAAATAGGAGGGATAAACTATCGTCGTGTTCTTGCCGAGTGCTGGGTAGGCAGCCAAGAGAGCGCACATGTGTGCCGTCTTGAGGGGATGTCCAACCTCGAGAGCCTTGGTGACGTCGGCCAGTGTGGACTTTGAGAGAGCTGGCTTTATAGGGAGCAGCTCAGGCGTGCTCCTGCCACTGTCTGAAGCCATTCTGGATGATGATGAACCTGTGCAGATGATGCTTTCGGTGATGTCTCTGTTGCTGTTACCAGCGGACGTCATGGATGCGGAGGGTCGTTGTGCAGGAATGTCGCGTGAAGGTAAGATGGAGGGGGTCTGTGGCAACGACGCGCTATCTAATGGATTTGGAGACGCGACCGCGACAGACATGGCGGGTGCTAAAGTATAAGTAGATTGCCTCGGTACCTGCCAGAGATCGTCGAACAAAGAATTGAATGGTAGTAGTAAGAGAGACAATGAAATGCAATGCAATGCAATGTGCGACCGAGCAAACAGAGAGAAACTGCAGATGATGTCAAACAAGAGGGGAACAAGAAGAAATCAAGAAAGTGAGGCGAACTGCAGGCAGGATAACTCCCGAGGAGGAGTTGGAGGAGAAACCCACTCTTGAGGTGAAAGAAAGCGAATTTCTACCAGGAAGGGGCGCCTGTGCGGCGATAGCGCCATCGCCAGAGTGACGAGACAGAGAGTTGGGCAAAAAAGCAATATGGGGTACTACAATGAGGCATGGGATTGGGTAGGGGTAGGGGGAGGGGGCTTTGACACGAGCCCAGTCACGTCACCCGGTGCATCAGGTTTCCATGGGTTTGGGTTGTCGTTGCTTTTGTTGCCTGCCTCTTCTTTTCTTTGAGTGACAGTTTCACAAGAAAGTTCTACTAATGTTGCTGTGCAAATTGTTTGACATGGATGATTGTCTAGAAGGTGCATCTCAACATTGTGATTGAGGCTGCATAAACGAGAAGAGATCTAGTTCGAGAGCCTCAACAGAGTTTGCAACTTTGCAGGTCGTCCAATACTTCATTTGCTGCACTTTTCACCGCTTGCTGACGGTCAATACTGACAGAATCTATTGATGCAAGCTGCGATGTGACGAGGGTGGGATGGCTGGGAATTTGGGGAAGTGATTCGCGACATTTTTGCTTTTTTTTTCACTCGAGATCTGTAACAACAATCCCTTGTAACAGTGGGGGGTCAGGGTTCTGGACCAAAAAGTCCTTGGAGGTGAGTCATGTTGAACGTCACCTTCTTGTCACCCTCCTCTTTGATGGTCTAGTTTCTCATCCAATTGAAGTCTGCATCTATTGTGTGTGTGTGTGGGAATTGTCATGTGAGTTCCCGTGAGACTGGGTTGGCTGCCGTTGAGTTGACTCCCCCGGAAAGCGGCAGAGCTGAATGCCGGGTATCTGCTCCTCCTCCACACGCTAGAGCATGTGAGCTGGGACTTGGCGTTTGATGAAGTCTTTTGACGGATAGCTGCTGCTTTGACTTTGGCGGTGTGATTGAGGATTTGGGGGCGAGAGAACTGAAGAGAGAAGAGAGGAGTGTGCTTGGACCAAGTGGTGATGGCAAGGGTTAGGCTGGCAGGACAACCAGCGTAAGAGATTGAGTTCTCATATGAACTATGCGTACCTATGTTGGAAATACACGATGATATAATCGTCAACTGGTTTCTGAAGCTATCCTCAAAACTACCTAGGTTAGATCGATTATCTAGATTGGAGAAGAATCCTGGAGTACCGAAATGCATGACGCCTGTCCTACACAGTCTCTGTAATCAACCCCAGCTAAACCACCCCTAAAAGTCGCCGATTCGCCTACCAAAGTCCGCTTTCCCTTCCTAAGTCCGCAATCTGTGGACCACCTTCCCATCAATGCCTTACCATCAACTTCCTTACTTACTCAGCAATAATGTTAACGATGTTCCGAACTCCGCATCCTCCGGACTCCTCGGTGCCCAGTCTGGCCGATCGCCCGAGCGACCCGAAGAATATCTTGATTAATGTTCCCCGACGAGCCGTAGATGTTCAATGTCTGTCTTTGGGACTGAATAGATTGATTCGAATTGTTGCGACGACATGACACGAGAAACAACGGCTTCGGCTGTACCCCCCGACGAGCGACGACCCGATGCGGGATACGGATCTTTTCCAACGACGGACCACCGCGATGATATACCTAAGCCTGCCAAGCAGAGCACGAGAGCACTTGCTCCCGATCTCCTGCGCGGCTTTCTCATGCTCACCATGGCACTCGACCATATGGCACTCGCCTTGAATACATGGCAGCATGGTACTGGAAGGGAGACGGAGATGGATGGTGTCGTGATCAAACAATGGAATAGACCTGTCGCATACGTCGTCCGTACCCTTACCCATCTCTGCGCTTCGGGCTTTACCATGCTTCTCGGCGTGGGAGTCGTTTATCTCGGTCGATCGCGGACAAGACTGGGCTGGTCGTCGTTGCGTATCGCAAAGTACTTTGCCGTCCGGACGGCTGTGCTGACCCTCATCGGAGTGTTGCTCGGGTTGGCGGTGTCAGGGGGAAAAGTCTGGTTTATGAACTTTGTCTTGTTCTCGTTGGCTATCGATTACTTTCTCGCCGGGATGCTGTGGCTTGTGATCGACACTACGGAACCGTTGCTCGCGCGGGCCGTTACGCGCGTGTTTCCGGATAAAGTTTCAGAGGACGATGAGGATAACGAGCCTCTTCTCCTTCGTGATAGAGCACAAGATGGCTCCGAGTTTGGTGTCTCCGTGTCGTGGCACGTTCACAACTTCCTCCTCGCTGTCCTGGGCTTGGTTACCATCTGGTGGAACATCTGGCTTTCTCCAACAAACGGACACTGCGAGATAAGGGATCACGCATCAGCCGTGATGCAGCCCCTCTCTGTGGCTGCGAGCGAAGGACCAGATGGCCCCGCCGTGTCTCACAATCCCGTGCTTGGCATCTGGTTCTGGATCACGCAGACGGAGCGCGTCATGTCTGTCTTTCCCCCCATGGCTTGGGTGTCGTTTGCTGTTCTGGGCTTGCTGTACGGGCGCATCGATGTGACGAGGTCGTGGAACTCTAGCGTCGCTGCTCTTTGCAATCTTGTTGCTGGTTTGGGGTTCTTGGTCTTGTTTGTGCTCACGAGGGTGTTGCGATTTGGAAACCTTTCTGAAGGTTGTTTGCAGACGCCTGAGCATGACAAGTACCCTGATCGGAATCCGTATCTCGCATCTGCGCAGTCTTTCTTTTACATCATCAAGTACCCCCCGGATGTGGCTTTTTGGGCGTTTACTCTCGCCGGAAACTTTTTCCTATTGGCCTTCTTCGGTGGAATTCCTACCAGTGTGGCCAAGCGCTTCACACTGCTCCTCGACTTTGGCAGAGCAGCCCTATTCTTCTACATCACCCATCTCTTCTTCATCTTCATCCTAGGACCAATCATGGTCAGTCTGTTTGGCCATGATACAGGTATTCCTACGCAGATGGATCCTGGTTCTACGAGGGGCATCGACAATGCTTTTGCTTACTTTGGTATCTGGGCTTTTGCTATGCTTGTGATGTGGCCTGCGGTTAGGTGGTACGGCAGGTTCAAAGGTGGCAAGCCGGCTGATTCTATCTGGAGATTCTTTTAGTCACAGCTGGACTGTTGCATGTTTGTTGTTACACACACGTTTCTTTTTAGTCTGATAGAGTATACAAAGTAGATCCAGAGTCTTGCATTACGTTTGTCTCTGCTTGGCCAATGCTGTGTCATGAAAGGCTCGGCCGCCAACCCCCACCCTGTCTCACCTCCGACATCTACTCTCTGGTCTGCCACGGTGTGCGGTTTGATAGGGTACACAAAGGCCACTTCAGCCTCTTGCATTGTGTCTGCATCCGCATGTTTCTCCTCTCGGCCAATGTCTGTACACCACCTCCGAGAAAGGCTTGGCAACCAGCCTCTCAACCCACCTTGTCCTCCCCTCCGACGTCTACCATGTTTGCCACCGTGTGCGGCTTGGTAGAGTGAAACAAAGTAGATTCAACATGCACCACACCTGCATCCATCGTCACCTCCGAGACAGGCTCGGCAACCAACCTCCCAACCCACCCTGTCCTCCCTTTTTGCGGCTGCTTTCATGTTTGCCACCATGTACAACCACAGCCCCCTCCCCGATGCCCCTGCTCGGTCTCTTCTCAGATGCGCCGCGGGCAGCCTGTCTTACTCCATGCCGTGACACGCGAACCGGTCGCTCACGATACGTTGCCTTGTGAGATGAAGTGATTGTGTTTTCTAGGCTTTTTAGATCTTTGCCGAAATGCTTGAGGTTGTAGAGAGACTTGACGAGATCATCGATGCCCTTTTCGGTGAGCTGCTGGTCTTGGGCTTGGTGGGTGTTTTGCTGGAAGGCTTCGACGAGTTCAAGATGTGCCTGTCGGTCTCTGCGGAGAGCCTTGAGTGTGTCCTTGTTCTTGTCGACAGAGAATCCCAATTGCCTTCCAGACTCAATCTTGCTCTCCTCGTCGTGGATCAGCATGTCGAGGTACTCGACTGTCGAGTCGTTGATGGGCTTTATGGCGTTCTTGGAGAGGAACACGAAGAACAGCGCCCTTGCCTCTTGCATTTTATGTAGCTCCCACTGGTACTCGCGGGTCCGGTTTTCTAAATTTCTGCTCGCTGTTTCTCGGAGTTTCATGTCGCTGGCGTGGAGTTCGAGCAAGCGTGCAATCTCTTCGTCCTTTACCCTGATCATGACCTCTTCCGCTTCATACAGGATGTGCATGTGCAGCTGCCAACGATGTGAGCAGCCAGGAGCATTACATGTGTCTCGTTTGCCTCTATCAAAGGCGCGACACTTCTTGAGGGCTGGATCGGCGAGGGTTTCGTTCTCGACGTTGGGGAGTGTACAGTCTGCATGGCACTGTCTCTTGGACACAACTATCTTGTCTCCGTTGCTGCTTATTCTGACCTTGGAGCAACTTTTCGCTGTACAGATGGTTCGTGGCCTGGCGAGCTTCTTGGGGTTCCAACTGGGGACCTCGGGGTGTAGCTTCCGGCGGAGTTCGTCACCCGTGAGCCTCCTATCTGTGAGATCCTCCCTGTTTTGATTCAGCGTCGTGATGCCTTGCGCGATGCAACGTGAGATTTCCGACATGGGCTTCATGAGCTGTTCCACTTGCCGACGGGCCCCGTTCATGCTCAACGTGCTGTTGACGTTATGCGGTGTTCTTGACTGGAAGTACTGAACGAGTCTTTGTGTCTCGTTTTTGGAGTGCTCCCAGCTGTTACGCATGCCCTCTTCGTTTGGTAGTGTGATACCTTGACTGTATGCCGCTAGATAGCGGAAGCTCTCCGAGTCGAAGCAGTAGGTAGTCGACGTGGTCAAGCTGAGGCCAAGATCACTGTGTTCCCCTAGGAGGTTCTTGAGGGGCCCAAATGTGTCGCCGGCTGTGTATTCGGAGACGCGGGTGTTTGTGAAGCCAAAGGCGAGGTTGGACACGGCACTCCGGTGAAGATGCGTGAGTAGTTCTTTGATGCAGAACCTGAACATGACATTCAGCCGAGAACTGTTGGACTTGAGCAAGATGAGGATACCGTGGAGGTCCTCATAGTTGCTCAGCGTCTTCATCATGTCAGCTATGTTCTCATTGTCGTGTTTGGCCCCCCGCGTGTCTCCGATGCCTGGCGTGTCGAAGAGCCGGTACCTCTTCGTGCCAATGGTGATGGAGTACACGTTGGTCTGTTGGGTTGCCGAGTTTCCTTCGACGCCGTCTGCTTCGTCCTGTCTAGGGGTGCCGACGCGGATGATCCTTTCCTGGATTTCTTGGCTGGGGTTGTTTCTGTTCATGATCTGGGTCGAGAAGGAACAGGGGATGAGCAACTTGAGCTTTCTGGCGGCTTTGGCTTCATCCAACGTGTCGTATGTCAGGTAGTTGAGGAAGCCATTGATAAAAAGTCGACTTTCCTACGCCTGTCTCGCCGAGAATCAAGATGTTGACCGAGTCAGGCTTGAGGTTTCGAAGCATGGTCGACAGATTATCCAACGGATACTTTGCAAAGCCAGGCCCGTGAGACTCTCCGTTGCATTTGAAGTCATAGGCGGTATGGGGATGATGGCCACAGTCACAGTAGATGTAGTCATCTGTTACGCCGAATTCGAGAGGTTCACAACAATGGAAGCAGATCCATTCGCGCGGGGTGTTGTGATCGCAGCGCATTCCGGGGCAAGGAATCTTGACGAAGCGACGATCTACAGGTCTCAAGTCATCTTCTGTGCCTGAGTGATCTCCAGTCCTCGAGCGGTCTGGGCCATAACGTGCAAAGCAGTAATCGAGGAGGGGATCAAGCTTTTCAAAATCCTCAGAACCCTCAGAATCTTCATTGTCGTTGATGTCTAGAGTATCTGGGAACTGCCAATTGAGGTTGTTGACAGGAGGAACATGAATTTGAGCAAAGGAAGCAGCCTCCCAGTTGTTTTGAGTACCCTGAGCAACGTCTGGGTCAGGAGCGATTGGGTATTCCCAAACCAGTTCAGTGACGAGTTCACCCCCTGTCTGGTATTCTGCCATGCGGGCGTCTTCCAGCTCCAGACGACAAGATGGGGCATCGCAGTCGACGACATACACAGGTTTGCTTGGGTTTGATTGACCAAGTAGCCGCATCAAAGAATTGCATTGGTGGCCCCATGTTATCTTCTGTTGGGTTGCGGAAGTGCTGAGAAGAAATGCGTGGCACCCTGGGTCATTGTGAGGAGTCTTGATCTTCTCTAGAGGCGACTCGCCGTGCCCGATGTATATGGCACCAGCAGTGACAGCCTCGGCCAAGAAGCGAAGCTTCTCTGTCTCTTGGCCGATAAATGGAGCCATATGTCTGGGGGATCCGGCTTCCGCTTCGACAACGCTGTGCAGCCCGCGAAGATGTTCAGGGCCCATGGCACCCATCCTGATGGACACCAGCATCGGGGCGAGTCTTTGTTGTAGTTGCGTCTTCCACTGATTTAAAAGACTGATTGAGATATAGACAGCCCGTATGTGCTCCTCTGACACATAGGATCGCTTCTCCAACAGGCTCTTGTAATAGATGCCAAGTCTCTTCTTGCAGCTGGCGAAATCGTCAAAGAGGCCCATGAACTCGGTAAAGTCATAGATGGGCAACGGTACGGGAGCGACAACAATCCTTTGGAAGCCAGGTATATGCCTATCTAGCTTGTCGATTGGAAGTAGAGTATAGGATAGAGGGTGTCCTTTTCCATTGTTGGTCTTGGACAACTCGCCCAGGCGGAGGCGAATGATTTTGCGCATCGCGTCAAGTCCGGTCATTTCTAGGCCCTCTTTAGAAACATCGGTGTAAAGATAGAAGGTGTATCGAAGCTCCAGTGGGCTTGTTCCATGAGAATCGGATTCAGGATGCCCATCGATGGATCGTGTGACAGCTTTGAGTCGGCTCAAGTCTCGGAAGAAGGCACGCTCAACTTGAGGTCCTGGAGTATCTCCTGAAAACTCATGATTGATCACAAGCGTGTTTCGCATACCCCAAGTGATGCCGGTTACCGCATGTGTGCTGTCCTGAGTTTGCAGAGGCATCGAGTCGATGTGCTCTCTTAGGCTGACACGCCCCAGATCGAGCTCATCCACTACTGTGGTGAATGTATAGTGGTAAGCAGCGTGGAGAGAGCACTGAGAGTCAAACTCGGCTTGAAGGTAGTCGGATGATCCCTGGGGCTTGATTGCGCCAGAGAGGACACTCGCCGCTGTGTCGTGGCTCACGCCAAGAGGCTCCAATCGACTCTCATATTTCCCGCTCGCGTTGTGGGAAATTTTGGAAGCTTTTATTATGCGCTGGCCTATTGCATTGATGGCCTGTCCGCTGCGCAAGAGGGAGGCATTTAGAAAAGAGTCTGACTTGGCATTGTAGAGCGTGCCAATAGGGACGTGCTGGCCAAAAGAACTTCGGACGAGGTCATTCATTGCGGGAAGTGAAATAAGAGAGGTAATTTGAGCGTCAATGAGTTAATGAGGCACTTGTTGGTGTGATTCATGGTGATTATTGAAGTGTTTACATCAGTGTCTACCGCCTTTATAGTCTCCTCGCCCCGAGGAGATCAATCTGGCCTCGAGAGTGCCTCAGTCTGTCCCTTAGAAGTCGTCACGAAACCATTCCAAGAGGTTACTAGTGAGGTTCACTTGCATATATGTAGTGTCGCATGAGCTGGAGGCATGAAACCCCCCCAGATGTCGTGGTCACTGCCCCATCCCGTGAGGTTACACTTTCACTCTTGTTTGTCTCCGAGATATCGCCTTCCGAGGCTATATGCGGTCTGTTCAAGGTCAAAGAATGATGTTAGTTGATGGAATAAGCGATATGAGTCTCGAAAGGCTTCGTGCAGGTGCCAGCAAGTCTACAGCTGTTGGGGAGTCCCAAAACGGATTTGTCGAGGCCATTCAGAGTCTGAAGGGAGAAGAGAAGGGCCGTAAAAAGGTCCTAATTTGATCAAACAATGTAACAAAGAAGCTAGAATTGGAGAAAGGAGGTAGCACCGAGGGAATAGTCTCTTCTGGAAGACTCGAGTGGCCTCGCCCACTTGACTCGATTCGAGTCGCGATAGGGTCGAAACATCCATACAAATCTCCTCGCAAACCCTTCCGCAATAGGTGTAACATGCGAACGTTTCAATCCCGCACCGTTTCAATTTCGGTGACAACTTTACCTACCTACTAATGAAGCATCTAACTTATTCCCCCGACTGCGAGCTTCATGGCCTTGGACATTCTCGATTTCGGAATCGGCGAGTGCTCGCTTCAAGTAGACAGGAAGGAATTGAGCGCCGTCTCGGGATTCTTTGCAAAGGTATTCGACCCCGGAAATCAGAACGAACAGTTCATTGCCGGCCTGGATCCTGAAATGTTCCGTCTGTTCCTTGGATGGGTGAAAGACCGAGACGTAGGGTCGGCTGCGTACCGGAAGGAACCTTGGCTCTCTTTACAGCACATGCCTGGGTCCTTTCTACGCAAATTGAAGCACCCGAGTTTGGACATTTCTGCTTAAAGGCCTTCATGTCGAATTGTGCTCTGGCACCTTTCGGACCATGGAAGTATGTCCAGGACTACACTCCATTAGACTCACCAATTCGTCGGTTCAGCAACCACTACATCGCCTGGAATATCAGCCTCCTAAGTGGAACGCCGAGTGAGTTTGATGACCTTGCAGCAGCATCCCTTGCTGCTCAGGCCAAAGGGGACATCGAGGATCCACGACTATACGACTGCGCTCATTGGTACTCACCATGTGGTGATCGGGTCGATTCTGTCTGCGAGCATAGCCCCGAGTTCATGAAAGAAAAGAAACCCCAGAGACTTTCTACGCCAATTTTTCACACGCCTATAGTATATACTGCAGATCGTGGTATTTCGCTCGAGGTACCTGGTTCCCGGCGAGGCTCTCAATCAGCTCGACCGCCCTCATCTCGGCTGTCTTCTTCAAGACAAAACAGGCATAGTCGAGTATCCTACGAATTAAGGTCCTTGAGCCCTGATTCTAGCAATTCGAGTATCTCTCCCAAGAGAAGATTCTGGCTTCGGTTCGCCTCTTCTGTAAGTTCACCACCACTAATTAACAATGCCCGGCAGCTTACAAGTATTCAGTTGACACATTTTTACTTTCCTCTCGACGACAATGGCACTGTGTGCCGTGATTCTCCCTAATGAGAGCGACGGAGTTCGATCTGGCACGAGATTTTACAGCATTTTCTGTGTCTCGGCAGGCGTTCTCTGCTCGTTGCTCCCGAAGCATGGTATCCTGGTATACATGTTACTTGCGCTTGGTGATGGTATCGCGTTGGCTATTAACACAAAATCTTGCTGTGAGATGGCCGAATCTCCGATTTGCCATAAACTGAGGGCATTGACTGTTTTTGTGTGGTTGGGTCTCCCGATTTCGTGGTGGTTTAGAACGGCTTGGGGTACGAACGCGCTTATCAGCTGGAGGAGTCATTGAGACGCTGGGAGGCGAATGAACACAGCGGCTAATGTCATTTTTTGCATTTATTTTTCTGTAGACCCTATTAATACTGATGAAAACACAATGTACGTTTTGACATGCTTCAGATGCCATGAACAGTGATATCAGCCGTTATCTCTCAGATGCATCCCGCGGAAACCTTCTCCTTTGGTCAGTGATGACAAACAGAGTGGAGAGTCTCTACCTCTCCCCGCACATCAACCAAGCATCAATGTCCAGTCACATCCGCATCAAATGAACCATGTCGACTAGAAGCGAATCCGGATGGCAAAGAGACAGGAAACGAGCCAGCAAAGCGTGAGGGCCACATGCCGGGCTAAATATTGCGCTGCTGACAGTTGAAGCTGTAAACGATGTCGAGATCAAAAGATCAAGTGTTCTGGGTCTGACCCTTGCGATCCTTGTAGGAGGAGGGGGCTTGTGTGTCAGTTTGGGGAGGAGTCTGAAAAGATTCTGATATCGCGGAGGTAGGTATACTGACTGTCGTGGCTGGGCTGGTGTTGACATGTTGTAGATACCTCAATGGCCTTCAAGCCAAACTAGCGTCTTATGAGAAACAACTGAGTCAATCAGCCTCTCCAGATGAGAATACTATACAAGTGGAGGGGTTGGAAAATTGTAAGTTGTCTTGCACTTGACTAAATAGAAGGTGGTTGATGACTGACTAGATGCAGCAATAGGCGAAAGCACAAAAGAGTCAGTCAACTGTAAAGACACTTCTTCATACCCCATTTCTAATGCATTTTGACAGGGGAATACCCTCTGGAATCATACCAGAATCTAGCAAGGCCGCCGATCCAACAGAAGCACCTCTCACGAACCCTCTTGCCCTGCGCACAGCAAACTGGGCTCCAGCTCGACATGGCAACATGCGTGAGTGTCTTACCACTTTGATACGAAACGCTGCTGACATTGAATACAGTATTCATGGGAACTTCGTCCAACTGGGCCTTTGGAAGACGAGTCTTGACCATGGCGCATGAGACACTCACCGGAGAGCCACTCCCCATAGATAACCTCCTCTTTGATGGTCACGTTTACGACCTGGGCTGGGATGGCCTCAAAGAGAATTGCTCCCAAGAAGAATTCGACTTTTCAACTCTCCCAGCCCGGGAATTCGCTCTCTACCTCATCAACTCTGTCCAATTTCGCTGCGGCACACTATTTCAGTTATACGACGAAGACAAGTTCATGAGGCAATTTGAGCAATTCCACGGAAACTCTGATGAGAATGAGCCAATGTCACCATTGTGGTATGTTCATTACCTGATTCTCTTGGCTTTTGGAAAGGCGTTTGTGGTGCAGATTAGCAAGTCTGCAAGTCCTCCTGGATCTGAGCTTTTTGTTCAGGCGATGAAGATGATGCCGGATCTTGTTCTATTGGATTGCTGTCCGATTGAAAAGATACAGGTGCTTTGTTCTACAGCGTTGTATCTGCAGTGTATATTTTGTCGTCCTGCCGCACATCATGTTGTAAGTCTTATGAAAATATTTGGGGTGTTTAGCTGACTTTTTCAAGATTTGTCAGGCTATTAGCATGGCGCTGCAGACGGGAATACATACCGAGATGAAGAGCCAATATCTTGATGAGGAATACGTTCAGAGATGTAGGCTTGTTTGGTCTACTCTTTACATTCTGGAACGGTATATGGCATCTTTGCTTGGAGTGCCGTTGATGGTGGCAGAAGAGTACATCAGCACCCCGTATCCTGTCTGTCCTCGGAATAAGCAGAGGACAGCCACCCTGGAGATACAGATCAAGATCTCTAAAATTCTTTCCAAGATTCACTTAAGTATGTTTTCTACATTGCTGTTTGGGTTGTTTGCTGACTTGTTCAAGGTGTTTATGGAACTGAAGGCCAGCTTGACAGTCGATATCTGGATGCGACAAGATCTGTCCTTAGGAGTTTCTCCGAGATAGCTGATCAACTCAACAACTCGTTCGCGATTGGAATGAATGAGAACGCGTCTGGGATCTCGCGTATCTCGGCTCATCTTCATCTTCAATATCACCAGGTGAGCTAACTTGTCCGCGATATTGTTGATGTACATGCTAACGTGGGTTCATGTTCAGTGTATTGTGTTAACAACAAGACCATTGCTCTACACTTTCCTACAGTCAAGACTCGGTCAGGCGGATGCTTCATTGCTAGACCGGTTAAAGTCTGAGAGTGTCAGGCGCCTTGTTCAAATATGCTTGGAGTCTTCGTATCGAATCATCAAGATACTATCAGTTCTATTGGGACAAGGGCTGCTGGGTAAGTGACTTGACGGCCGAGGCTATACTCGAATCTTACAATTCCGTAGAGAATTTCCTGCCGTTTGACCTCGACGCAGCCTTTACCTCGACAATCGCCATCATCATGGCGGCTACAATCGACGCATCGCTGGTAACGGACTACAACCATTGGATCCAAAAAGTCATACGCTGTCCTTGACGAAATAAGCTCAAGAGGCAATACAGTAGCCTTACACATTGGATCAGAGCTAAGACAGCTGGAAGATACCTTGGATCATCTACGGATGAGAGAAGGCTGGTTGACCATGTCGTTTGCTGTTGGTGGAAACCCACTGGACACGACGCAAGATGGAACAGACATTCCTATGCCTCCTCCTGGGGGTGCATTGGGAACTGGGTTCTTGGGAGAGTCGCCTATGAATTTTGGACTGAGCCCTGGGCAGCTGCTTGAGCTGGCTAATTCTTTGGATATTGATAGCTTCCTCGTGCCCATGGCGAGTCCGGATGATGCACAATTATGAAGAAAGGTGGCTATGTAAAAAGTTGTTTGTAAATTTGTAATAATAGAATGTAAGGTACTGGAGCCCAAGAGAAGGCCATGGACATCAAGCGAGGGTACCATGGCAAGACAATTCCGCCTAGTAGATAACCAAAGTAGACTCGATCAGAGACCGTACTTCCAGGTCTCATCTTGACCGAAAAAGGACAAGAAAAAGTTCGGAGTCGACGTCTGAACAGTAGACCCCGTCCTCAATCCAGCAACAACCTCTGAAGTGCATCCCTTCTTCTCAACAGCCTTTCCAGAAAGCCTATCCTTGATCCAACCCATCCACTTCATCTGACTAGCCTGAATAACAGGGAAGTGATCCATGGCGTTGTATGTGACGTGCTCGATGCCATCCTTGAGTTTGGATTTTTGGATTAGGTTGCAGGTTTCATCCACGGCTGCCTTTACGCCTTCTTGACGGACGACGCTGTCGTTGGCTCCGTTTAGGACGAGAAGAGGTCCGGCGAATGTCTTGCGTCCGGCTTCAACCTTCTTGGCCCATTTCTTAGGGATATCGTCCTCGTACCACTTTGGCTTCGCAACCTCCTCCGGTGTAAGATCACCAAAGACCAGGGGAAGGAGGGGAAAGCAACCGTCAACCTTGGCCAACACGTTGTGCCAGCGGTCGTAAGACTTGGGGGTGAGTCCGGTGTAGTTGTACTCGGGGTAAATCTTGCTAACAGAGTCGATAAGGGCGGTTTGGCCGAATGTGACGGCTGCTACGATGCCGTTGTCGTCAAAGTAGGCGAGATCGTCGATGATTCTGGTTACGGGGGCGATGGCTACGGTGCCTTGGTAGCCCTTGAGGGGTTTCTTGGCTTGCCGTTCAGCGAATGCCCACTGTTTACACGAGTTAGTATCTGTAATTCAAAGAGATTGGAGTTACTTACAGCTGCACCACCACCCTGAGAGTGTCCCATGGCAACAAAAGGTCCCTTGGGATCCAACAAGTCAGAAAAATGCCGATCGAGCTGCAGTCACAGCATTCGCAAGATCGTTGGCGTGAGCTGGAGCCGCCACCCAAGGGTGAGGGATAGTGTCTCCATTAGGGAGCTCAGAGACACCCAGACCAGCATAGTCGGGCGCAACGACGGCAATTCCCTGAAGTGCCAGAGCAAAGGGAGCCTGGAAATGGTATTGAAGGGCCTTGTAACTGCTCGGAGCACATGGCTTGAAGGTGCCTGTGGTGCCGTGGGCCCAAGCAACCATGGGCATGGACTGCTTCTTCGAATTGGAGTTCGCAGAGAAGGGGCTATAAGGCCACAGAACATAGGCAGAAGCTGGAATAATCTTGCCATTAATATCCTCAGTAGTGTAGATGACTCTAGACATGGTCAAACCACTAGGAACCAGATAATTGGTGAGATCCGTAACTTCCTCGGCCTCAAGAACAACACCAGGGCCAAGATCGGCCGAGAATTTCGCGGGAGCCTTGTAGAATTCAAACTTTGGATCAGACTGTTGCTCTGAGATCCATTGAGCACCGTTGTAAGTCGTGTTTTGGCATTGCTCGTCGCAGGTTGTCGAGTCGGGGAAATGATCCTGTGCGATGACGCTGGAGGCAGCTACAACTGCCAAGAGGGCGGCTTTTTTGAGGACTGGGAGAACCATGATGCTTTAGCTTTGGAGATGCTGTTGGTGATTAGAAGCTATCTTTTTGATCTGCGACGAGGTCGTTTTTTATATAATTTCTATCCCAATCTGTTATGCTCATTATTATTCCATTTCCCATACGCATGATGCCATCCAGACATCCGCAACAACTCGTAGAGTTGCATTCCAGAGAACAATTCCAAATTCTCCAGTACGACTCTCATGATCAATCTCTAAATCCGAAACATGAAGGTATTTCGGAGTTGATGGAGTTGAGCGACGGTCCGAGCTGAATACGCCAGAATACGCCAATACGCCCAGAACTAACAAATACGCCAGGGGCTTATATACGCTCTCTCTCTTCTCCACCCCGACGTCGCATTCAAGTGCTTATGCCATGCCGATTACTGTGGGGAGTTGAAGGTGGTAAAAATCAAGCTTGTTTTTTGCGCGTATTTCTCTTTCGCCGAAAAAGATCGGCTCGGGCCGTGAAGCTATACGCAGGTTCGCACACCGTCTGCGAGGCCCTGGATGGAAGACTTCTCGAACGATAACATCACGGGGGATTTAGATCTAATCTTGGGGGCCGTTTGGCAAGCACGAAGCCACTCGATCGTTGAATCTGGCTCTAATATGAGTTTCGACGGTCGAACTCCTGATGCTACAGACAACTCATCTGGAAGCTGGCACAAGGCACCTACGGTATCAACAGGCAGCAAAGAATAGGGTAGATCCAGACCAGACTCAAGTTCAGCTTACAAGGTGAATACAACCATGCTCCCTGGTTCATTATTTGGAATTCCTCAGGGCGAATCAAGACCTCCCCACAACCCATGATGCATTTCGTAAGCCCAAGCCTCACCAAGAAAGCTTCTTCCCTACTGCAGATCCACATCGATAATCTCCGGCGTATGCAACTCTGTTCAGGAGTGTATGGCCGCGTAGGGCTGACCGAGGCTTAGTGCCCCGGTCGGCGTATCGCGGGGGCTTGGCTAGGCGGGAACCACTTCTGGGTGTCATTGGTATTCTCAGTCTCTAAGTGTGTTGACCTTTATTGTAGAGGAGGAAATATTGAGGTATAAAGATGGTTGATGCCGCCGGTAGGAACAACTTCATCAACGCAGTCAACACTCAACATTCACTTACCACCGCTTCTTCTACAACCTCAACATCTTCCAACTTTCCGCCTTCAACCCTATTCCTTTACTCAATATGCTTTCCAAGTCCATCATCAGCGCCATTCTGGCCATGCCCGCTCTTGTGGCTGCTGCTCCTCACAACGTCGAGGAGCGTGCTACTCCCGAGCTTACCATTACTCAGAAGCTGCGACTGGCTGATACGTGAGTCTTTGAAGCTTACATGAGGGAATATTTGGAGCAAGACTAATAGATCATAGCGAGATCGACCGATTCAAGCTTCTTCCCGATGACAAGGACTTTGTCTTTGATTTTAAGAAGCAGGAGGGTCTTGCTGCTGGTATTGCCAATGCTGTGACCTTCCCTGCCCTTGTTGGTACTGGCCAGACTTTTACCGTCGGCGAGTTTGAGCGTATGTCTACACCACCTGACTTCCCTATGAGATAATACTGACCATCTTGATAGCTTGCTCCATGGCTGTCGTCCACATCCACCCCCGAGCCGCCGAACTCCAAGCCGTCATCTCAGGCCGCATCTACACAGAAATGGTCCCCGAGTCAGGCGTACTTGACGCCGAAGGCAACCAGCGCGTCATCCGCAACGAGATCGGTCCCAGAATGATGACAGTCTTCTACCAGGGATCCTTCCACACCCAGATGAACCCTGACTGCGAGCCTGCTGTTGTCGTCACCACCTTCTCCTCTGAGGATATGGGTGCTAGCTTGATTCCTAACAACCTGTTTGCTCTTGAGAATGAGACTATTGCCAACTCTTTTGGGCAGAGCATTGCTGGTGAGGATATTGATAAGGTTAGGGATGCTATTCCCAAGACTGTTACTTTCAAGGTTGAGGAGTGTCTTGCCAAGTGTGGTAAGACGAAGCGACAGGCTTAGATTGCTACTGAGATTTCTCTGGCTCTTGGTTAGGCTTTGTGGTGAACCAACTTCATACGGGGTTGACATCGAGAGCTCAGTAGGGATGTGGCAGAGTTCGTATACCTAGATTTTCACTAGACATTTATTAGGGAACGGTTCACAGTAGTAGACGGAGGCTTAGGATAGAGCTAGATAACATCACTGGCTCTTGAATACATACACTCTTAACTGCTAGAAATTTCTCGACTTCCTCAGCAATGAACCAACGGGTAGAATAAAGTTGGCATGGGTTGAACCAGGCAACGGCACATTTTCCCGACAGTGGCTTGTCCATACCTGAGAGGGGTCGGGTAGTGAGCCGAGTCCCCGCAACCCGGATCAATACCCGACAATGACTTCTTGCGCATCTTGAGGATTCAAAGACATCTTTACCATCTATGAATCTTGAAATCGACTGTTGAATATCTCTATTGCTTGATTCGACCGCATATCTTTCCCAAGATGGCTGAAAATAAACAGGTTGTTGTCGTCGCTGGATCAGGCAACATTGCCCAATATCTCGCCGAAGAGTTCGTCAAAGATAAGACACACGATGTTATTATCATTTCTCGATCCGATCCGGAGTTCTTCAGGAACCTCAATGTTCCCTTGCACAAGCTAGAGGAGTACTCGAAACAAGCGGTCGTGTCGATCCTCGATCGTGTCAATGCGACTGTTCTCGTCTCGACATTGCACACGGACGACCCTAGGGCTTTCACCTCACTACACGAAACCCTTCTGGAGGCCTGCAAGGGCTCGAAATCATGCAACCGCTTCATTCCAAGCGAGTTCCTTGGAAATCTCAGAGACTTTCCAACTTTGCCTCGCGGAATTCAGCGCGCAAGACAGGCCTTTCGGAAGACACTGGCAGCGCAGTCTGATGTTAAGTGGACACTGGTTAACCAAGGTTGGCTAGCCGACTACTTTGTCCAAGTTCCCGATGGATCAAAGAGTTATGTTCGCCCATTTCCTGAAGGATGGCCGATAGATTTGCAGGAGAACACTGTTCGCGTGGTCGGTACTGGAGATGAGCCTGTTGGTTGGACCGCTGCGAGGGATGTGTCAAAGGCAGTCGTTAAACTGGTATCTTTTGATGATTGGGACGATCATACATATGTTTTTGGTGAGCTTGGGACATGGAATCAAGCTATCGAAAAGGTTGAGCGCTTCTGGGGTGTTGAGTTGAAGGTAAGTCATCTGAAGCACACATGTTACACAAACCTGCTAACGATCGAACCAGCGAACCTATGTTACTAAGGAAGACCTTGAAAAAGATCTCACACGAGGAGTCGAGGATGCAAGATGGTACACGGCAACCATCGATGAGTGGTCGGGGTTTGGAGGGACAGCTGTTCCTCGTGAAGAAGCCTTGAGACAACGTGAGAAGTACTTCAAAGATGTTCACTTCAGAACCATTGAAGAACTTCTACTCGACTCAAGAACTATGCAAATCATCTAACATGTTAACTCTAATCATGAAATTCTGATTCCTACTCTGACCATTATGTAAGCCACTCAATCCTCCACTAACCGCACCGCCGGGATCACCATCCCCTTTGGGAAGAAGGCTAGTCTTGCCGACGAGTACACACAGCATCTTTGTAACGGGATCTGCACATTTCTGTTTGAATCAGCTCTGCAAAACCATGCATGCGAGACCTGTCAAGAAACCCCGGGGGTCTTATTCCTACGGTGGATGTGGTACGTGTCGGAAGAGACATGTTAAATGTGATCAGGTTCGTCCTCAGTGTCTTACGTGCAAGGCTATCGGGGTTGTTTGCGATGGGTTTGATGATTCTGGTTTGAGATGGGTTACGGGTTCGGGGGAGGGTTCTGGGGGGAGGAAGGTGTCTATGAGGATGCCGAGGAGGCCTTTCTACCCTGGTGAGTCCATTCTTGATCTTCTCTTAAATGTAATGTTAACATGTGTCAGAACGATCTCAAGCTTCCATGAGCACAGAGTTGAGGTCGACTATGTCGAACAAGACTATTGACGAGTCTTTGTTAACTCTAGAGGCCAAGTCCAGAGATACTGGCACGCCTAACGACGAGGCGGTCACAATTGGTCCCTTTGGCGTCTTCAGCGTTGAGAACAGCACGACTTCAACGCCCGTTCCTGATATCACGAAGACAGACAGTCCACAAGTTCAACCGAAACAGCCTGATACTCCGGATATCGCAGCTGGCTCCAAAAATCAGCCTATGTTGGCCGTCGACTTTATGCTCAACACTGATAATCTACTTGACTGGACGGATCTATTCGACCTTGACTCGAGTCCATCCTGGTTTCCTGCCGACTCCACCATCGATATGGATGCTCTAAACGCAATGCCAGATCCAACTACAATCCCTATTGTCAATACCGATACAAATTGGGAAGGCATACAAATGTCAAACTTGGGTATCAACTCTCCTGCCCCCTTGAAGCCCAAGACGCCAAGGGTCGCCTTTGCGGAGTTAGTCACGGTTGAAAAACGCTCAGATGCTGCTGAAGCATTACAGCGACTGCATGATAACCCACATATGGTCACTTCCTCTCGGACAGAAATCCTCCATGGATATTCATATCGACGCAGCCGTGGCGACATTGGCAAGACTAACTTTCATCGCCATCCGCCCCGTCTCTCATGCCTCGCTCTCTCACTTATATGCTGTCCTGGCATTATCTTCGATGCACTTCGCGAACGGCAGAGAGAAAGCGGATGCAGAATACTGGCAACAGCTCGCTGAACGCCTAAACAAGGAGGCCCAGGAGACCCTGCGATACTCGCTCCAGCATGAGATTTCACCAAAAGCCGCCAAGTACAAGGATCTCCTGCTTGGGATATCTTCCCTCGCCTCTTTTGCTGTGAGTTAAGCCAACAGACTCTCTGGAAACCTAGTTTGCTGATGAATGACAAGTTTCTCTTTGATAGACAAAAGGATGCAAAGTCCTACCTTCTTGGTTCGGAAAGACTCGTCAGGACTCTTGGCTTGGCTAAAAAGAAGATTTCTCGAAAGATTAGTTATCTTCACCATACGTATACCTGGTGTAAGATTGTGGGCGAGAGCACGTATGTGCTGCGAAACCAGGACAACTCCGATCCGCTTTTCAACATCTATCCCAAAGATCAAGGAACTTGGGAAGCACCCCCAGGCGTGTTCTCGCAGGTGCCTTATTCTGACAACCGTCAATATTGTTACAATCCACGGCTTGATGACTTTTTGGGACTCGAGCCGTTCCAACAGGACATGGACGTGGAAACGATATATTCCAGGGAGGGTGAATCACCGCTAGACTATATCCCCTCTGAGGGCAGCCCAGGAAAATCAGACTCAACACTTCGACTTCTATATGGTGTATCTGAGACTTGGCTGAGTCTCGTCTCGCAAACGACTCGGTTGGCCAATTTTATGGATCGAACCTCTCACATCGGGGAAAAGCCCGATACTGCTTCTTTGGAATCTCTGGAGAGTCACAAGAAGCATCTTGAGAACCTCGTCTGGACGTTTACGCACAGCACTCCATCCCAAGTCGGTGGTCCAAGCAGCACACCTGAGACTGCACCCCGGGCTCATCTCGTGAGGGCACTAAACTATGCCCTGATCATTTTCTTCTACCGTCGGATCAGACAAGTAAACCCCGGCATTCTCCAACAACACGTTGACAACATCATCCAAGCGTTGAAGGAGTTTGACGACGCCTGTGAGAGAGATGGTATTGACGGCCCAGGTTCTCCGTGGCCTGCATTTCTGGCTGGCTGTGAAGCCATGAGCAGTTCCCAGAGGGAGTATCTTTCTGGTTGGCTTCAAAAGTCGTTTGATAAGACTGGTTTTACGAGGTTTAGAACAATTATTTCTTGTATGCATGAGGTTTGGAGACGACAGGAAGAGTCTTTGGAGACGGGGAGACAGGATTGGACTTGGATTCATGTTTCAAAGGAGCAGGACTTGTATGTCATGTTGTGCTAAGATATTCTCTTCGTGGCAGAAAATCCATACTTGGCTGGAGTTCTCATGACTAGTCTGCAGGACTATTATCGAGAAATCATCCGAGTCGGAGACAAGGTCGTTGCCGCCGTAATCATTGTCTAGCAAACAAGTCTATACCCATAATATCTCTATCAAGCCTCCCACGTCTCTCTAACGATTTTCCAGTATCGTTCCGGATCAGTTCGCGCATGAGCGACATGATCACTATCGCCAAAATCGACCTGATGCAAGACCGAGTAGCCCTTGTCTTGAGCGTCCTTGACGTGGGCTTCAACATCAAAGTACGGAATAAGAGGGTCGGTACGACTGTAGACGTACGACCGACATGTCTCGACTGAACGTGTAGGATCGTTGGCGCCATCTCCCCATATGGGAACCCAGTCCCGGCCCCCTAGGACGCGAACCCATATCCACATGACCGAGCTGAGTAGATGAGCTAGCGGAAGACTGAACAGACGCTGAAGCCATCGTCCTCGAGGAACACCGAACATGACGGCTGCGACAATAACCCAGTACTCATAGCGACCAGGTGTTGAGTCGAGTACGGTGGCATGTAGTGGAAGTCGTCCTTGATCCTTATCGTCTGGCGGAGCAGTTTCGGCATATATATCTGCGAGATTGTACGTTGTGCTCAAGCCAGTATTCGAAAAAGGCGTGGATAAGCAAGGATGGCTCCTTGTCTTCATCCGAGGATGACTCCGTGCCCAAAACGTTGCGAATCACCTCAGCAGCCGGAATAAGTTCCCTTCGCGCTTCCGGGATGAAAAACATGTGCCGAAGAAAAGATTTGAGGACGAGAATGGTTGAACCAGGGAACAGCTCTTGGTATTTGGTGACATATTTGACGATATGGTTATCTTGGGCAAAAGCCCACGACGCGAAAATGATAAGACGAGGTCCAGGTTTGGGGTCAGCTTTCGGGTCCGGGTTATATAGGAACACCGAAGGTGAGAGTTGTGCTCGTGGGATGGACGCCATGGTGAATTAGATCAAGATGGATGGTGTGTAAGAACCTTGGAAGTGATAGGGTTTAAATAAGCTTGAACAGGGTTGAAAGGGAGTAAGCGGCTTTATATTCGTCATCTTTCACCTCGCCGAGGTGAGATAATCGCCGACGGAGATTAGGCGAGGGTGAGGTTAGGGTTGCCTGCACGTTCACGTCTTGGCTGCCTCTGGTCCTTCGACCAGGGCTTGACCAACGAGGTCAAGTTTAACTGCTTGTTAAACATGGCCAAGTAATTGCCATGTAAGAACGCCGCGGGCCCCACGGCCAAGCAACCTCTTTAGGCTCCAATCTGCGCTCAATTTCAGAAAACTATATCCCGAAGAGGAGTAGGACAGAGGGCAGTCGTCACAACAAAGCTGACAGGTGACAGGGGTTTGATGTGGACCCTTATCCCTTGATCGATCAGGATCTCGCGCTCGCTTAAACCATGTGGGTGCCAGGTGAGATGGTGCCATTGATGGCCTTGAAACGATCGATAGAGAAATGCAAGGTACCACGAGGAAGTGAGTTTGAACTCTAACAGCTGTTATTTTACTCGCGTTGCCCGTGAAGGGAGACGAGATAGCGCTGTATCCTTCTATAGAGACCATCTTCACCCTTCCACACTCACACTCTTAACTCCTTTCCATCCAGACAGAAACCGTTCAAGGGGATTTACCACAGTATCAACAACCTCCTGCAAAAACCCCGAATTATCCAAATCAACATCACTTGAAAACCCCCCTTCCACACAAAGTCTAATCGGCTCAGAGAGATCATCACCATATCTCGCCTCGACGTGTGACTGCCACTCCATGGCAGTACGCTGATGGGTCCAGTCATTTGGCTCTCCGTTCTCGCAGTATGTATTCCAAAAAGGTTGTTGCTCTAAAGTCTCTTGGTAGATGAGTTCCAAGAGGATCACGCCTAGAGAAAATAGGCTGACTTCTGTATGGATCTTTGTGTTGTCTATTGTTTCTTTGAGGGTGAATGATAGAGATTCGTGGTGGAGGAATGGCTTGGTGGAATTGTTGGGACCGTTCAAGACGAGAATCTCTCGACGATCCCACCCTCTGGGAACCCAACATGATGTACCGAGCCCGAGAATAGTCAGAGCTATCTCGAGTCCAATCTGGAGGCGATCTGGTAATCGTGGCGTGCTTCCATAAAAAGACCTCGAGATTCGTGACTTTTAACCTTGTAGAGTTTGACTGGTCGAGGGAAAAGACAACAGCATCTTGCTCAGTTCCCAAATACAGTTGATCCGCTGAGGTGGGGTTGCTTTTCAGGAATGAGCATGTATCGCGTATCCATTTCTGCGAATGTCTTGATGGAGCAGAGGAAGCGCTTGAGGAGGCTTGAGTGGATCGGACTGATCTTCTTGTTGATGTAGATGAGCGACTTTAGATGGTGATATCAGTTGGTCGTTCTCACACAGATAACTGTTAAGGGGTCATCTCATACCTTGTGGTTTGGCCCGAATGCTGGGGCACCTGAGGGCTGTCGTTTTTTGTCAACTTCTTCTGCTCTCGCCTTTGCCAGAATTTCAAATCGACAGGCATGGCTGGTCTAGCCAGTGTTGAAGTTGCAGCGACAGCGGATGAAGCAAGCCCAGGTCGCCGAACGCTTTTCTCGAATGCTGTTGGTGTGAGCTCTTGACGTGCTTGTGTCCTTAAATCCGCAATTTGTTCTAGCATTGTGGTGCTGCGGCTTGAGGTTGCCTTAATCGATTCGAGGTTCTCTGCTGCCATTGTCTGAACTCTCATCTGTTTCATCAAGGCTCCTCTCTCAAGCAGCAAGTTCAGACTCGGTTCCCTCACAGCAACTTCCGAGGACCTCCAGTCATGTCCAACTCCGCATTGATGGGGACAACGACAGTTCCATCCATTCAACAGTGTAGAGGAGAGTTTCTTGGCTTCCGATTGAAGCCGCAGGAGTGTCGTAGCTCTGCGTCGTCCGGCGTCACTCGGAGGTGTTGCATTCCAGGATGTCGTGGACCTAGCAGCCTCCGCGTTTATATGGGAGTCTTTGGCCAGGAACTTGTATAGGCTCTCATTGATTCGCACGATCTTGTCAAGTAGGTGTTGTCTCCGGGTGGAAAAGCTTTGTTTGAGTCTGAAAAGCTCATAGTCAACTGTAGTAGTCCTTGGGAAGTCTACCTGTGACAACCAAGGTCAGTTTTCAAGTCAATGTTAATAGTGATAATGTTACCGTAGCCTTAGCAAGCAACCAGCTTCCCATTGAAGCCTATTACTTCGGAAACCATATTATCCCGTACTGGATGGCAGCGACTGGCTCAGACTGAAAGTGTAGAATTACTCTTACCTCTCCATTCTTCTTGATAAACAACATACCCAATATCTCACTCAAAGTCTCTCTCATTTCTATCAGCTGTCTCAAAAACCAAGACATGTACTGAATCTTGATACGACCCCTTAATTTTGCCTGGATCTCTGGATCATACCATAGCCTCGACCCAGAGCCCTCCTGCAAGCTAGCCTTTACTTCGGGATCGATATCAACTGGCGTCAAGAGGAGCTCCAAGTTTTGAGAATATGCGATTGACTCATCCTCTATCGTTGAGATGAGAGTCATAAAGTCCCTCTTAAAGTGCCACCATCGCTCAGCACCTTGGAAGTACCGGGAGAGAGGCTGAGCGGCCTCGATGAGGATCGGGAAGCCGCCAAGTACGATGCCAGCGATTTCAAACCCCGACATGTTGATATAGGGGAGATTGAACGTGCTGCTAGCCTCGGAGACTGCGTTCAAGGTCAGCTGAGCGACGTGTGAAAAACGTCGGGCTGAGTTCAGAGCCTTGCGACGAAAAGGACATTACATGGATTATAACCCCTCACTGTGAGACCCTGTCATTTACGATAGCCAGTCAGCTCGCGTGATTTACCGCCCGTAAAAAGGTCCGAAAAAGAAAAATGAGGGACAAAAAATGTGAGAATCATCAGAGGTTGAAGCTATTGAGTGAAGTCTGAATCTTTCCACGTCAACGTTTTTCTGGTCATCATGGGGGTAACAGGTAGTGACCGCTATCTTGCGCCTCAAAATAATCAAGACGAAGAAGAACCCGTGATATATTCCTTGGTGCACCAGTGCAGACAATGGCTTGAGAGTCTCTCGCGTCACTTGGGGAGCACGACCAACTGGCAACATCATCTCCTTACCATCGATGATTCACAGGGACGTTTCTCTGTCTGGGCAAACAACATGGTAACACTCACAGAGCTGGACTCTACAAGCTTCCTTGACCATGGTGTACGCGACGGGATGCGGATGCGCAAGAATGTGATCCAGGCTTTGATGGATATCATGCAATCAGCGGAACGGGGTAGGTTTATCATGTCTTGTTCTTATTATCTTTGAACTTACAAAATCACTTCAGCAATAGAGATAGCGACTGGCGTACTCCCCAATCGCACCAATGAATCATACGAACCGTTCATGAGCCCTTCTACAGACGAGCCATCCCTAGGGACCACCCAATTTGATCCGCTTCCAGCTATCACCCGCTTTTCGGCTCATGAACCCATAACCACAGAACTTGATGAACTCTTGTCCAGTATCCAAGGTTCGGTGGATCGACTGTTTCGGCTTTCTATGCTCATTCGTCGTAGTCGCAATCGAGCGCGTCTATCTGCAGAGACAAGAGCCCCGTCCATGGATATTCGACACGTCAAGGACAAGTTTCCGAAATTAAAAAGAGACCGAGTGGCTAGCTGAACGTCTTGGCATGGCTATAGCTACACGGAGGGCATTTATCAAATCCCGACAGTCACACCATCAACGTTTGGCAGAGCAAAGCCAGGGCTCGACAGAGGAAGTCAAGATCAGATTGAGAAGACCAGTATCCATTCCCGGCGAAGGCCCCACAGGTATAGAGTGGCAGACAGACAAGCTTGACAGATTCAGCATCATCTCTGGAGCCACATCCTTTGCAACCGCGTCTGGGGATGACAATGATGGCAATCTTCGCGTACCTGATCTAACCAGACTGAAGTTTCATGGCACTCAACTTGAGTATGGCAGTCCCTTTGAATGTCCATTTTGCGGGACTACACAAGTTATCTCATCCGAGCACGAATGGAGGTGTGTTCCCCCTCCCCTATTAACATGTGGCCACTAATAAAAATAGGAAACACGTCTTTACCGATCTTCGACTCTACGTCTGTACCTTTGAGAACTGCTCCTCAGACCCATTCTCCAGCAGACACGAGTGGTTCAACCATGAACTCGAGTTCCATAGGAAGCGGTGGCGTTGTACACAGTGCTCTGGCACTACATTCAATTCTGCAGCCGGAATTCGTGATCACTTTGCATACATGCATCCAGTGTCATTTGGCAACTCCCAGTGGTCGTGGATATTGAAAGCGTGCGAACTGCCGCTCGGAGAGCTTTACCCTTCATCATGTCCTCTCTGTTTCTTTTGGATCCCGCCAGTGAACAAAGGGTATAATGCCGAAGCATTTTGCCGTCATCTTGGGTCTCATCTTCAACAGCTCGCTCTAACAGCCTTGCCAATCGCTATTGAAGGTTTAGAGATTCTCAAAGATGAGGGCGGGGATACAATATCGGAGGCCTCCTACAGTGAAGAGGATGCAGAAGAAACCGAGGGTTCTAATGTGCCAGCTTCAGGACCACACGTGCTCTGGGCCAAGGTCCCTGCCGTGTATCTCGACAAGGAATCAGGCGAATATGTCTTCATAGTGGAAGCTTGTTTCGTCGGAGTAGGAGTCTGGGAGTTGATAAGGCCATACGAGGACTTTTACGATCTCCAGATCAACCTTTTGGCAGAGTTCCCTCGAGAGGCGGGCAACACGGGGGACAAGCGGACTCTCCCATACATGCCTGGTCCTGTCGACAACGTCACCGAGGAGATCTCCAGAATCCGTCGGGTTAATCTGGATACATACCTTTGTAAATTGGTTGACCAACCGGCTCATATTTCTCGCTCGAACGTTGTGGGCAAGTTTTTTACACCGAGGGAGAGGGACCAGATATTAACTACAAATGAGCATCTATCAACTAGACGAAGTGTAGGAACACTACACTCAGAATCATCATAAATAATAATAATCTTTCTGGCTTTATGATTCTATCAATGCTTTGTATTGACTTTTGCGTTGAAAGGCATCGGGCATGATGGCTTGATTGCGTTGAAAACTGTACATCTCTTGCTGGGTTGCCTTGATCTACCTTTAGGTATACTATGAGGTTGAATAACTTGAATACTTTGTATCACCAACGATGAGAAGAAGGTAAGATAGTGGAACGCAATAGAGCACTATGCCATACGGCAAAAGTAGAAGATACCTTCCAACAGGTACCGTGGCAATTGGTCATTTATGCTGCCCAACAGATAGCAAGAGAAGTCAGTAATATTTCTCATCACTCACTAAAGTGGCAGTGAAACGACAAGATCACGTCAAGGCTCCTCATGAGTAACAGTACTGGGTATTCTTGTTATTATAGGTATCTAATGGCCCCCATTCAAGTCATTCTGTCCTGATTCATTTCAATCAAATAGCGCCGTGGTTCTCGTCAATCCTTGTACGTAAACACTGAAAACATGCCCAGCGAGAGCGCCTGCAGCCGCCGCAACCAGGCCAGGAAGCTGTGCAGCCAACAGCTTGATATCTCATCCCGCAGGCTCTGCACCAGCTCCTCTAGGCCGGCGGCCCTCTTCTGCAGCGCCATGCTGCCTGTCCTCTCCTCCTCGAGCTCTTGCTTCAGTGCCTCGAGCTCCTCCCTTAGTGAGTTTGCCTCCTCCTTCGTTTGGTCGAGCTCCTCCTTGACCCTGGCGTTTTTCCTGATCGAGTCTGTCCTGCGCTGATAGGAACTGCTGACCCTTGGCCTGCAGTGTCTTGTTGGAGCGCCTCAGCTCGGATATCTCCTTGATTCCCTTGTGCTCGTCAACCTGGGAGGACCAGCCTTGCTGGGCTAGCTGGTCGGCCAAGTCCTTGTTCTTCCATGTCAGGAAGCGGTTAACCCAATCGAGCTTTGAGCGTAGAGCCTCAATCTCGGCGCGCTTATCGGCCAGATCAAAGCGTAGTAGGTGACGGTGGTGTTGGTTGGCTAGGTCTATGATGGACTCCCAGTCGGCGACGACATCTGGGGCGTCCTCCTCATGTTCGGTGCAGAGGCAGAGGCCAGCTAGCTGGTCAAGGATGACGCTGGAGGTGGTCTCTGGGCGTGAGCGTGACAGCTGGTTAAGCAGACGTAGGATCTTGGGTCGCCTCTCGCGGTGGCCGGTGTCACAGGCCGAGGACAGGGCGACGCAAGAGTAGCCATCACGACCGGGCCTGCTTCCGCGGCCGATGCGCAGCAAGGCGGCCGGGTCCCAGTAGTCTTCGGACATTGCTCCACAACATGCCCGGGCTCACGTGGTTTTTAATTGTGAGTGAGTGAGCCGGCGCGGCGGGCGGGCGGGCGGTCACAGCCTGAGTGAGCCTGAGCACGAAGGGGTGGACGAAAAAGTCGGCGAAGAATTTTTGCTGCAGGCGAGAATTTAAAGAGGAACGAAAAGGTCAGGTCGGATTAAAAATGGCTCAATGGGAGGAGTTTGCATGATGGGGCGGTCTGGGAAGCCTCCGTCGATATCCCTGCTACGCGGGGCCAATGAAGAGCCCCGCAGCTCACCGACTTGTCAGTTAGCCGCCCATATAAGGAATAGAACGGGACGCCGGGCAATGGGAAGGATGCTTTCTACTGCAGGACACGGGTTTGGATCAAGTAGATCTGGTACGATGATGGGATTCAGAAGAAGAAGGACTCCTTCTTGCAGTAGTCAGGGCGATTAGCCGTGTCAGAGGAGAGACCCAAGGGACCGGCGATAGGTTCCCACGTGCTCAGCCCAGCTCAAGACCCATTATCAAGTGTGCGTGGTGTAAAAAATCATCATGAACTATCAAGCGCCGGCTCAGGCACCTGAGACAAGCCTCACACCAACTGGAAAAAGGGCAGGGCAGCTGACATGGACTAGTCACCCAAGTTAGTGTCACCTTGGACGTTGTGTGTCTCGTCTTATCACATTGTGTGTGTATGTGTGTGCAAGGTGTTGCAATCACTTCATAATCACATCAACTTTTTGAGAGAGGTGCAGAGAGATATTTTTTATCTCTTCCGCATCATGTGACACGACCCAACAGCAACCACCAAGCTGATCATCTGTGAGGCCTGTCCAGGTCATGCGACTCGCAAGGATACCCCGCAACAGCGACAAACACCTGATAGTGATGCCTCACACAACAGCGACCAGAATCCTCCTGCTCAGCTCAGCAGGCTCAGCTCAGCCCCCAAAAGCATGATATAATTGTACATGCGCAGTCCTTGGTTCTATCCCGTCCCGACCCGCCCCAGGACTGCCTATCTCTGGTGGATCAGGCAGACACGTCACACCCGACGACGCGCCGCAAACAACGTGTCCCTGCCCAAGCAGCGCAGCAGCGCTCTCGTGATGGAGCCTAGGATCACCATGCCCCCAGATTTGTTGTGCATCGCGTTATGCCTCATAAGGCTGCAATGTCGTCATTCCGTTGCGACGCCGGTTTGTTCTTTAAAGGACCCTGGTTTGACGTCTCGGGCATTTTAGGTACGTAGGTATATATCGTCCATCATCTTGCCTGATACAGAAACGGGAAGGACACCCTTCCAAGAATGCCCGGCAGATTCTCTTCGCTGAGGCGATCAACGAGACCAAAAGGTCCCGTCTTATCGTCGAGTTCGCGCAAACCGGCCACGCTCTTTGGCTCGTCCAAATCTCGACCTTCTTCCTCCCATGGACAACCTCCAGGCGGGGGGCTGCTAAGACCTCCCACGGGGGGAAGCTCGTCTCGAAGATCCAGGTCCCATGAGGCCAGTCGCCGACCCCGATATCCTCCAACTTCAAGTCCGAGAGATTCCTACTATGGCCGTCCCAAGAGGAAAGAAACTCGTTGGCGGTCCGTGTCACCTCGCGCCCGACCACCTCCGCCCAGACCAACGGATCGCATTCTTCGACGTCGCATGAACCGAGACTCTGATATGTCCGCCGATGAGGATAGCAGGCCTGTCTCTCGTCGACCATCTCTGAGTCCTCCTCGTTATCGTAGCGACCGACCTCCTAGACAAGAACGCCCAAGGCCTCCAACTCTTGGGCACGAAGCACCACCATCGCCATGGCCACCGTCTCCGAGGGTGCCGACGAGCGCACGTCCCCCGATGAGATCATATCCAACAGATAGCTATAGACCAGATACCCAACGTCGACCGTCGTATGATGCACCACGCTCTCCAAGATATCCTCCCCGGGTATCGAGGCCATCGCCTCCCCCGGGCTATAGACCAGCACCTCATCTCGCTTCAGAGATGCTACGTGGGAGGCCCAGGTCAAGGGATAGATCGCCGCTGCCCCGCCATCATGATACCGGCCCCTCTGCCGATCGCGAAAGGAGGCATCCCCCTGCTGGCCCGGCCAAACCACAGGCCGCTCCTGAAAGGCCAGCCAAACATCAAGCTGCTCCCGAAAGGTCGGCCAAACATCAGGGGACCCATGAAAGGCCGCCCATCAGGCACCCTGACAGACCGGCTCCCAAACCTGTGGCCACGTCTGCCGGGGTGTCTACCGAGAAGCCCGCTGAAAAGCCCTCGGAGAAGCCCTGTGAGAAACCCGCTGAGAAACCGACTCCAGACCAGCACAAGAGCAAGTCAAATGAGTTTCTTCAACATCTCCCAAAAGCACTTGCAACGTATATTGGCGTCAAATCCTTGAATGAACATGCCGATACGGCGAAAGAATGGGCCGATTGGTTCATGAACATCCAAAAGGCCCCCGTTGAGATGCGTGGTCTCTCCAGTAAAGTGACTGCAGCCAAGGACACCATCGATCAGATCCAGAGTACCATTACCGCGCGTCCCGATTTACTGGAAGGCGACAGTGCCGATGCTCTCAGGCAACAGATCGAGTCAGCTATCAACAATGCGAAGGTGGCCCTAGACAAGATGACTGAGCTTCTCCAGGGCCTGAGTGATGATGGCCTAGAAGGGACGGTCTTGGAGGGTTTCCACGAGTTCTACAGCTCGTATAGATACAAGAATGAGTGGGAGGCCAAGATCAAGGCAGCGGATGCCGATCTTGAGACGCAGTTGGGAACTCTCAACTCGCTCATGGTCAACATTTACTCGTAAGTGCCATTCTTAATATTCACAGGCGCATACTGATGAGAGCTTAGACGCGCCCTCATGAAGCCAGCACCTCCAGGGATGAGCAACCCACCTCCGCCACCAGGGTCGAGCAGACCATCTGCCTCTACGGAAGCAAGACGGCCGTCTCATGGGCACAGCTCGTCAAGATCAAGGGCTGGTTCAACTGGACTAGACCCTCCTCCAATGGGTCAATTTTACAGGCCTCCAAGTCCAAGTCCGACGCCTGTGCCAGAGAACCCTGCGGAGGAAGCGGCTCCAGAAGCCGCAGGCCCTGAGCCTGCGTCCAACGAGAATACACCTCCAACCGAGGGACATTCTGAAGAGAAGCCGCCAGAAAGCAACACTGACAGCAAACAAGCTTGGTCAACTCCGTCAACCGGAGCCCCGACCAAAGATAACGTCCAGGTCGATACTGATTCAACTCAGGCACTGAAATCCCCACCTAACGCTACTGCGCAGCAACCGAGCGAGCCGTCAAAGGACGAGCCCAAGAATGAGGAACCCACACGTGAGGAGGCTCCTCCTCGACCAAATACTATAAAGGTCAAGGCGCCTAAACAGCGAGAGCCAGCGGACGATCCCGAAGATGTTCTTCTTGATGCCGCCTGGAATGGCGACATCAGCGCTTGCGGAGAAGCTCTTCGCATAGCATCGCCACTGACGCGTGACCTACAAGGTCTAACACCACTGCACCTCGCGGCGGAACGTGATCATCTTGCTATCGCGATGCTATTGCTCGATCACGGCGCCGATTGTAAAGCCCGCGCTAACGGAGGCCGAACGCCATTGCATCTTGCAGCGAGGTTTAGCTCAGCGGCCATGGTCGAATTTCTCGTAGATGATGGTCGCGCAGACCCCAATGCGAGGACGAATGATGGACGTACACCTCTGCACTACGCAGCGAGTGCTGCAGTGGATGGAGACGACGAGAGAAGAGAAGTCGTCAGGATTCTTAGAGATTGGAGAGCAGACCCGACGATTGAGGACAACAAGGGTAGAACGCCTCGAGATGTTGCACAGAAGCGAGATTATTGGGATGTCTCATCAACGCTGAGGAGAGCTGAGAAGAAATGGGAGGAGGATCATAACCCAAATTGGCTTCAGCGACATGGATTCATGAAATAGAGCTTGAGAGTTACTGTAGAGAAAAGCTTGCAGGAGCGTAGATTTAAACATGACTTATTAATTGACTCTTCTGAATCGTGAGACAATTGATGGTGTTGGGCAATTCCTCCATTCTCCCTTGCGGGCCAAAGGAGCCATTGACATTCACTTCACGTGGAGTTGACCCCACTGATGTCACCTCACACTTATTATTACCCCTCCCCCTCCATCCATCATTCTCACGACATCCTTCTCTGTATCAAGCATCTTTTCCCAAATCATGGCTACCAACGTGAGCAACGTGACTCAATTCTCTCACCTCACTCTTAACGAGGGCGTCAACGCCTTTGACGAGTCGACGGACGCCGCCAAGGCCATTTCCAAGGTCCTTGACTCGACTCTTAAACAGCCTGGTGCGAGACGTGTTTACACTGGTGTTGAGATTGAGAATCCTTCTACTCTTTGGCTTTTTATTGATTGGGAGACTATTGAGCATCATAACACCTATCGCAAGACTGCGTGAGTAGTTCCTCGCTGATTGTGAAAGTCAAGTACTGATCATCGGCAGCGACCATGGCCCCATCCTTGAGACTCTGGATCCGTATGTCAACTTCAACAAGTACCTCAGCAAACACGTCACTGTGAACCCCCACCCCCCAGAGGACGTCCTCGACAAGGCCCGATCACCCGTCACAGAGGTCCTCCTCGCCTTCTTCCCCCCAGACTACGACGTCGCAGCCCGAGCAATAGCAACACGTCGCCTAGAAGAATTCGCAGCCCGCGCACTCAAAACCTCCCCCGACTGGCGTGGCATCAGCTACGGCTGGAGCGTGGAAAACGACGTGCCCGTCAAGGGTGACGAGGAAAAGACGGGAAGCATGCTCGTTGCGTTTATCGGGTGGCCTAGTGTCGAGGCGCATCAGAAGTTTAGGGAGACGCAGGATTTTAAGGATCATATTGGGTTGCTTAGGGAGATGCCTCAGCTTGTCAAGTTGAGCGCTTTTCATGTTAGTTGTTTGAGTAAGGAGGGGGAGAGCGCGCCCAAGGCTGAGGAGGATAATCATGGGCATGGACATGGGTGTGGCGATGGATGCTGCTGAGCGGCTTTTGTATTAATGAAGATGGATTGAGAAGTGCTTTTCTAGCTGTGATTGTTCTGTCTTGGGCGCGTAGATGAGTGGTTTCTTTGGTTCAGTAGGGATGCGTTGTCGGGTTGGTGATATAGATGACTGCTTCAGTCCCGCCAACTCCCAGGTATCGTTCAACATCTAGAAGCCCAGAGCCGTCCTAAATCCATCCTAAACGCAGCAGCCACCGGAAAAGTCTGCTCAGTCCTCTCCAAAAGTTCAATAATACAATCATGCTGCCACAGGCCCCATGAACGCGCCCCAGCAACTCTCAATGGAAACAGGACAAGCACGGAGGATATCTCGGAGTTGTCGAGAATCATTCCGCTTAGCACAAGAATTGTAGACACGTGTGTTTGGATCTCTTCCTCGCTTAGGTTTGGGACTAGGATGGTCATGTTTTGCCAGTGGACGATTTCGTAGTCGAAGACTCCTGAGAGGTAGATGCTTGTTGCTGAGAAGAAGATTTCTGCCAGTGAGAGAAAGTCATCGTCTGTAGTTGTTTCGTCGTTTAATGTTGGAGTCGGTGGAGATGTTCTTCGGTTTGCTTGCCAAAGAGCAAGGGCTTGTCTTAAACGAAATCCTTCCGCGGCGATATCGTGGGCTTCATCAGGTATGCCACTTGGCTGTCCATCCCGAAGTGAGGAGATAAGATTACTTGCTCTAAGAAGTCACCATGTTAGTTTATCACACGACTTGATAACATATAGAGAACCTTACCGAACGCGTAGTGTTGAGCACAAGACTATGATATCCAAGAGTGCATCCAAGGGATGTGACTGATCAGCATCCAACCCTTGCAACTTTGCCGAAAGGTTCTGCCATCCTGGATCTGCGAGAAATGAAGGCCCATTAAATATAATAGCTCGACACACTTCGAATATTCTGATTTCCGTGAAGAATCTCTTGCCCAGACCGGATTCAAAAGCCAATGGGCCAGTGGCGACGAGGGCATTGGATGTACCGTGGACGAGGTGTTGGACCCAACCTTGGCCTGTTGTGTCACTCATGAGCTATAAACTATTAGCATGAGTCAAGATTACGAGCTTTGGGCTCACCTCGAACAGTCCCAACAAGTGAGTAGTCCAGAGGATGCTATGTCGAAGGTTGGGTAGGTTTGCAAACTGATCAAGGGCAGTCCGAAGACCAGCCACAGATTTCGAATAGTGATTCACCGCAAAGCGGTAGCTTTCATTCGAGTCGATTCCTTCTGCTAATCTGGTTTTCGTTGCTTGTATGGCCCCTAGGGAAAGGACTGCATCTCGAAGATACTCCCCAGAGCTTGAGCGTTGTATCAACTCTACAATATCAGTAGGGAATATGTTCCTTTGCGTAAACTTATTCCTCAACAAGAAAGTATCGAAATAGCGAAAGAAGCAAGACGTCTTGTCGGCCCGTGGGGTAATAACGAGCTGGGGTACATATCGGGAATCAGGTTTGGCCAAACCAACAGTCGTTGCATGGTTTCCATGATCAATCCTGATCCGAGCAACCTTGTTCAGTACCGGAGAAAAGTCGCAGATTATCTGCCGCCGGTGACAGTTGCTGCATGGAAGAGTTCCAGAACACTATAGCACCAGCCATAAGAAGACGGTCACCAATGGATTCACCCAGGTGCAGGGGACTTACTTTCAGGTGGCTTGCTGAACATGCAAGACAGCGAGATCTTTTCTTCCGACGATCAAATGGACCCAGAGGCATTTCTGCAGATGAATTCTCATGTAAGGATTAAGATACACAGTCTCTGGGTCGAGGAGGTGAACGTTGGGTTTAAACTTGAAATGGAATCGATTGAGCGAGGGGATCAGGGCTGAGTTGACGATACCCGATTAGGAATCGATTGAGCGACGCTAATGTAGCGCCAAGTCCTTCATCCAATAGACATTTAAGTTTGGATCCGCTATCATGGGGCGGACAGGGCTTGGGCTTCAGCTTTCGTCAGCTTGAACCGTCGTTGCGGGACGCATTTCATCGGCATCTCGTTCATGGGTGTTTTAGAGATGAGTTTTCGAATTGGCATCTTGTAAGGTTTTCGCAAGCTTCGCTCGATCTTAGCCTATTTGGGGGTTGTCATGTTTTTCATTTCGTGCAGATCATCTTTTTTCCACCTCACTCACGAAGCATCTCGGTATATAAGTTGGTCCTCTCTCACGATGTATCAATATCATCATTCCAAACATCTTCTCTTCACTCACTATCTCCCCTAAACAACTTTCAAAATGTATCTCTTCGTTCTTCTACTCTCATTCCTCCACTTTGGAAATGCCCTCCTACTTCCAAACCCAAGTGGTCCATACCCCGTCGCACTCAAGATCAACACCATGACGGATAACCACCGAATTGACCCATACGCACCAAACCACCAGAAGCGACGCATTCTGACTTCCATCTTCTGGCCTGTTAACTCCAAGTCCTGCTCGAGCAGGCCAGTTCCCTACATGCCCCCCGCTACTGCAGCAGCATATGGAGCTCAAGCCGCCCAACTAGGTCTCTCCAATGATACTTTCAAGGTCATTGAGATGGAAGTTTGCGACGTTTCAAAGACTTCAGCTTGTCAGAGTAGCAGCGGCAAGGCCAAGTTCCCGCTTGCCGTCTTTTCTCCTGGATCTGGAAACTCTCGACTTCAGTACAGTGCCATGGCCAGATCGCTCGCTAGCTATGGTTATGTTGTGGTTTTGGTGGATCATCCCTACGACGCGGCCATTGTCGAGTTTCCTGATGGAGAAATCATTGCTGGAGGAAATATCCCCGAAGACGAAAAGAACCTCGAAAAGGCAACTCAGGTAAGGATTCCTTTTTAACAAGATTGACCAGAGCTAATCCACCGCAGGTTCGAGCTGCCGACATCTCTTTTGTCATTTCTCAAGTCGAAAAGTCTTCTTTCCAAAGCAAAAATCTTCAAGGGTCTTCCAGGAAAGGTCGATACTAAGAAGACTGTTGCCCTTGGTCACTCCCTAGGTGGTGCCAGCGCCGCAGCTGCCATCCTCTCAGACTCGAGAATCCAAGGCGGCATGAACCTTGACGGTCGTCTATTCAACCCAGTTCTCAGCAAGGGACTGAACAAGCCCTTTATGCAGCTCGGTCGACCAAACCACCGCTCTGAGGACACCACCTGGGCCAAGTTTTGGAACAAGCTCACAGGTCCCAAGGTTGAGCTTGCGGTTAACGGCACGATCCATGGTTCTTACCTCGACACGGCTCTTGTTCTTAAGACGCTGGGTCTGCCTAAGGAAATCATGAAGCAGACTGTGCCTATTGTTGGAAGCGTGGATGGAGAGGTTTTGCAGAAGACCGTTTCTGAACTTCTTTCCGCTTTTATTACTTATACTTTTGGTGGAAGCAAGGCTGCTCTGCTTAAGGCGATCAAGGGGGCTGAGGGTGTATCTATTGTTAAGAGTCAGCTGCGATAGATGCCATCGTGGTGAACTCGTTCGCGTTGTGGATGGCAACGGGATGGCAACGTTGGCTTGGGGCTTTCTTCATTGGAGGGTGTTCTTACCTATAGATTTCGTATGTAGATTTTACTATCAAGTATCATTTACAGTACCTAAATATCAATTACATCTCAGGAGCCTTTTTACCTCATCACTCACCGCGACCCATCAGGTAACAATGTTTCAAGATGGATTCCAATCGAATATACACCAAGCTTGGACCAAGCAGCACAACGGTCGACACTTTCCCCATTTCTCAATATGTCAAGGACTCGAGGTTCCAAGAGATTCCAGGACGTGGGGCAATTGAAAAGGGTTGTGTTTTCATGTCCTCTCAGTCGACAGGATGGGTGGAGTTGATACCAATCGACTGGGATAATGCCACCTCAGGAGGTTTTGAAGAGCCGTGATTTGAGCGACTGGCAGAACTCCCAAGGCGACGAAAGTCAACAAAATGGCGAGGATTGTTGTGCGATCAATGCTCAATACCGACTATTTGAAAAAAGTTATTTTTACAACATGCCGGAACGTTGAATTGACTCCCGGTCGGCAAGTGAACCAAAACCGGGCCAAAGCCGGTGGGTCAGGTCCCGGGCCCGGACCAGCCGAGCCGAACCTTGGAAGGTCAAGGGTAGGCAGGTCGCGAATCGGGCAGCTCGATTGAGGATTGGCCGATGAACGGCCTCTCTCCGTTGTCGGGATGACTCTGTCAGGGGCAATTATTCCATGAGTTATAGAGATCAGAACACATCTATGTCCTGGTTGTCAAGGCTTGAGGGTAGGAGACCGGCTTCGGGTTTGGGTGGAATGACAATAGCATGATCCAGATTCCTGGAACCGGATGTGAATTTACGGTCTGTGAGGTTGGATGTAAAATCGGAGGCTGTGAAATGAAGCAAAAGTGGAAAATCAAAGCATTTCAACACCGTAAAATGAGATATACATTGAGGCTCTAGCAATTGCATGTACCTGAATCTCCCCCTTGCAGGGACTTTACCAACAGAGTGGCGGCATTTGAAGCATCTTATCGGACCACAGAGGTCACGTGTTTCTTCTGAGTCATGCAGAATCACCCCGCCAAAATCTTTGACCCCTCCAAATTCTTGGCGGTTAGTTGGGGCACAAGAGACCTACTTCTGGCGACAATTTCCACCCTACATCTGCATCTTGCATAGACGGGTACGAGAGACGAAGACACGAAGACGAACGAAGACGACGTACAAGAGAAGCGATCCCCGATAGACCCATATCCGACTATCCCTCACAAACTCCATCACCCATCACCCCCACCCAGACACCCCCGCCATCATGAGCTTCGACGCTGAGAGCGCGGCTCCAGTGCTCGCCGCCGCCGACTTCAAGACCGCCGGTCCCTTGATCGCCGAGCTCGACAAGCACCTCACTCTTCGAACCTACCTCGGAGGCTACACCCTGGGAGAGGCCGACGAGAAGGTCTGGACTGCCCTGCGCACCAACAAGGTCACCATTGGTCTTGTCCGCAAGGGTAGCTACGCCAACGTCACACGATGGTTCAAGTTTATCGAGGAGGCTCACCCCGAGCTCAAGGAGAAGCTCAACGAGGGTAAGGCCAAGTCAACTGAGAAGCGAGGGGGAGCCAACTATAACATTGGTCTCTCCAACATCGAGGATGGAGTCGTGACCCGATTCCCTCCTGAGCCCAGGTAAGCTTGACGCCCAGCCACAAATCGCGTGACCGATACTAACTGCTTCGCAAGTGGCTTCCTTCATATCGGCCACGCCAAGGCTGCCCTCCTCAACGATTACTTTGCCAAGAGTGCCCCCGAGGGCAAGGGCAAGCTCCTCGTTCGATTCGATGATACAAACCCCTCCAAGGAGAAGCAGGAGTTTGAGGATGCCATTCTCCACGACCTGGAGCTGATGGACATCAAGTATGTCTCCGTCACTCACACCAGCGACTACTTCAAGGAGCTGTACGAAATTGCCGAGAAGATGATCCTTGACGGCGGTGCCTACGCCGATGACACCGACCCCGAGGTGCAGAAGGAGGACCGCAAGAACCGTCTCCCCAGCAAGCGACGTGACCGTCCTGCTGAGGAGTCTCTTGCCATGTTCCGTGAGATGAAGGCTGGCACCGACCTTGGCCGGAAACACTGCATTCGTGCTCGTATCGCCTACGACTCGAGCAACGGCTCCATGCGAGACCCCGTCATCTACCGATTCCCCAACTTTAAGGACAAGGAGCCTGCTCCTCACCACCGTACTGGCTGGGACTGGAACATCTACCCTACCTACGACTTTGCCTGCCCCGTCGTCGACAGTCTCGAGGGCGTCACACACGCTCTGCGAACGACCGAGTACGCGGACCGTAACGAGCAGTACCACTGGTTCCTCGAGAACCTCAAGCTCCGCAAGGTTAACCTGTGGGAGTTTGCCCGTATCAACTTTATCCGCACATTCCTTTCCAAGCGAAAGCTCACCAAGGTGGTGGACACTGGCCGTGTCAATGGCTGGGATGATCCCCGTCTGCCTACCGTCCGTGGTATCCTCCGCCGCGGTCTGACTGTTCCCGCCCTCCGCGAGTTCATGCTTAAGCAGGGCCCTAGCCGAAATATTGTGACAATGGACTGGACCACTATCTGGGCCATCAACAAGAAGATGCTCGACGCTATTGTCCCTCGATACATGGCGATCGAGAAGAAGGATGCTGTTGCTGTGACTTTGACTGGAGGCCCCGAGAAGTCGTACAAGGAGGAGAGACCCAAGCACGTCAAGAACCCCGAGGTGGGCACCAAGCAGGTTACGTTTGGTCCCAAGCTCATCATCGATCAAGCCGATGTTGCCTCGTTTGCCGATAACGAGGAGATTACCCTGATGAGCTGGGGCAACGCCATCGTGCGGGGACTGAACAAGTCTGAGACGCCGATCAAGGAGCTCAACCTCGAGCTGCACCTTGCCGGCGACTTCAAGACGACGGACAAGAAGGTGACGTGGTTGGCCTCTGATCCTGAGAACCTGGTGGAGGCGGAGCTTTGGGAGTTCGGTTACCTCATCACCAAGGACGTTCTGGAGAAGGATGACAACTTGGATGACTTCCTGGCGGAGAACACGGCGACCATGACGGAGGCGCTGGTCGACGCCAACATCAGCTCGCTCAAGGAGGGCGAGTTCCTCCAGCTGGAGCGCAAGGGCTTCTTCCGGGTGGACAAGGCTCTTGGCCAAGGACCCGAGGGCCGTGCGGTGCTGTTCAAGGTTCCTACAGGCGGTCAGAAGAACTAGAGCTGTATGTGTGTATGTAGTAGCGAGGATCAAAGACTAGTAGATACGAAGAAAAAAAGAGACAGGACGAGCCATGACTGCACATCACCGTTTCCAGCTTTTTGCCAATCGTATGGTTTCTAAGGGTCACGCCGACTGTGTACATGATGGTGATTGGTGGTGATACTGCTGTGGATAGCTTCCCACTTGATGTCATGGTCTTGAGTTGTGCCGAATTAGGCATTGAGCTTAAGGAGTTAAGTAATTTGTGCAAGTTATTCATTTCAGCTCACTTGGTCGAACAATGCCTGCAAGGGATGGATGTCAGACATGAGCGGGACTTGTAAGAAACAAGGCCGTAACTGTGAGATGAAAGGATCAGGGAATGGAGACTGCATAAAGAGAGAGTCATGCCATTGAGAGACATGCAGCGGAGGAGGGGATAGCATAAACAATCATGAGATGAATTATGTCCATTATCGATAGCGTCCGAGCTATAGGCGAAGGGAGCTACGACAGGGCTAACGATCAACACGAGGGGGAGACGAACAGGGGGTTTGGCTTCATCTCCACTGGGCGGGTTCTAGAATAATCGGGCTCAAAGGTGACGTTCCATCAGCATCTGTCTCTCCTCGGACAAGTTGAGCACATGACGTAAATGCCTCCCATCTGCCCATGCGGTCACGGGGAATATCGTTCCAAAAGTAAGGTCCCGTTTAAGCTTGCTAAGAATAGCATCAGCATCAGCCGCCATCTTCAGGGACCCGGCGGTCAATGTTTTTGTATGTGGCGTTTTTGGTCTATGAGAGTCGAGACTCTACTGCTGCACTACAACACGCTACTGAACTTGACAAAGTGGAAAAGCCCCTCGCAGTTGAGGGAGAAAAAAGAGGAGTGTCATGATGGTATAGCGGGGACCTTTTGCATTCACGAGATATCTCTTGAAGGTAGAGATCAGCGGGATAATCCACAGACTCTGACGTTGTTGAGCTCGGAAGAATCGTGATGTTGAGAGGGAGAGCGGAATGAAAATCCCCGCAAAAAGGATGAAGGGGGCCGAGGTTTGCGGGGGGATTCCCGACTTGGCATAACGGAGGTCCGGCACTCGCATCCCGATCGAGACGAGAACATTGGGAATACGAGCAGACAGGGCAATCTATACCAGACGGACTGGGGTTAGAGCGAAATGCTGAGAGAGACAGCTCTAAGAGGACGAGTTCTGCGATGGTCCGGCGCCGCCGGCTGACTGATGGATGGACCAGGGGATCGTCTGATGAATACGAGATATAGCTGCTTTTGCCGATCACCTCGTGTAGACAGACATGATGGGGACCTGCAAGGCTGGGTCTTGCGGCTGGGAACGGCCGATGATGAAGGAGAACTTCAATACGGATTATAATGCATGCCATTGAGTAGAGTCTGAAGCTATATAAACATCGAGTCCTCCCTCTCTAACCAACACTCTCATCATCACCAACAATCTCAATCACATCTTCCACACACACAACTCTCTCCCACAACAAACAAAACACACAAACAACCTTCAATATGAAGTTCTCCGCTGCCGTCCTCGCCATCGTCGCCGCCACCGGCGTCTCAGCCGCTCCCGCCGCGAGCGACTCCGTCTCCATGATGGCCGCAACCCCCCAGTGGACAATCCGCGACGCAAAGCGCTACTGCCGCGCCGACGACTCCATCTGCAACTGGAAGTTCGGCATCGACACCGGCAACGGCAAGGTAGTCGAGTGCCGCCACGACGTCAAGGGACCCAAGGCCTCCCAGAAGGCCTCTGCCGGTCCCTCCACCTGCGGCGACTTCACCGTTACTTCTGGCTGGAGCGGCCAGTTCGGTGCCGGCAACGGCTTCACTACTCTTTCTGTTGTTAGCAAGAGTAAGCGACAGATTATCTGGCCTGCTTATACCGACAAGCAGCTTGCTGGTGCCAAGATTGTCAAGCCTGATCAGTCTTATGCCCCTGCTGCTCTCCCCAAATAGATGCGCATCGTCGTCGCTCTTTTTGAACACGTCCGACTTACACTGATGGGAAAGCTTTAATCGACAATGGTATACACACGTGGAGGAATTGTAACCGGTATTTTCCCTGGAAAAGTGGCATGTTTGGGCTTGGGGACTTGTTTTTGTATTCTCTTAGCGAAGACTTTGTATATATTTTGATCAGACTTAGAGGCCTTGATCTGGGCTAGCAAATACACCTGAATGAAGGAATATTCTTCCGAAATGGGTATTCAGTGACTATAGATCGACGTGAACCTTGCCTTGCTCTTTTCTCTTGACCTCACAATGGATACTACATATATCGCTCCGAGTATCGACGTGTCGATCAGATGACCTAGTCCAACAAAAGTGTCCATCTCGATCGAGAGCCTAAGCCTTTCACTTCATCAGCCAACAGAAGTAGTGAACATCTCTAAACCTCATGAACCGCCAATGTATTTACACATCCAGCCTCGGCTGACATGGCACAGTCTGACGACCCTCGAGGCTATGAAGGGGATAGCTAGGCAACTTGATCAAGAACGATTAGCGCAGCGTCCTGTCGAGATTGTCATCATTATTCCGAGGGCATATTGTCTAAACTACTCATCCCGCCCGTATTTATCACTCCCCAGGATCACAAACTTGAGCGTCACATCCCCCCCATGTGTCATGTCATCGACTTGTGCACTAGCATCTTACACGTTGTCGACAAAGCTGTTGGGGCTATAGAAGATACCTCTATCCAATTCTAGCTCAATTTTATGATCGGCCATACCCAATGCCATGACCATGTTCAGGCTGTATTCTTCAAAGACGCAAACTTTGAGGCCGCCAGCCTTGGTCTTCTTCCGAAGCAAGAGAGCCCAAATGCCTTCGCTGCCTATGTTGTGAATTGTGCTCATTTGTTACCACGAACGACTCTCTCTGTCTCTATGGGGAAGCAAATGGGCCAGCTAAAGGCATCCATTCTAGGCAAACGGTTTCCAAGTCTACGAGGTCTTGGTATACGTTTATGCCTCGCCTCGCGCATCCGGTCAATTCCTCGCACTCTTTGTAGCTCGCGCGTCGAGCTCTAGATAGTTTAATTACCTACTCTGGTAAACCCTCTATAGCTGGTGAGGCTGATGTTGTGATGTAGGCACGTCGTGGTTGTCCCCGAACATAGCAGTTCGCACTTTGAAGGTGGGAGTGTGTCACGGCTGGCGACGCCGGGGAAAACAAGTCCTTGGTAGTGCTTCTATAGGTGGTCATTTGGATTAGGACGCGAATTTAGTAATTGTGTTGTGCATCGGCCGAAAAGCTCTCTGCTAGGGACCATGTCCTGGTCTTGAGTCCGACCGCTTATGGGCAACTTCACGGAACTTGTCGCTCTCCCTGGACTGTCACCGGCAATGGCAACTGCGTTACTTTAACGCGGCCGGCAAAATTCTCTAGCAGAGGGTCCTAGTTCATTTATATTGGATAGGGTGAGTGAAAGAGCGCCTGTCGTATGTGGTCTCGACGATGACAATAGAGATTGGCGTAGTCATTCTGGATGCTTCAAAGGCGAGCTGCTTGCGCATTCACATGCCGATATGGATCTTGTTAATCCCACTCTAGCACAAAACCTTGCTCATTTTGGCAGCATCGCGTTCATGCTATAGCAATTACTAAAGGCTAACGGGCCGCCAGAGGTACTATGAGGCTTACCAAAGTAGATTACCCAAGACACCACGGATGTCAGCAATCTCGAGCTGCAACAATCCGACATACAAGCCAAGAAGTAGTTGGTAGTACCCTCGGTCAAAACAGATGACTGCGATCCGACGCACTGAGGCGGACGCCGTTCTCGTACCTGGCATCGCGGCTCAGCGAGTGTCACCGTCAAGGCGCAATGGTTTCCTAGGCTGTGTCCGAGAACAGCGAGATATGGGTTCAAAGCATGCCCGCTCATCGAGCGCACTCGGCAGCACGTTCAACTTGGAGCAGCGGTGGCCATTAGATGCCAGGGAGACGGTCAACATGCGTTGCCAATGAGTTATTTCGGCTTTGAAACAACGGCAACACAGGCCGACTGCATCTCCCGTGCAGCGTGTAGATTGACCATGATGCATCAGGCCTCCCAGTCCGGCCCGTTGGTTACACATGACGACGATGCGGCTCAACACTGCCTCGGCCTGGCAAGGCCGCCTCGGTTTCCTGCCTTGGAGTGTCATGGGAAAATCTAGAAAGGGTATCTTCTAGCGAGGCTCGTCGGACAGATTCCTCAACTCATGTTGCCTCGAGTGAGTACAGATTACGACAACGAGAGCTAGGGTCCGACAAGATTTTGAGGCGACCGGTAGCCGCATCGCACTACTTACGCTGTCGCCTGTATATAAACCACAAGGATGCCAGAAGCAAGTGTTAGCTACGACTACCAATCTAGCTATCCACCTCGTTCTTCATCTTCGATCAACATGCAATCCCTTGTGTTGTTTCTGCTTGCCCTGTGCTGTGTATCATTTGCTGCGGAATGCTTCAACAACCAGAAACGAACCACGACGATTCCCACCGCAGATCAGATCCGTGCAGCAATAACTCTAGAGACTATCTGCGGAGGTGTTTGGCGGGTGGGCGATGAGCAGCAGCTACAGAACACATTTAACCACGGTTGTATGTGATTGAGCACAAAGAACCCAACTTTTTATTGACAACACTAATAACTAACATGCCGCAAGACTTGCATTTCAGTGTACAGAGAGCCGATAACTCAGTCCCCCTCAGGTACTGCATCGGAGCCTTCGAGGACATCCTCGCTCAGTGCATTGAGGGTGCAGGGCTCTGGGGAGGCTCCTGGACTCTTGATGGAGAAGTCTACTACATCAACAACTCGTACTACCCTCACAACCCGCTTCTCCCTGGGGACAATGGCGGTCCCGGCCCTTGCGACTATCCCAAGGACGAACAAGCTACGTTTTTTTATAGCGGCGCGGCCCGATACCTGCAGAACTTTCTTGCTACCAATGGTGATGGTAAGTCGTTTACGCTTCCCGGGGTTCATCTCGTTTTTACTGACTCTATCTTTACTGATAGACAATTGGTTCTTCGCCATGGAACACGCTACGACCAATGACCAAGGCACGCCCGAGCTGCCCAGCTGCGGAGAGATCGAGAGCCACAACTGCAGCCCGTCCAAGGACTGTCGGGAGTACACATCTACCGAGTTCTACTACGTCAGGCTTGTCTCGGCTTTGATCAACCAGTTCTTTACGCAGGCCCATGAAAACTTCCAGGATCAGACCATCCTGAGCATGCTCAGCATCGATGAGATGATTGCAGACTTCAAGCCAGACCCTGCTCGCGCCGTCGACCGCAACCTCTTCAGCATAATCGCCGGTGCTTCAACCATCGCAGGGGCTGTCGCAGGGGCGGCGGCATCCGGACCTGCTGGTGTCCCCTTTAGCTTGTTCGGCGGCATCATATCAATCGTCGGAGCCAGTACCCCCATCCCTGAGGCGTTTGACATTGAGCATATCCGCGAACAAGCCTCGGTGCACCTCAGAACCATTTTTAACGAGACGAGAATATCCACGGAAAGACTCCTCGCCCGTCTATTTGGCAATGTCGATGTTAAATACTCGCTATCAGACCTCGTCAAAGAAATGAAGAACCGAGGGTTCCAGCCCGTGGCTGACGACTGGGATCCCACCGCCGTCATCTTTTCCATGCCCTGGATGAGCAATTCCGGGTCTGTGGACTTTACGAACAGCTTCACTGAAGGTGCGCGCCTGATGAACCAGGGACTTGTCGGGGTGATTCTCAAGGCCATGGGTCACAAGGTCATCGTGATCAAGAACTTTAGTGAATCCGAGTGCAGCGAGATTGAAGGATCCCAATTCATCGACGATGACTGCTACGCCGTGTCCTCGGGCTGTGGAGTCTTGGTCTACGATTACATGGACGCCGAAGACATCAAGCTGCTACCCGGGAAGTACGGCATCGACATGGTCGAGTTCTTCAAGAGTGTCCGGGAGTGCAGCGAGCATGGCGGTGACCCTGGCTTTGCCAGCTCTACTGGGTATCCCGCGTGCTTCTTTAGCCTGGACTTTAAGGAAACGAACCGTTACCATCAGGAGAAATGTTCGATACACCATGGCCCATTTGATCAGCCCTGTGTAGATGTTCCATATTATGATCCTCCCTGTCGCTGAGGCCTTGGGGAGGCGGGTCATGGTCATGGTGAAGGTGTCAGCGATAAGTCTTGGGCGCGTGTGCCTGATTGTGATATTGGAGAGAGGGTAAATACCTGGGCAAATGGATCAATGGGAGCGCAGGAGATGTGTAATGTAACAATCTCGATCCGCATGGCGTCCATGGGGTCCTTATAGCTGTGCTGACCACCGACGTGCATGGCAGATCAGGATCTGGCCCGTTGTTCAACGAGTCGTCGTCCAGGTACACGGTTCAACAGGCATTCTGCGCACGGGATCGTGACTAGCAATGGAGTCGGGTAGTAATTATACCTTTACGAGTACCTACAGATATAGAGGTGGAAGCTTGAATAGATAACTAGCGGGTTTTGTCCCTGGGGTAACGGATACGCCAAAGCCGCAAATGTACGTCATTCTACCCGGTACAACATTGTCACCATCACGAGTTTTGAACGACGCACATGGATGGGTTGTGCCCCACGAATTCTACAGCGATCGACGAAGTACCTGGGTTAAATAACTTGACTTCGGCAGTCGCAAATCTTGATAGATATCCGAGCTTCAAGCGCTACGGAAGTGTGCTGCAATTTGTAGTCAGAGCACGCGGCGCTTAAATCATCGTAGCCTTTCCCGCCTGTCGCGTGCTCTTCTATACGGCCGTCGAGATGGTGGCTCGGAAATGGATTTAATTGATCGAGAGCAAATACCCAATCTTGAATATGCACATGCCGTGACACCCCATACGACGTAATTGGGAATAACCTCAATCCGAACCACCAAAAACCATCAATTTTCACGTGGGCACCCGGAAGCGTCGGACGACCTTCGGCACATGACACGCATACGATACGCGGAAAAGGGAGTCCCCAGGAGATGGCGCCAAGCGGAGGTTGACCGCCAAGACTCCCCTGGAGATGGTCAGTGGTTAGCACCAAAAGCCAAGACCAAGCGTGCTGTGGGCTTGACCTTGTTTTTTCCCTCCCTCATTGCCCCCCTTGGAGATGTCTATGACGGGGAGAAAAGAAATGATGCTTATTCTTGGCCTCTCGGCTGAGACAGATAGACCATCACCAGAAGTGCTGGACACCGCACACAATAAAGTGAATGCGGTGGTGATACATGGCATGTTTCAGTGGACGGGCAGCAGAATAAGGTAATATTTAAGCATACCAGGGGCTGACGCACCGTGGTCATGAATACGGCATCGTCGTTGGCTGCGGTGGTGGTTTTTGTGGAGGGGACGGTAATTTGAGTGAGGCGCATTAGAGTTTAGCGGCAGCCTCTTTTTGCACACGAGATGTCGGTATCTAGGGGGGAGACACGGAGGGGACATTTGTGATACTGTGTTATTGTTTGATGGAGGAGGTACTGCGAAGGTAGTGGTTTCGTTGTTCAGGGCTTGCGTGGCCCTTCATTCCGGATCCAATTTTTACCCGCTGGCCAGGAAAGGGTTGCTCTGTATTGCTTCTATTGTGTATCTGGGGATCTTTATCACGGAGACACGGACGTTATGGGGTACAGGACCTCTCTTTGGCCCTTTCGCATGCTTTGAAGCCATGTCACCTCTTGAGCATCTCTCGCTTTGCTCTCTATCTACACTCACAGACACCTCGCCACTGTCAGCCCGCCTGACAGTGCCCGACACCAATGCCCAGCTCTCTTTGTCTCTCGGCGCGTATTTTACCAACCCCTGCCCTGCCCTGCTCATGACTCTCTTAGGCACATTATGATAGGCCTCCCCCTTGGCTGTGGATCCCAATCGATGTCACTTTTTCTCTGTCCCTCCGGATTGCTCGGTCTCCGTCGATCGTGGAGCAGCAATACAGCATTGGTGACGGTGATGGGCAGGACAAAAAGTCTTGAATCACGGCTTTCTGCTGGTCCTTGTTTTCAGGGGCTTCACCATCCCCCCCGTGTGTCCTATTACGTGGCTCTCCCTCACACCCGCCAAGACTCTTGGTTCTGCCCTTGGCGCCGGTGACCATGGTCCCATGGTGTCTTGGCGTCTGCACTCAATCGCTGACCTCTTTGTTTTTTTACTGAGCCATCTTCAACCATTTTCGACTTATGCCAAGATGTCCCGCCAAGCGCCCTTTTTCACTTGGCACCCCCCGTTGCACTGCCCCGATGCCCAGTGTCTTGGCTTTTTTTGGTTACCGGCCGCCCTCATTTTCCCTGGATTGATTTGACCTTTGATCAATGCAGCTGTTGAAAGCGGCCCCATGCCCCCGTCCCAATCCTCCCGCACCAGATCTGATCCTCCATCTTCCTGACCCTTGCGTGACCCAGAGGCCTCTCTTTCTCTTTCTTCTGTGCATTTGCACTTAAACTCTTTTTGTTCCTACATGAATCCTTCCGACTTGTCCTTTTCCTGAAGTTTGGACTTTCGTTTCTAATTCCCCGTCTCGTCTGGTCTGGTGGCGGGTCGGCATTTCGCGTTCAATCTACCTAACCCTCAAGGTCGCTCGCTCGCTGCATCTTCACGACGTCGCTCATTTTCCCGTGACCACCCGTTTCTCTTTTTCGTTCCGGCTTTTTCGACTTCAGCGTTTGTTTATCTTTTCGTCCTTCACATCATGCTCTCCCTCAAGTCGACGGCCCTCGTGGCCTTGTGGGGAGGTCTCTTCCAAATGGTCGATGCCCAAATGAAGATTAGCACAAAGGGTATGTTTTGTTTACGACAGCGACGACGGGATTCAACGCCCTTTTTGTAGAGACGACAAAAGCTGATCCATCCCCCTACAGCCGAAATTAAAGACACGGCTGCAAAAACTCGCCTACGATCTCATGCTCCAATATGACGGAAACACGACTGGCATGATCCCCGGTATCTTGCCCGGACCGCCCACAGAGTTCAAGGGTGACTACTACTGGTGGGAGGGAGGCGCTATGATGGGAACATATATCGGTGCGTAGGAAGATACGAACAGTGACGGAGCGACGGCTAAAGAATTGCGCAGACTACTGGAAGCTTACCGGCGACTCGAGTTACAACCACGTCATCATGGAGGGTATGCTTCACCAGACGGGTGACGGCCACGACTACATGCCCGAGAACCATACCGCTTCGCTCGGAAACGACGATCAAGGCTTCTGGGGCATGTCGGCCATGCTTGCCGCAGAGAACAAGTTCCCCAACCCTCCCGAAGACAAGGCTCAATGGCTCGCTCTCGCGCAGGCCGTCTGGACGACGCAGGCTCATCCCAACCGACACGACAAGGAGTGCAATGGAGGTTTGCGATGGCAGATTCCCTTTACCAATGCTGGTTACAACTACAAGAACAGTTGGTTATACTGAATGCTTGTTATGCGCCGCTGCTGACTCGTCTTAGCTATTGCCAACGGATGCTTCTTCAACATTGGAGCTCGACTTGCTCGATACACTGGTAACTCGACCTATGCGAAGTACGCCGAAGAGACTTGGGATTGGCTTTGGGATGTTCAGTACATTGACCATGAGAACTGGAGGGTGTATGATGGTGGACACGTCGAGAAGAATTGTACCGACATCAACAAGGCCACATTCTCGTACAACGCTGCTATTCTGCTGCAGGGAGCAGCTTTCATGTACAACTATGTATGCTCACGGTACACCTGATGGTCATGGCTATGGATGCTAACATTTGACAGACGAATGGCTCCGAAATCTGGGAAACCCGCGTCAACAACCTCACCGACTCCCTCCTCAAGAACTTCTTCCCCAAGGGCATCGCATGGGAAATCCCCTGCGAAGGCCGTAAGGGCGCCTGCTCGACCGACATGCTTTCCTTCAAGGGCTACGTCCACCGATGGCTCGCCGTCGTCACCCAGATCGTCCCCCAGCTCAAAGAAAAGATCCTCCCCGTCCTCCAAACCTCGGCCGAAGCCGCCGTCAAGCAATGCACGGGTGGAAAGTCTGGCCGAGCCTGCGGGTTCTACTGGAGTGATGGTGTATTCGTCGATCCGGCTGTTGATGAGACGAGTGGTGCGGGTGAGCAGATGAGTGTGCTGGCGGCTGTATCGAGTTTGTTGATTGAGGATGCTGAACCACCCGTGACGAACCGAACTGGTGGTATTTCCAAGGGCGATCCCGATGCGGGCAAGGAGTCGCACGACATGCCAGAGCCGGATCCTATCACGCAGGCCGACAAGGCGGGAGCTGGTGTTCTCACGTTTTTGATCCTGAGCAGTGCGCTCGGGACGTTTGTTTGGATGTGCGCTTTCGACTGAGCGGGCGAGGGCGTTGGAATTAATGTATACCTGGCGCGTGTGTTGCTTTTCTGACAAAGGAGAATGGCGTTTGGTAGACAACTTACTGGCATGAGACATGCCCCTCTTGTTTCTTTGATGTTATTTCGGAGGAGTAGATACGGATGGATACCCGGGGTAGACCCTGAGGGTTATAAAAATAAGAGATACATCCAAATGACTTACACCCTGATTCCTTGTTCTGAATCAAGATGGACTTGTAAGACTGTAAGACGGTGGCCGAGACTAGACATGGCACTCTTGAAGTCAGTCGCATACCCTACTAATATGGCACATCTCCCACACCGACAAACTTACAGCGTCAACCGGACCCCACGGATGCAATTCAGCCAGCCCTATGCAATCTGCAGCCGCACGATGCCGCACAATATTGACGGCCCAAGGTCGGGCGGTAGGCTTGCCCTCGCAGCTTTGGATACGCTAGCCTCTCATCAATCTGTTGCGTGAGAACGTTGTAGCCGAAGCGACGGATCCTCATGATCACGTCTTTGCCTTGCTGGGTGTGTCCAAGGAGGCCGAAGAGCCAGACCTGCAGCCAGATTACAAAGAGACGGCCGACGGCATATATAAGCGCGTCAGTAAGTACACGGTAGAAAATGGAATCCTTCCTCTCCTGCTTCAATGCCCATCAAACAGCAACCCACCAGCCTGGCCTTCCTGGATCCCACGCTGACAGGAACCTGGGAGCCACATTCTCCCCGTTGGAATGACTATGCGCGTGAGCACCCTGTGTTACTGTTACTGGCAGATCCGTCCAAAGCTTTCGGTGGCAGCCTGGCTATTCCTTTTTTGAGCGAGGCATAGTCGTGGACACGATTGCCCACAAGGCGAGCCGCAAGCTCATTGCTGGCTCGATAACACAGGTTGAATCCCTATATAATGTCTACTTCAGGGTGCTCTATGGCCTCATAGAAGCCTTCTCCATGTTTTTTCCCCGGGCACCCATACGTCACCTCAGATATTAATATAACTTAGTTATACTTAGAGCACACTACTAGACGTGACTACCTACCCCTGCCCCTGAGTACTCGACTTAATCCTTTGCTAATATAAACCCAGTTCGACCGGTTTATCCCTGGGAATTACCTACGATCGTCACATACAGGTTGAGTTATGCGCGAATTAGATAGGCAAAATGGCATGCCCTTATCCCGAAAACCCCGGGTCGTAATAAATGCCAAGCAGGGCTGAAAAGGGTGGCGCATAAATACTCACTAAAGCGCATGGCCCTTTGAGCCATGTGTTTCGAGTGGACCAGTAATGATAGAAAGATAAGAGCCTTGAAAACATGCACATGCATATCCACGTCAAGGACCCAAGGTGCACTGCGCAAACGAAAGCACATTAAAGTGCACCAGCCATGATGCCTCACCGTGTGATTACACCATCAGCTCAAGTGGGCCACAGGGTCAGGTAAGGCGGAATCAGGCTTCGGTTATCGATCGAATAGATAAATCTGGTGATGATAAGCACGGCACCAGACAGCCTTCTGCTGAGAAGCAAGCAACGGGTGATAGTAAAAAGAAGAGTGGCATGTCTGGGCTGAATATTCAAGCGAGGCCATCACGACCTTATTTCTTCTCTTTCAAGGTTATCACGGCGTCATTTTCAAAACGTACAAACCTTTATAATTTGTGATTGTGCCATTGAAGTCTGTGTATAAGCTTCAGTTGTGTTACGGTTGTGTCATTTCTGCTGGGTTGCTCTGAAGCCCGCCGCTACCTCCACCCATGACTTATGCAGCCTTTTAACCGAGCTGAACATCCAAGATCGGGGTGACACTCTTGATTGGGAAGTTCGACCGACCACTTTCATCGAGTGCGATGGGTTGGAGTCTACTTATTAGAGTCCCTCAAAGCCTTTTCTCAAGGAACGCGGTCTCATCTTTCATATCCTTGAGCTCTCAACACCCATTAGCAAGATTTTGACATTATCAGATCATCTAGCAATGCTAAGCAACAAGAACCCCCCTCTCTACAACGTCGTGCCCGCTGAGGACGCACAACATCCTTCGGTGCAGGACTCGACTGAGCCTCGTCTTCAGCCAAAAACGCCTTGACAACTCCTGGCTAACGACTAGCCTCCGCTTACTCTTGGACCTGTTGATCGCGTCCATTGCTCTTCTCTTTGCCGTTTTTGGTTTCCTTGTATACCGTTCCCATGGCAAGCCCGCCGACCCGGGGTCTACAGGTCTCAAGCTTTTTCAGGCTGCGCAGTTTGTTAGGTCCCCTCTATCTACTATGTTGAACCACCTTCTAACCAGTGAAAGGCGCCGACTGTGTTTCCTGTCCTCTTCGCTGCCATAGCCGGTGGAAGCATCAAAAGTATTGCGTCGTGGCGTATCCAGACCAAGCAGGGCGCCACTCTGGGTCTGGTTGAGCAATGCTTGGGGAGTCAAACACTGGTACGCGCCTTCACCACGCAGATAACGATGCGAGCTCTCAACTTTTTTGGCATCTTCATCATTTGTCTCTGGTCATTATCTCCATTAGGAAGCCAGGCCTCATTGCGCGTGATTTCTATCATTCCTAGCTACCCAAGCACTTCCACCCCTTTGACAGCCCACAACACAACTGTGGGATACGGATATGGCAACGCGAATGGAATAGCTACAGCCATCACCTCAGTTGCAGGTTCTACTATTGCTTCTATGCTGGCAGCCTCGTTTCTCGCTGGTCGCAATCAAGACCTTTGGGGAAACATTCGCTTCCCTGCCATTGAACCGCTCGGCAAGCAGGGTGACAAAGGCTGGTTCAAGGTACCTGAAGTCACCAACCTGACCTATCCGTCCCTCGTTGGAACCCCTATTAGCAATTTACCCGGCTCAGGAAACACCTCTTTCATTCTCCCTGGTTCTTACTTATCTATCTCGTGCCCGGTTTTCGAGAGATCTGATCAATCAGAGCTCACCAACTACACAGCCACGGCATATCCAGTACCAAATAATGATTATGACAACTGTGTCTGGGCCAGCAACAGGGGAGGAACTCAATGGATGATGGCTATTTCTATGACATGTGGTCACACCAAGCCGGTGGCCCCAAACACAACCCGCAATGCCCGGAAACTGATATGGGAATCCCGACCAGTCGCACTTAACGATGTGTTCACTCGAGCCGAGTGCAGTCTCACTACAGCCTTCATCGACGTCAATGTATCCTGCACTGGGAGCTCATCTGGGAGTGTCTGCAACCCGTCCGTCGTCCGACACTCACCCAAGCCCACTTTTCATTATAACTGGACTGTCTTCGACATTGGTTTCCCACATGATGCTAGGAGTGTCCCCCAAATTCTGGCCGATTTGTTTCCTAGTGCCCAGCTCTCGGGCGGAACGCAGCCAGTCCTGAACTATCTCACGCAACCGTATAATATTCTTAGTAAGACCCTGCAACACATTCCTCTACACACAATCGACAGAAATGTGTTTGAACTGCGGTTGGCTCAACTTTTAAACACGGTTCTTTACATCGGTATCAACCAACAGGCCTTCACAGGGGGGTTCAACACGTCTGCTCCCGGTATGCAGCAAACCTCGCTCATCAACATAACTGGAACCAACTATGTGAGAGAAGAAATCATCCACTGCGATGAGAAATGGCTCGCAGTCCTGCTTCTGGCATCCTTAACCGCCTTCATCTTGGCACTTGCCGGCGCGTATCTACGCGTCATTACTCTTGCCCCAGACCTTTTGGGATCTTCATCTCTAGCTCTTCTCCATAACAAAGTTGGCGGGATACCTTCGTTTTTCGACCTGGTCTTCAGAAACATGGATTAGAGAGCTGAAACATTTGAGATTGTTCCTCGGAGATGTTGAACCACAAGGTCAAGTTGGTCGAATTGCTCTGGCGACAGACATGCAGGAGACAGTTGTCAATCCAGTGAGGACCGACAGATACTATATCTAATTGTAAAGATAGTGGAATTCTTAGAAACATCTCTCTTGATCCGATGGAGCTATCTCATCGCGACGCAGACTGATACTTAATAGCTGGTCTAATACCACGGCAGTGCATTCGGCTGGGATGGATAGTAGCAGTCCTTTCTACAATCCTACACTTGGTTAGGCATGTTCTGCGCCTTGCGCTCAATATCCTTAAGGTCGATGGCATAGTTACGAACGTATCTTGTTCAATAAGAGGAGCAATTGCGATCGTGTCACTAACTAAGTGGCGCGCCCTGTTTTTTGAGTTGAATTGTTCAACATATCTCGCCTAGTAGAACTAAGTAAATAGAGTGTAAACATAGACCTTGACGCGATTAATATTGTTCACAGGGTGAGGTTATTAATATATTTATATTAATAAGGTTTATTTATATTATTATTAATAGCTTTAATAATAGGCTTTATTTTTAATAAATAGGTTACCTCTTAATTAGCTAAAGAGGTTAAAATCTCCTTTTACTTAAAAGCTCTCTTTATTATTAACCTTTTAATTATGACTTCTTTTAGAGACGTCACGACGTTCCGAGTAAGCAACCATGTTATGAGTATCACCAGGGTGGTAGATGAGATGACGTCTGGCAGTCTGGTTCATCGAGCCACCTATCGATTTTCTCTGTAAAAATGGATGCTTCCCCTGCTCCGAAAGAGAATCGTTACTTGGTAAACTACATTGTACTCCCATTCAAGCGGACACAGCTATCAACAGCCTTCATCTTCTTCGCACACGACACATCAAAGGACCCTCCTTCTCAGAAATGCCAACGCTATTGGTAGAAATGATCTGTGCTGGATCCACCATCTCAAGGTGATAGTTCTTGAAAGTCGTAGAAACAAGTTTGAGCATGTTCGTCATAGCCATGTTTCGCCCAATACACATTCTATGACCCATACTGAATGGGCTGAGGAAACGTTGAAGCCTCTCTCCATCTTTGTTGAGGAATCTGGAAGGGTCAAACTTATTGTGGTCATTGCCCCAGATGGAAGGGTTATGGTGGACGACGTGGTTCAGGCTGAACACAACGGTCTTGCTCTTTGTTAGCTGGTAGCCACGTAATACGGGGAGAAACATACTCCTCTTGGGATGACATGGCCTTCGATTTCGAACCCTTCCTTGGCTGTCACCATTCTCTCCAGTGGCATTGTAAAAACAGAGTTCATCCGGAAGTTCTCGTCCAGACATGCCATCATGTGGGGCAGCCTTGTCTCGAGTCCTTCAATAGGAACTATGTCTGACTCGACGTTCCCGAGAGTTGCATCAACTTCGTCCACGACTTTGGCATGGATGGCTGGGTTCTGGAGAATGTGGGAAAAGAGAAGGGTGAGGGTTCCGGACGTTGTGTGTGAGCCTGCAACACTGAGACCAGGTTAGAACCAAGGTTGCAAAGAAGGGGACAAGGCAACCTACATGAATGCGAATGCCTCCGTTTGTATATCAAGCTCCGTGAGTCGAGCACCTGTCTGTGGATCTACGGCGTTGATCAAACTGGTGATGAGATCCTTCCGAGCAGCACCCGTGTCTGCCATACGACTACTGACGCACTTGGCAGTCAGATTCTTGAGGTCTCGTCGTGCTGTGAGAAGCCTTTGTAACCACGGGATTGGTATCCAGGGGGAAATGGCCTTGATGAAGGGCATAAAGTCTGGAATCATGCCCAGAAGACAAGCGAGGAAGATGTGGTCGTTGATGGGAGGTAGTTTTGAGGCATCTTTCTCAACCTGTGAGTCGAATTGACAACGAAAGGCAAGATCTCCAAGAACATCAAGGACAAAGAAGGCGATCAATTCTTTGAGGTCAAAGACCTGGCCGGTTTTGGCATACTCGTCGAGATTTCTGCGGAATTGGACGAGGTGCTCATCAATGTATTGCTCCATCTCTTTGATTGACTGTAAAGAGAATGCGTGTGCCATTTGCCGTCGCCGAATCGAGTGTACCTTGACAAGTGAGTGATTCGCCTGAGCCTGACCAGGTTCTTTGACTCACTTCCTCATCTTGAGTTCCAAACAGGTTGGGGTTGAAAGAAGTAAAGCCATCATAGAAAGCAGTCTTGGCTAGAGTTCGACCGGCTTTGTAGATCCTGGGGACAGCATCTCCTTGTCTGAAAGAGAGTTGATTGGGGCCGATACGAACAACATCACCATGCCTTTCGTGCAACGTGATGAGAGTGTCAGGTAGATGTAAGCCCCATAGTTGCCGAAGTTTCCAGAGATTTGTAAAAGATGCGAGAAAAGGACCGGGGTATTTTGATAATGGGTGAATATTGCGGTAGTAGAAGATGTAGAGAACAGTTAATAGAGCTATCAACGCTGTGACCACTGGAAAGGGGTGCTCGGATGCGATTGCCGGTAGCCCGTCAAAGTCCATGGTTGTTGCGCTTGTAGATGGCACTGGATTAGTTTGGAGAACGGATATTATCATCTCTGAAATGTCAACTTATAGGCTGGGTTTGTTACAACCCTAACCAATCTGACCTCGGAATGGTCGAAAGTGGCGGAAGCGGAAGCGGAAAGGTACTCTCGGGTGCACCTCCTGTCGACAGATGGTACGGATATCCAAACCGCTTGGCTAGGATGATTCTGCGGAACGGCAACTTGAACGGATTGTTGGGAGCTGCTCCACCATCAAGGCGTGGAGTTTGATAGTGCCAATTTGGTATGCTGATGGGGTTTGGTATGAGGTGTTATAGATGGTGCCAGGAGGACCTTGTGGCGAACTATCCACCTCGGATGATCAGCGTGATCTATCAAGTAGACGGTATAGCAAGTTGTCAAGTAGATGGCTAAGCATTATAGAGAATCACAATCGTCTACATAGAGAAGTGCTTGACACAACCCATCGCAGCTCAGTGCGTAGTCTACAGACTCCTTTCGGTGTCATAGGTAACTGTTAATCCACAGCCACTTGAAGATGAACTAGGGTCAAAATCGCGGGTTGAGAGTATGGCCATTCTACAGGATTAGTTGGCTACAGAGTGTTCGAGAAACCTAATAACCTTCCGAAGAGACTCGACTGATATATTAGCACGGCCGCTCGTGCTAGACAAGGTGAAAACCTATGAGTGGATGGGGCACTAAGTAGACACTCATAAGAAAACCGCCGTGGTAGTGTAGTAAGACGACAGCCGGAGACCCATCCGACTCTTCAGGGTACACGACGTCGAGGTTGATAGTTCCATCTGATGTGGTCTTGAAGGGTAGTGTCTGGGACGTGTACCCAGCGAATCCCTCAAGGGGAAAGCTTGAGGTCGACATGTTGATGCCGAGTTGAAGCTTTGCTAATGTTGGGGTGCCGGCGATCAATGGGAGTGGGTCGAAAGAGTTTCAGGCGAAAGAACTAGATGAAACAGAATCAGTACATAGTCATATTTACTGCCGTAGGATGAGGTGCTGACTTCGGAACGGAACCCTTGCTTCCTCGGGAGTCATCGCGCTAGTTCCGTTTCCGAGGGGTTCGACCTCAGGTGGGGACTATGTCGATCCGTCCCAGGTTGCAAAGACCCAATCGCTTCTTGTACCGCTGGCAGAGACTGGCGGAAGGTCAAAGAAGTCATTAAGCTGGTCGCGGACCATTGCGTCTCCCAAGGTGTCGACCGGCATGTCCATTGCATCCAGCTGCAGCGCTGGGAATAGCTCATCGAACATCATGGAATCAGTATCAGGCGAGCATTCCAAGCTCCGTGCTTCATCACCTTGCCCATTACAGCTCGATGCCGTCGTGGCAGAGTAGCTAGACAGCTGTGCCCGAAGCCTCCGTAAACCCTGAAGACGTTTCCAAAGGGCCATGAGCAACGGTGACCGATTGCTCAACATCCTGATCATGTCGAGTGCAATGTCAAACTCGACCTTGACATTGTCGCAAAACATGGAGCTGGCATTCACGACGGCTAGTAATAGGTTCCCAAAGGCAGTTAACAAGAGGTGCTTGAAGAAGAGGGGGTTGCGCTTGATGATGCCCGTGTTTTCGTTGAGGCCTGAGAGCATCTGTAGAGACTCCTTGGCAATAACTACAGCTTTATGAGCGTGTCTTTGGTGCTGTGATATTCATGTTGAGGATTGGAGGACTGGACGATAGATTAGGTTGCATAGGTGACTCTTGCGGAGGAAAAGCACTGCTTGGACGTGCCGAACCTCTTGTCCCGGTTGTATAGACTCGAGCTTTAGGTCATCGGCTAGGTGATGGTACCATTGTCCTATTTGGTAGTCGAGATAGTCGAGTTCATCGAAATTGATGACACTCTCCTTCTCGCCTTGGCTGTTGAGGGCGTGCCACGTTTTTGCCTGCCAGCTTGGTCCAGTCGAGAAGTGCCGTCGTCACTGCATCAAGGCCACCCTGTGGACTTGTCAGTATGGTGTACTATAGCATTCTGTCACGTGGAGAGTTAGTAAACCATTCCATACCATGGCAAAGAGTGTTGGATCAATATGACAGTCTTGTATGTAGAACGGGATCCCCTGCCCCAGACTCGTTCTTCTTTCTAGCATGTAAACACACCGAAATGTTCGTAGCGCCGCGGCTTGTTCCTCCAAGTTAGCAAAGGAGTTGACGGTTGCTCGGCGGTGTAATCCCATTTCGAGGCAGAGTCTGGCGGCAAAGCCAATGATGCGGCCTGTTCGTACTTCTTCGTCGAGGTGATAGTAGTAAAGGGCCTATTAGCATCTGTTAACAACACTGCGCCGCCAAAGCGTCTATTTCTTGGTTTTGGTCGTCCCCGTACCATCAGCACTAGCAACTGTATGTTGCTAATGGAATTTGTGCTCCATAGAAGCCCGTCAACAGCTTCAGTGGCGGTTTGAAGGAGCCTCTGAGCTAGATCATTCCGGCTGCCGCTCTCCAACGTCCGACCAATGGCTAAAATAAGCTTCAGTTTGTTAGTTTTACTATGGGACAAGCACTCCGCTAGAGCTCCTCGACTTCTTGTATCATGGACATTGACACTCTGCATAACGTCAAAAACATTATGTGCAACCTCTAGCATCTGCTCCTTGCTCACCACGGCATAGAGAGAGCCAGTTTCTGAAAACCACTGTTCAATGTTGTTGATGGAGTCTCCTAGATTCATATCCCATAGAGGGTCTTGGGCTAGGAGCTTCATGAATGGTCCGTATTGTGCCAGCTGATATGGCACGTTTGATGCGGGGATGGTGCCGTGAGTGGACTTGTCCAATATTGTTGCTGGTATTCCCATGGCTTTGAGATTTCCTTTTACGACTTCAAATGTGAACTCGGAGCTGGAGGGGCCACAAAATTCGGGTGAGTTGTGACTTCCTTCAGATGGTCTCTGGCTTGATCGAGTATCTGATCGGGGACTCGAGTATTGAAAAGTTGCAGGTGATGAGTTTTGTGATGGAGCCGAGTTTGTTACGTCAAGAGGGCTTTCCTGTTGAACGGTATGTTGAGATGGTCTGGTTGATCTGGTTGAATCTGGGCTCCTGAGATCATGTCAGTGATCCGGTACTTTTTATTAGAAGTGAAGAAGAGGATGAATGGAATTAAGTGAACGGAGCAGCTGAACTGACTGAGGACCGGGTTGCTGAACTGGCAGAATTCGAGGCAGTGGGTGATATTCACATGGGACTGAAGATCGGACACATCTTGCGCAGGGGCTGACCCCGTCGCATTTGACCTTTCTTCGTTTGCACTCGTTGCTAGAATATAGCTGAGAAGAGAAATCTTGGAGAGGCAATTATCTCAGACACGAAGGCTTACCATGCTTGATTGACATACGGGTCTCTTCTGTTCCGCCGAAGCCGATGCGCGACATGTCTGTCGTTATTTGATGCCATTGCACTAACGTTGGTGAAATACGGCCAGTCTCAGCAGCTTCAAGCCTTTCAGGTAGACAGCCTAATTACGAGCAAATGCGTTGATGCTGGGCTTCGCGTGGCAACGGCAAGGCAGCGTCGTCGGTATCTCGGTTCACATCGACGGAGCGTATTCACTTTGTCAAAGAGAGAAGCGCGAGGAGCACTCTGAGCAGACTGAGGTCATGCATCTCTCGCGAGACATGCCGGATGCAATGCCGAGGTGGACATTTCTCGGCTTGAGAAAAAGTCCGATGGCGAGGAGAACCACCCCGCACCCCAAGATTCCCCAGATTAACCCTTGCTGTGATTTACTAGGAGCTCAAGTTACTGTAGTTATATCTGAATGCGGGGAAAGACACCATTCCGAACCGTGGAGGGGGCTGTTCCGAGCTTCCGTGGGATCCATTACCTTGACGACTTACCCCCGTCTTGCCAAGTAGAACTTGTCAAGACCATCAAAGTGTGTTCGATGGAGTGTCACAAATAATTCAAGCCTAAAGGCCATTTGAGTCATCACTTAACGCGGTATTCTGAGGTTAAACCCTTCGGTTGCAGCTTTTGCGGGAGACAAGTTCCTCTAGGTAACAGACATCTTAGGGACCGAATCGCATCATTTTCAACACGCCTTGCTAGAGACTCTCTGTGATACCTACCCTTCTTTATAAACTTAATCTTCAAGTGACCAAGAACGTGAATAAACCGAGCTAGACCATAACGGAAATACAATCCGAGGAAACAACTCTCAGATAAAGCGGCCTGACTTGCTCAACCACTTATCGATATAATCGAATGTAGTCTTGACCGTATCGCCAAACTCTCCGGTGTATGCCTCGCACTCGGTACAAGTCTGGATGCTATGCTCAGCACCTTCGACAAAGACAATATCAGTGTCATTACTGATTGCAGCCAGATGAGTCTTTTCAATGTTAACAAACTCATAATGGCCAGTGTTTCCCATAGTCAGGAGAGGCACGCGGATCCCTTTGACGGCGTTCATGGGTATCATTTGAGATGAGTTCCAGACAAACCCAGTCAGCCCATCGGCTTGGTAGCTGAGGTCTTCAGTGGTGGTAACCGCCATAGTAGACAGGAATCGCTTCACTGTCGTCTTTAGCGCACCCTGCAAGTACTTTGAGGCGATGGAGCCAGTCGTCGAAGCGACACGAACCGAGGGAATAATCTGAACGGTGGAGCTTCCATTCGCATGTAGGAGCTTCCAGGGCTGACTTGTATGGCGTAGATAGTCCAAATCCTATATAGCGCATCTTCATGTCAGAGACTGGTATTCATCGGGACAAGAGTTCGTACCTGAGAGAAGAACTTGTTATTGTTGCCAACATAAATTGCGTCAGGCAGATACAAAGGCTCATCATCATCAAAAAGACCAGAGCCGTTGTTGATTGCAGCCAGACGCTCTTTGGCGAACTTGATGATGCGTGAGTTGCGAGCGTGCACGCCTTGGGCAAAGCGCTGGGCAAATGCTTTGGTGTATCGAGACGGCCCAGAGCTGTTGAAGCCATTGGCAACACTGTAGAGGTTCAAATCTTGGTTGATACGCATTCCGGTCGACTCATCCTCGATAGCAGGGTTCATAGATAGGACTGTCATAACGCCAATGCCGAAATTCGCATCGTTGAGCAGCACGCCATCAGCAGCGGGGAGGTCAGCCATGGCTTCAGAACAGGGATAGATCTTCTCGGGGCCAGCACAGGCGGAGACGCCATTCTCAGCAATGTTTTGGTACTGCGATAGCATGGCACCGCCGCCACTGTGGCCGAAGAGGATGACCTTGTTCACCTCTGTCATGTTGCGTAGATATCGAACGGCATAGGCGGCATTGGTCATCATATCCTCAAAGTTGAGGTCTGACATATAGCCTGTCTTGCTGGCGGCGTTGTTGACACAGAAGACGGTATATCCACGTTTTGGTAATTCGGTGCATGCAGAGAATGACATGTAGTCCTGTTCGGCGTGCATCACCATGACGGCAATAGACGCTTTGGCAGCATCGCCACCTGGGGCTGGGCGTTGTAGGGAACCAACAATACCACCCACGGGAACAATATCGACTGAAATGGGATCCGGGAGGGTAGGAGTGCCAGACGCCGCCATGGCAGTCAATGTGTAGCCGGCCAAGGCAAGACTTTGGAGGGCACCCATCATGTTTGCTGGTTGCTCAGGACGGAAAGATGGAATGTGTCGATAAGGGGATAGTGAAGGTGAACAGAAGTGGAAGATAGCCGTTGAGGAGCGTTCATCAATGGTTTTATATCAAAAAGAGATATCCATACTTCTGTGTACTGCACGAGTTGCGAGGCCTCTTGTTGAATTGCGTACTTACATAGTAGGTAGTTGACCACGCAAGCATCGCTCGGAACACCCCCACTATACCATCCATACAGGCGGGGCAGTGGCAGTACACCGAGAGAATCCGGCCGAAATGGTACCGGGATTGACTTTACAGGGCGTATTGGCTGGGAGGGCATTGCCGGGCTCCCTGGAATGATTGCAATACGAGCAAGGCGCCGACTGGGCCACTGACTGGTGGATTAAGGCTATCAGCTCATGAGGGAATTCGGACATGAAACAAAACGTTGAGAGGTGATCATCCAGCTACCTACTTTCAACCCTACTCTCTGTAGAGGTTAAACAGCGGAAATACTCCTATCGTCCCACTGGTATAAGACCTGTACAGAGTACATAAATGTCCCGGGGCGAGATGCTCCGGACGTAACAGACCGTGACGGCGGCTTTGGAAGTCGGGGGCTGTATCAAGATGTATAATCGGCACGCTGCTAGCAACTAAGACGATATAGTTTTGTAGCGCGTTTGCCTTCAGAGCAAGTTGAAGCAGCTCTTGTATCCGACAAGGACTTGGGGTAGCTCCATCTCAGGTTCCTAAATAAGGGGGAACAGGCGATGCAAAATGCCAGCACATTCGGTCAATTTCATTTTCATAATGGCTTAATACTCGGTCAATTAAACTGCCTTAAAAAGCCATACATGTCATCCATGTAGTCGCTATCGGCAGACCCCTCCGCCTTATCTCTTAGTAAAGGACTATTCTCTTGAAGGAGCACGTTTGCCAACCACCAAAACTCATCAGCTTTCCTAAAGAATCCATGGCAGTTATCCTCTAGATCCCCCATTTTCTCGATACTGGAATTCCACAGGTATTTCCATCTCTTGAGGGCTCGTTGTAGCGCAGTCTTGGAACACCGGAGAGAACAGTCGGCGTAGCTGCTAAAGATAATCTCGTGCAAGCCTTGGTGAAGAATTAGCTATCAGGACGCGAACCCCCGAAAGCGGTAGTGTTGATTTTTTCTCTTCATTTTTAGAAAAGTCCAATATGTAAATACGCACCTGATACTAGAATGAACAGATCCAGATAACTGAGTTGTCCAAAGCGAGACGGGATATCACTTGTCCAGCATTCTTGCATAAGGAGAGAAACACCATCCGCGATAGATGGTATCTCGCCAGAAGACTCTCTCGATTTACGAAGATGATGGGATTCGGTGGGTAGACAGGCAAATAAATGATCGGAGCACGGGAACGAGCTAGTCAACTCAGACAGCGCCAGAAAAGGCCGAGTCTGGTGAAAAATGGCCTGGGAAGAGTCGACGAGGAAGATGTATGCCATGAGTCTGCGGGAATATCTCTGGTAAGCGACTGACAAAGGTAGGGGAAAAAGTCAACTCACCTGACGGACTCTTCTGTCTTGATGAAGCTCTCACCACCAGCTACATCGGATGCTTCGCCATGTAGGGAACCCTGATGCCTAAGTGATGGAAGGCCCATGTTGCGAGCGGCCCGGACAATGTCGGGATACCTAGACTGACGGATCCGCCTCCAAGACACACTGTGGTTGTTCCAGTGCTGCAACAGGACAAGAATGAATGCCGCCTGGAGAGGAGCGACGTTGAGGGGCGGCTTCTCCCCGCAGGTCGGTTCAACGAGCTGTAGAAAGTCCTGGTGGCCAAAGATGTACTCCTCTGCGGCGTCTAGGCAGACTCGTGCCGCCATGGCAGCCTTCCTGGACGAGAATGAGGCCCCCATTAGAATAACGGCCGTAGAAAGAGGCGGGAAGGCGTGCGAGAGGTCAAAAATAGAAGAGTGTAGCATCGGACAGTGAGGATGCCAGTTATCAAAGTAGGATTCGACAAATGACCTGGCCCGCTGCGGTGTAAATAGGAACTCGGTTGCCTCGACGAGCATGGAATACGCCGTGAATGAAAGCTGACCTTTGCTCGTTGCGCATAATGCCGAGGAGATGTCGCGTAGGTTTGTCTGTAGTTGGCCCAAGCTGCTATCTGGATTTATCCCGTGAGACGGCGGCCTCTCGCAGGGCGTATCCAACCGACACGATATCCAAAAGGCGACTTCGTAAACAAGGTCCAAGTCGGGTATTTCTTCGGTCGCGGTCCCTCCCAAGCCGGCTTGCGTAGGGAGCCAGGGCTGAGCCATAACGTTGTCTCGCTCACCGTTGTACTCCACCGCAGATTCCTTTTCTTCCATCGAGGAAGGCGAGATGAAATAGTCTTGGATGTTTCCATTCCTCGGATTAGTATACTGCAGTAAGAAAACCATAGAGACTTTGCCGAATGATTCCTCTTGCGCAGAGTCATGCGGGAACTTGATCTCGACAACACATGCCGTCAGACAAATGTCTGCTCGAGGATCAAGCCCCCGAGCGGATTCCAAGGCAGCAGCGAGAAAGCTTGGAGATCTGATAGCTTCGCCTCCAGTGGGTTGACTCTCCGACACCCGATTATACGTGCAGGGCTGTGTGCGAGCCCAGCAAGAGGAACATGGGAGGCAGCCGTCACAGGCTATCTTGGACCGGGCACAACAGTCGCAGGCATGGTACCTACGGCCCGGTTTTGACGTCGAGGGGAGCGGTCTTCCATACGCGCGCGAGCAGGTCTTGGAATGCCTGCGGGCAGCATCTCTGAAGGGGTTATCTTTAGGTTAGAGAGGGGGGATTCATTTGACGGACTCGGGTGTAGCTACACTCACGATCGAGTGAACTTGTCATGACAGAACGGACACTGGTTAAACTCGGGCTCCTTGTCGTCTATTGAATTGATAAAAGATGAGTAAGCAAGTGGTATCTTTCACGGTCTAGGTAGGTATAATAACAAAAAAAACTGGCAATGTTGAGAGTCTCACTTACGGCTTCGTTCGTGGCGACGAAGGTGACACAGTTGGAGGTAGCTTCTTGGGCAAGCTCGACAGACGTAGCGTTTCCTATCGTCGCTCTCCATCACGGCGAGGAAAAAGGGGGTGGGATGTCGGCTTGGTAATGGAATCTCGGCCAAGCCAAGTCAAGTTTCGGAATGACCTTGACCGACGAATCTCGCATCCATGGATACCTAGGTAGGTAGGTAGGTAGATATCCATTGTCGGTACCGGCATCTCCATTTCCCCGCGTGATCCTGTCCCCTCCCATCCCCTGCCCCACATGCAACATCACAAAGTGGGTCATCCACTCCCGGAGAGGAGGTGGGATTTGCCCGTCCCACTGAGGCGCGTCTGACCAATCCGGGCGTCAAGATTGATAAGTCTCTAGTTAAGGCTATTCAGGGTCGATATTGGGTTTAGTTAGTATCGGCATTACATACTTGCCTGGGGGATGGGGGTGTTGAGACAGTATCGATTTGAAGAGAGAGTCTATTTTTATGATTAATTATATTCTGCCTGCCTACATATTAGGAAATAAATAGCATAACCTAAGAAAAATATCTATTTGTTCAAAGTAATAGAGTTGAGCCCTTGATGTTCCCGTACCAGGCTTGCGAGTTTGGAGGCTATTTATCCATAACACATTGCCTTGCGAAGAAGCTGATTTTAGGTATGCTACAGTGCGGGGGAAATGTCCAAAAACTCCCATCACCCGGACGGGTAGTGACCACGGTTGTTTGAACACCTTTCAAGTCTGGCTATAAAGGTATTTAAAGCAGCTGAGTCCCACTCCTCGAAAACAAATTAGGAGATAGCCTGCCATGGTTATAATCTATCTGTTTAAAAAACATACAACAACCATCTTTTCAACCTCACAATGACTGCCACATTCGAGTATGAAAAACCTCAAGGGCAAATGGCCCACGGCCCTCGATCTAGCCGGTTCAAACCTTCCCTGTCGCATCGAAGGAGAAGTCGGTGACCTCGTTGTCCTCGGCGAAATCCCTTCAGCCATAGACGGCACCTTCTACCGGGTCATGTGCGACCCTTTTGTGCCTCCAGACCCCAACAATGTCCCCATCGACGGAGATGGAAACATCTCGGCTTTTAGAATCCGCAACGGTCGAGTCGATATGAAGATCAAGTATGTCGAGACCGAGCGCTACAAGCTCGAACGTAAGGCAAACAAGGCTCTCTTTGGCCTGTATCGTAACCCTTTCACACATCACCCGTGCGTGCGAGCGGCAGTCGATTCCACCGCCAACACGAACCTCGTCTACTGGGCAAATCACTTGTTGGCGTTGAAGGAAGTTGCTCTCCCTTATGCCATCGACCCAGATACTCTCGAAACAAGAGGCTACGATCCGTTCGAGGGCCAGGTCAAGTCCAAAACCTTTACAGCCCACCCCAAGGTCGATCCGTACACAGACGAGCTCGTCGTCTTTGGGTACGAGGCTAAGGGGCTCGCAACCCGGGATATTGTCATCTACGCTCTCGACAGGGACGGCAAGAAGCGTGACGAGCAGTGGATCCAGGCGCCGTGGTGTGCCTTCATCCACGACTGTGCCCTGACGCCAAACTGGATCATTCTCGTCCTGTGGCCCTTCGAAGCCAACATGACCCGGTTGAAGGCCAAGAAACAGCACTGGGCGTGGGACTACAGCCTCCCCGCCACATTCATCGCTATTCCGAGGCGCAAGACGACTCCCCTGCCCAGCGGCTGGAAGGAGGGAGAGCACAGGGTTTACTCGTGGAGGAACTGCATGCCCATCCACACCGCTGGTGCGTGGGAGGGTCAGGATGGCAAGCTCTACTTCGAGTCTAGCCGCGTCCACGACAACGCCTTCCCCTTCTTTCCCCCGGATGACGGCAGGATGCCCGCAAAGGATGCAAAGGCAGACTTTGTCCGATGGGAGATTGACCTCAGCCAGCCTAGTGGGTCAGTCGTCCCTGATCCCCTCATCGTGCTCGACGTACCCTCCGAGTTCCCGCGAGTTGACGAGCGCTTCCTCACGCACGACCACGAGTTTGTCTTTCTCAACGTCTTCATCCCGGAGAACTCTGACGGTGAGGCAAACATCTTTCACGGCCTTAACGGACTGGCCATGCACAGCCACAAGACGGGACAGACGCGTTGGTTCTATGCCGGCGATGACTCCCTGGTGCAGGAACCCGCCTTTATCCCCCGCACGCCTGACGCCCCCGAGGGTGACGGGTGGATCGTGGCCATGGTTGAGCGGCGGGCTGCTGGTCGTAGTGACCTAGTCATATTGGATACAAGGAACTTTGAGAAGCCCATCGCAATTGCCCAGCTTCCCCTGCACGTGAAGGCGCAGATTCACGGTAACTGGGTTGACGCGGCCGTCTTGCCCGAGTGGAAGAGCCTGGTCAGAGAGGCTCCGGTTGGAGAGATTAGCAACAAGGGGGCACTGGAGCCTCTCGATTGATGAGGGGTGCGTTATTTAGGAAATTTTACCAATAGCATCTTGTCTTTCCTCGGCTTGGAAGAACAGAGAGTCAAATCAGTTATGCCTAAACAATGAAGCTTCTGAATTTCCAACATAAGAGTGCTGTTATTCTCCCTTCGACCCGATGCTCACTAGTCTGAACCGTTCAAGGTGTAGTGCTTGCTCAGACCTGCGCCCCCTGAGAGTGTGAAGCATTGCCATCAGTTATCCAGACTTTGGCCCATCCGCGCTCTCTGTCTTCTCCACATGATTGACATTACTCATCTTGATCGCATCCTCCGCCGTGGTAATAGTAGCAGCTGCACTATCTCCATCAAAAAGCCAGGCCATGTTCTCTAGAGTACGGCCTCGAGTTTCCGGATAGGCAAACCAAACAGTCACGAGCATTGAAACCAAGACAGCGATGAAGACGAGATAATACTTCCACTCAATGGCCTCTAGCGCAATCGGGTTGACGAAAATGTTGAAGAAGACGGCGAGGAGCGTGGTTAGAAGGGTGACTGAGAGTCCCTTGGCACGCAGGCTGTAGGGCCAAATCTCGATAGGATATGAAACCAGAAGCGGTGTGAGGGCGATGTCATATCCAAAGTTGTAGCTGTTGATGACACGTAAGTAGCTGGAACACAGAAGGGGGACTGAGAAGGGGTATTGTCTCTTGCAACATACATGAAGAGAAAGGGGATAACGGTGATACCCGTCGAGGTCTGTCCGGTCGAAGCAAATCCTGCCGAAAGACCCGTGATAATAATATACGACATTAGCATAATAGTTCCCTATCGAACCAAGTTAGCTATTCTGCAGGAACGAACAATTCATTTCCACTTACAGATGCGAGAAACAGCTTTCGGCGACCAAGTCTATCAACCAATACCGCGGCAGCGCAAGCCCAAATGAGATTCCAAAGTTGGAGACATGCTGAAATCAAGGTCTGGTCTCTAACAGATGTGATTCCTACGGTTTGCTAGAAAAGGCCTTGTCAGTAAGTCAGTTGAAGATGGCGGGTCTAAGGACAACTTACCAAAACCATGGCTAGATAATAGCTGACGACGCCGTTACCACTCCACTGTGCAAAGATTCCCAGAGTGACGCTGATGAACAGACGGTGCCTGTTACCAGGAGTGTTGCATAGGTCAGCCCACGAGGTGGAGGCATTGGCCTCTTGTTCGGCTCTGATTGTCTCCTCAATTTCGGTCATCTCGAATGCGATGAGCGGCGAATTCATATCTCCTCCGCTATGAATGTTGGCTAGGATCCTGCGGGCTTCCTCCACTCGATCGACGGACACAAGCCATCTAGGAGACTCGCTAATCATGAGGAAACCCGGCAAAGCGACGAGAGGGGTAGCGATCTGGAGTAGAGATGGGATCCTCCAAGACCAATGATCCATGTTTCTTGTTGCAAAGGTGGTCCATGCCGCAACGACAGAGCCCACGAACCAACCGCAGTTGTACAAACTAGAGGCAACGCCGCGCTGAGAAGGGTAGGCATTCTCCGAGATGAGAAGCGGCACCGAGACGAAGAATGCCGAGGCAGCACCCAGGAACAATCGAGCCAGAACAAAAGCAACTTGACCATTAGCTGCCGTCTGCAGAGCGGTTCCAAGAACGAGGAGGGCGTATCCGATCCAGACTCCAAGTTTGCGACCGTATCTGTTACAGACCCATGCAGCAGGGGGGTAGACGATAGCGCTGCCGAGAGAGTAGATGGCGTTGATGAATCCAAGCCATGCACCCGTTGGACTATCCATGAAAGAATGCCATTGGGGCAGAGCCAATAATCCATTCATCAAGCTCCCGTCGTATCCGTTGGATGAAGAGAACATGATGAGTAGGAGAATGGAAAAGTTGAGCTTGACGAGATGTTTCTGCTTATACCATGGCCCGTCGTCGGGGAGGACGGCAGCTAGTTCGTCGCCGACGGCATTGGCCTTTGAAGACTTGGCATGGTGATCGTCAGAGTTGTGTTTGCCCATGGTTGGCAGTTGCAAGCCGTGGGTTTGTTCCAGGAAGACGTTGTGGGTGTGGGAGGAAGATAGGATAGTAGGTTGAGTAACAAAGGAGTTTGAGGGAAGCCTGCCAGCGAGAGTCGAATGACGGCAGGACTGTGGCAATTTATACGAGACTCTTTTCGTCTCTGATCACGTAGGACAGGCAGACGGATAACGAACCAACAACCCTTGCTGTTTGCCAGGTTTGATCGTACACATTCATGGTGTGACAGTGCAGCCACCGACAGACGTTCCGGATATACTCATCCGCAACGAGACGGGTTTCTCTCCTCAAATCAAGCTTGGTCCAGGTGATGGATAACCAGTTTAAGCTTGATGCCCGTCCCCAGATTCAGTCTTAATGGCCGGTCCCAGATTTAGTGCCCGTTCCCCAGACCCCATCCATTCTGCAGAGCACGGACGGAAGACCGTTATCGACTCAGAATATTGGGTAACGTCGATAGGTTCAAAGACCCTTGCCCTGCAAGACTGACTCAGTAGCCTGAAGGGTACTCTCACCACATGGCTTTTCAGATGAGAACTAGGTTAGTTTATCCGAAGATTCTCCAATCAACCGAGGGTTTTCCGTTCATCTGTGGTGTGCATACGTGAGCCTTTGAAGCTGTTTACAGGGTCCAAGTCCGGGGTAGTCCGGGGTAGACCAGGGGGTTATGGCGGGCCCTAGCCTTGGACAGGAATAGCGAGACTGCCTCGGAATCGGCAATTGACCACGGAGCACTTTCGGTCCGAATTGAAACCCTCAGCTTGGCTGGGCAGCGTTTATAGCTGACTCTAATAGGTCGGACTAAAGTGAGTTTGTCGTGCTGTAGTCTGGGGTATGGATACTGCATGTATAGGCGGAATCGCAGTACCTCATCATTGGTGATGACGGAATGCATCTTGTTTATCCCTGTTCATATCGTCTAGATGTGCTGCATAGTCTCGGTGTGGCCGAGGCTTACACATTGCTTACACCTTGGCTATATACGCGTCTTTGTCTAACCACGTCTTTAGATGCTGCAACGAAAGGACTGAATATGGAATGGATAGAGCTGTTGGGTCATACTGCACGGGGGGTCCCGCTGTGGAGGTGTGATGCGGGGACGAGTCAACATACTACTAGAGGAGTCCTGTATCTTGTGTTTCTGGGGAATATGGGTAGTGGTCAGACGTTGACAGATGATGTTGAAGCTTGGTCAACGGTCTGAGGGCGGAAAGAAGCGACAATTAAAGAAGTAGATTATTTAATAATCGTGGAGCTGAAATGAAACAATCCCATTTATTCAAGAATGCCACAGTACTTCTTTAGTGTATATGCCTCACTAAGCCGAGGCCCCACGACCGTCGTTCTAGGATTTCATCAATGGCATGGGTAGACGAACCAACGGGCTCTCTCGACTTTAAACCGAGTCCGATACGCTGTCACCCAACTATAATATGGACCATCGGTCACCGAAGCGCATCCGTCAGGCGTGCCAAAACTGCAGGTATAATCATTGCATTCAGCCCTCTCCATCTCCAACCACCATTGGCCCCGCCACGTTGAAGGAGTTTAGTTATGGGCTATGGAAGAATGCTGAGCCAACTCCTAGACGAAAGAAGACGCGATGCTTTGGTGAAAGGCCAATCTGCGCATTCAGCGCTAGGCTTCAACAGGACTGTTACTACGATGACAGCCGGCTCGTTTTCATTACAGGCATCGGGGTCCGGGGTCGGATTGTCACCGAGGCAGACCGCGCCGGTGTCCGTCCATCTTAACCCAAAGCTCCATTACTTTCACCATACCTACGCGCAATATGTAGAAGCCACACAAAATATCAGATGCAGCCGATGAGTTGAGCGTTGTTGCCAGTGCCATCCCAATTTTTGGCTCCCTAACCTCTCTTATTGGGTCGCTCTTTGGGAGCCTCATGTCGTTCCAGTTCATGGGCTTCATGTGCATGTATGACCATTGGTCCACCGGGAAGCAGAAACCGTCGGTCAAGTGGATTACTATGGTTTTCTGGGCTGGTCTTGTTATGGTTGCTGGGACGTTCCTCATGATAGGAGGAACGTACGGGTCTGTTATCAGCATCATTGATACCTACCGGGCGTCTGGGGGGTTGGCTGCTTGCAGTTGTGCCGATAACTCGAACAGTAGCTAGAGAAGGCATTAAATCTTATTTATTTTTATAGATCTTTTTATAGGTAATCCTATAATAAATAGTTTAAGAGTGTGGTTATCAAGTGTGTTCTTGTCCTGGTTACAACCCCGATCCAATGTTGACCAGTGAAGGCCTCAGGGAATAAGCACCCCAAACACTGACTGTCCACACACACATTGCTGCTGGCGAGATGCGCCGTAACTTTTTGACATTGAGGGACTGATTCAATTCATACCAGACGTTGGCTTTTTTTTGCTCTTGCTAGAACCAAGCCATAGGATAAAGCCCGCAGACAGTGTTTACACAATCGTTTAGGCCGCATGCTTCTTTCTAAGGAGAGCTTCAAGTTCAGAATAACGCAACTGCGAAATGTGAAATGATTTATGAAAACTCAATGGCATGGAAAATAATGTATCATTTGACAATCTCTCTAACTCGAATGAAAGCTCTAAAACGGGATCTCAATGCCCCTGTCTCAGCATCCACGAGCTTTGATCACAGAGAACGAAAGCAAGACTAGTTACAGCTGCGCTGCCGCCTGATCAAAAGTCTTTTTAAACGTCGCTGGAATATCATACTTGTCGAGAACCAGATCTACCAACTTCAAACCACTACCTGAATGAAAGGTTTCATCTCCCAGCAGCTGAGACAGATCACCCCACGTTCTGATTCTATCATGCCGAACAGGGTAATCAGCCGGAGCCCCGAAGAACTCTGGGGCGTCGAGGTAAGACCAAGGAGCAATGTCATTGTAGGACTCGTCCATGCCGTGGATGTATCGCTCGTAGGTATACCCGCCATTGTTGAAGATGAAGATGGTCACGTCCAGGCGTTGGTGGATGATTGTGCTCAGCTCTTGCCCAGTAACCTGGAAGTTGCCATCTCCTTCGAGGAGAATGGTGCGTCCGCTGTGGGCCTGAGCCGCGCCGAGTGTTGCAGGAAGCATCTGCCCGATGGAGAGCCAGAGCCCAGACGCGATCACTTGGCCCTCCGTTGGCATGACAAGGTCCCGGCCGCCGAGAACCGGTGTAGCATTGCCTAGCAGGACCAGATCATTAGGTCGAAGAAACTGCTTCAAGTAGTGGTACAAGTTGGTCTGGTCAATAGGCTTATCCATCTGAAATGGCTTGGGTTGAATGCTTCGGAAATTGCCAAGCAGATTGGTGTTCCGGCTTTGCAAGGGTTTGCCATCAAGCTGTCGGGACATGGCCAGCAAAACCTCGCGCACATCGACCGGACGACCCTCGATATGATTCTTCCCAATGATGACCATCTTCTGTCGATCCGGTACGGTTCGCCAGCCTAGGGTCTGCGCGTCGGTGAACATGGGGCCAAAAGCCAAGACCAAATCGGCAGACTCGACAAAGGGCATGGTGTCGATTATTCCCGCATCTCCTGAGTGAACTCCGTAGTAAGACGGTGTGTCGGAATCAATCATGCTGAGGCCTGAAGGCATTGCGAGCGCCGGTAGGTTTGACTGACGTATCAGGTCGTTGATTTCCTTCCTGATGTCGGCCACCCCATCAGCGCGATCGACAAGCACCATGGGCTGTGCTGCTGATTGGAGTTTTTGTAGTAAGTCCCGCGCGACAAGGTTAACATCTTGAGCATCCGTAGTGAGTGTCGGTGATTTTCCGTCAAGGGGCGTCTCCAGAGCTAGAGGTTCAACCTCGACCTGGGCCATGTCGGATGGAAGCTCAATATATACTGGGCGACTTCGACTAAGGGCCTCGTTCAATATCCCATCCACCCGGCCCGGGATATCGGCCGTGTTGACATCGGCAAGGTTCAACTGCGCGACGGTGAACTTGTTTGCGATCTCCCGGAACACACCAGCCCTCTCATCTGCCATTGTGTGATGGATATGCAGATGCTTCCTGCTCTCGTCACCCGAGGCCGCACATCCTTGCAAGGCCTTGCGGCTAGGTGTGCCGACCAGGTGGACTACAGGAACATGTTCCGCATAACTACCGGCCACCGCATTGGCGGCGCTCAGCTCGCCAACTCCATACGTCGTGAACAGGACGCCGAGTCCCCTGCCGGCGTGTCTGTGACGGAGAACACGAGCATATCCATCAGCAGCGTAGCCAGCATTGAGCTCGTTGCAGCATCCCACAAAGCGCAGACCCGAATGTGGGACATAGTCGAGCGCCCGGAGGAGGTAGTCACCAGGGACACCGTATATGTGGTCGACCTGTTGTTGGCGAAGGCGAGTAAACACGTAGTTTGCTAAGGGAATCGTGCGTGTCATCATGAACGGGGAAGGGCTTGTGCTTGACTGCTGGGTATCGTCGAAGTAGGTAGTCAGAGTGGCATGCAGGTGGAACACAATCCGCGAATGTAACCGACAGTCAAGCGCACAAAGCAAGAATAAAGGCAATTTATATCACAGAACAGCAGGACACCAATAATAGCAGTTTACATCAAAGAACGGCATAACACGGCCCGAGGCCCAAGCAGTCAGATAGCATCGTAAAGGCCTGATTCAGGCATTTGCCGCGGCTTACTGTTTCTGCAGTCGGTCGTCTAACGTAATCTGTTGGAACCAGGGCAGCCTCATCTGCGGCTTACCCAAATCGGTGCGGAAGCCTGCTCTGCAGGCACAGTAGTGTTTTCCCACGCTGGCCGCCGAGCCGCCCTCGACCTTGATGCAGCTGGTGGTGATGTCGCACTTGTCGAAGCGCGGGTCTGGGTTGCATGTCTTGACGCAAGTGATCTTTTTGCAGTCCTTGATGCACTTGGAACTCCCTGATGCGCCGTCGTCGCACTGCTCGCCGTCTTCGACGATGCCGTTGCCACAGACGGGCTTCTTCTTGCAGTCTGGGGTGCAGGTGACGCTTCAAGATGGGCCATCATCACAAGCCTCGCCAGTCTCGACGATCTTGTTGCCGCAGACCGGCTTCAGTTTGCAGTCCTCGGTGCAGGTGTCACTCTTCCCGCAGCCCGGGCCGCACTCCTTCTCTCCGTTGGCCGGGGAGTAGATGCCGTCGCCGCAGATGCCTCGGCTAGTGCATTGATCTCGGTACATCTTGCAGACGCGCACCAGGTCCATGAACGTGGGCCTATCGGTGCGGCTAACTCTGACGCGGGGGTTGACGCCAGTCAGGGGCTGAACAGATGAGTCTTTCGCAGCGCTGCGTTCAAAGTAGTGCATGACCGAGTTTGTATCGTAGGGCCCCTCCCAGTTGTGAACCAGCGGGTTCTCGAGGGCCGTGAACTGACAAGCCCATCCCTTACAGGCATCCATGACCCATTGGGTCCCTCGTACGGGCATCACCCAGATCGAGTATCATATTGTTTTGCAGGTATCGAGCAAAGCCACGTTCCCGATTCGCCGATACAAACGAATCGTCATTGAGGCTCCCTTGCCGCCTAAAGAATGTACTGGATGTCATTTTTGTGCAGCGCAAGGCAAGGGAGCTTTTGAGGAGGAATAGTACCCGGGAGTTAAAGGGGGCATTTCTACATAGGTAGTATAGGTCACGAATAAAAATAGGGGAGTAACCTATTAGGCCAATGTTCGATAGACCAACTGTTTGACCAGGCCACCGACGCAGTGTCCAATGAAGACGTGTGTTGCAATGGTTATCATCGACATCATAGCCGCCCGGAACTTCAGGCAGGGAAAGGTGCTCATACATTGTCGAAGTAGGAGTGAAGAGTAAACGAGCCCCCTTCCCCTAGAATAATATTAGATTAAACTTTTAAGAAACTTAAACCCTCTCTTCTTGAGCTCTTATATTCATAAACTGGTTTCGGATGGAATCAAACTCGCTCGTTAGATAATAGGCCAGAGTACTACCTAAAGAGGACCCAAAGGTAAAGACCTTCTTATGGTTAATTAAGAACGAAGAGTAAATAAAAAGAGGGTTAACTGCCTATTATTGCACTGACAATGACTTTAGGGCGTCTGTTCAAACAATAATCAGTCCAGTTGGCATTTATGCAAGATTAGGTAATCTGCATACGCAAACGCTTCGTGAGCTGGCAACTCCCAAAGTCTTACATCTCACCTACATCTCCAGGCATCAGCCTTTCCACACTCCTTCAGCCTCATGTTCATCGTCGCCTCTTACCTGGAAAAATGTCAAACGCCGCCGAGATCCCCAGATTCGTGGTCGACCTCTCGCAGCCGCCAGAGGAGCGCTATGCACATATCGTGCCTCATTTCCGAGGCTCCGACATCTCATGCAACATAAATACTGTTTTCAACGACCTTCTCAAAGAGCTGCTTGGTCAATCTTTTGGAAAGTTTATGGCTTCTGTATCTCCGCGTATCCTGCGCCGGGTATACATGCCAGAGGAGAATGCCGAGTTGGTGGGTATATCCAAGGCCATGGACGTTCCCATGCACGCCCTAGTCGCATTCAATGTTCTTCTGGATATATTGCTAGGATGCACCAGCGGCGGAGTACGAACCCTCAACCTAGCCGATGCTCCAGATCAGCAATCAAGCCGCATGCTTCACTTCCGAACGCTCGACTGGGGTATGGATCTTCTGAGGCAGATTATTGTTGAGCTCGACTTTGTCCGGAAACCTGGAGGCCCAGTGATTGCAACTACAGTCACCTATCTCGGCTATGTTGGAGTCTTGACAGGCGTCAGAAAGGGCCTTAGCATGGGCTTGAACTTTCGACCGTATCATTGCAGAGACACCTTGAGACAACGACTGTCCTTCAGAATTCACCAGGTCAAGGTAATTCTTGGTCAAAGGCGATCCATCTCGAGCGTCTTGCGAGGTTTCCTACTAGACCCGACTCCCGAAGAAGACAGCTCGTCTCACCAAGAGCCCGACACCGACGCAACAGTATCAGAAATCCAAGACAGTCATATGCAGGACATATTAAAGACCCTTTCCACCTCCAGATCAACCGCAGCATATCTTGTCTTTTGTACACCCGAAAGAGTCTACGTTGTTGAAAAGGACGACCGCAAATCGTTTGTTCGCGACTCGGATAACTTCCTCACAGCCTTCAACCACGACTGCCAAGACGAAAAACGATCCCACCAAACTCCAACAAGCCGCTGCAGACCTAGCCTCAGGAAATGATGGAACCGGAATGGCAGTGCTCGTCGATTTCTCCTTGGAGAGGAAAGATCGTCTGGACAGCCTCTGGAAAAAGCGAGTCAAGAAGTGTCAACGACAGTTCAGCCATCAGGATCCGATTGTCACTTTCCGTGATATTCTTCGTTTCTTACAAGATGATCACATACTTGTTGACGAGACGCACTATGCTGTTATCATGGACCCAGGAAATGGCACGATGCTTTGGCGACGGCAGTACAAAGCTGAGGAGTCTACCGATGACTCGAGTGTAGATGGAAATTTTTGACGGGGAGGAGTCGGTAATTTTGACTGATTAAACTATATATTTCTGATCCATATGCCGGATCAGCCACATAGTAAGTTCCCCGAGATAATGAGAACCAATGACTGATAATCAGTCCCAGCTAGCAGTCTCTTCGTGTAGCGTCCATGCTGCTAGTTGAGAGAGCGGCAGGAAGGACGCCCGGAATGGAGCTCAAAGAGTTAAATGAGCCAACCTAAAATCCAAGGAGTAGGTTAGTAGTCACCTTGCAGGGAAAATAGCAGCGAACTAACAAATCCACAGAGTTCAGTGTAAGTCGTGTGAGAGACATGTCTCTGCGGGGCGGAGCTTGTTGTTATGGTTGCACCTTAGAACTTGGCAGTCTAGGCGAGATAAGTTCGGATAACAAGAGCCAGCCAGGCTGGAGGGGACTGGCTTGGATGTTTCAATTGTATATTACTCATGTATAATCGTCAGATGCGTGTTATTTAGAATGCATTGCTCATTTGAGAAAGAAGCTCTAAGCTTCACATGTGATGGCAGTAGATCGCGAAGCTTGGACTTCAACACTCGATCTCCAAGCCGGCGATGTGTCATTCAACATTTCCAAGTCGCCTGCAGATCCTCATGACACAAGTATCCGAAACCCAACAGCCGAGATAATTGTCAATGTCTTACTTGGGAGAGACAATAGTTTCACATTGGGGTTCGTTCAGGTCACACTTCAAAAAGGACAAGGAGATATGCGAGACACTTGTATGACATTTGAATCTGAGTACGCCAGTAAATATCGCATCGAATGACCCCTTCCAGATATATCCAAGCCTCATTCCAAGCGCAAAAGCACATCCGCAAGACGCCAATCGCTAGAACCTTTCATCCATTAAACCTTCTCATCCAAGTTTCCATCTACAGCATCAAGGCGCCAGCGAGAACGGCAACAGCGGCGACCACGCCGACCTTGATGGGGGCGCTGCTGGCAGCATTGTCGTCATCATCCTTGTCGTCACTGCTATCGCTGCTGTCCTTGCTATCGCTGGACGAGGCAGAGCCAGTGGAGGAGGCCCACTTCATCGAGGTGCAGAGGGTGGCGGATTCTGTGAGAGAGTCGAGCTGGCTCTTGATCTCGGGGACGTCGCTGCAGGCGTCGAAGAGGCTAGAGTAACCCTCGACTGCCTCGCCGTACCAGCTAGAGAGCTCGGAGGCGTACGAGCTGTACTCCTTGGCCATGTCGCCGGTGCATGGGGGATGACACACTCGTCGGTCTGTGTGACGAGGTTGGTCTGATCCATGATCCATGAAGAGAGTGTCGCGTCGGGAGTAGGGATCGCGGTCAACTTGGGGAGCAACGAGGTGGCGACCTTGTAGCATTCTTGGAGATCGCGCTCATCGAGGCCGCCTTCGGGAGCGGGAGCGGCAGCGACAGCGGTCGCGACGGCGAGGAGTTGGTAGAAGCGCATTGTGTTGGTTTGTGTAGAGGCACGGACGAGGTGTTCGACGGTGAAGGATGGAGAAGGATCAAGAAGATTTCGTAACACAAGGATCGATGAGTGAGAACCAACAAAGCAAAGCAGTAAGCCCACGATGGGGATTCACCGAGTATTTAACATCAACAAAGCCTCTCCAGCTGAAGGATTCACGTAGGGGTCCATTGAGAGCTATTCCAATCTCGCATTAACGCTTATCTCTTCCCCCCATTCGCTCCGTATACGAAAAAGAGATTGGTCAAACATGGTCATATCACACGAGCTGGGGGTCAAACTTGGGATGCGCCATGAAACCTCGGCGAGCCTGACTCGGGCTTACATCCCCTGCCTTTGTGCGTTGTCTCGAAACAGGGACCCTCCACCTGGATCTTTTGCATGAAATCTTTTTTTCAGCTCCTCTGCCAATCTGCCTTGTCCTGCCTTAGAGGTGTTTCATTAAACCCATACCGAGCGTCACTAACCCTGGTCTGGAACGCTAAACCCAGCGGCAAAGCCAGCCATCATTTCGCGTAAGCGTGATTGCTCAATCCACAAAGAACCCTGCTCTTATTAATTTAGGGCTCCATTCGAAGGCCGTAGTCTAGCCTCGTAGGGCTCGGCTCAGACACCAACCGATTCAGCAGGCCAAGAGGGGAATGCGGGGAAAATGTCACCTTGGCCAGTGTCAGAAACGGACCTTCTTTCTCCCGTAACGTCACACTCTTGGGCAGAGAGTAGCGGTGTCTCCCCAATTTGGCACAGGATGGTGATAATTCCCCTTGTTGATTGGGTCAAGCTTAAGTGGTCGGCGACTACCTAAAGGAGCACTACAACCCTACGATCCTCCTATTTTTTGCTCCGCCACATCACCAACGGGTCTCACCCAACCCATACTCGCAGGATGTGAGTCGATGGGATTTAAGTCAGTTTCGCCATTGGCGGGTTAATACATTAGAGACTGGCACACAGGATGACTCCAACTGGACGATATAAATGGATGCTACGAGGTTGCATTTGAGTGCTTAGCATTGAAACCATAATCAAGGTCGGGTGGTCGGTCCACCCCTAAGGCATTTTCGCTCCTGTCAGCCACTAACGTTTGGCTGAAGGATGGACAGGCAGACCACAACGCCACTGGAGGAGGTGGTTAGGCTAACATGAGGTTGACCTCGGAAACACCAAGGTCCTCATCTCTCCCACGCTGCGTGCCTGGGACAATCACACAACTTTTACCTTATTGCTTTGGTAACTAAAGTCACTAATTCAGGCCTCTCCGCCTTTGATAGCTGATGATGGACCTTGAGTGCGATATTTCCTTCACTGAGGACGCTTACTCCCGGGTAGTCAAGCACACATGTCATAAGACGGGTGAAACAAGGACCATCAAACCTTCTCGGTTTCAGCATCCTGTCTAGCTCAAACAAGATGATATAGGTCAATTAAAGATGACTCCTTGTCGAGAGAGCATCGAAATAGAGGACTAGGAAATTTGACAGATGCGTGGGAAACAAACCCCCGAAAAAGGAAAATCTAATTGGAGTCTCTGACTGACCATATTTGGTAACGGGTTAATGGGATTAGCACAAGTATAATACCACGCAGGCTCGCATCAGAAATGTTAGCCAGCTCTTGGAAGATAGGAAGATAGGGAACCAGATGTGACTGCACTTGGGACACGAGCATTGACAAATTCCTAACCGCCCCATAGGTTATCTTGGTAGTTACTGGGTCATCAATACAATACTCACTCAGAGCCATTCAGACAATGGGCCCTGTAACACTGTTAACATGTTGTAGCACGTTACGAAACAGCTCTGCCCACCGTATTTTTGATGAGGCTGGAAGGCCACTGTGTTGGAATTGGGATATGATGTCATAATGTGTTGATGTTGGGTTCTGTTATAATTAAAGTCCTCTCTTCGATGGGATGACTGAGTTAGCAGATAGATAGTTGATGGAGCTAAATACTCATCTTAGGATATATGCCGAGATATGCTTCCCTGAAAGGTCATAGCCTCGTGTATTTTACAAGGAATAAGCCAGAAATAGGCCTCAACGGGGAGCGAAATAGCTTGTAAGGGGTGTAAAGAGAACTTGTCGCACTTTCGCAAACAGCGAGATGAACATGAGCCAAGGAGGACTCCACGTTGAAAGTGTGCCATATTACGAGGAGTGAGTCCCTCGAAGAGTGAATTTATGATGGTAGCAGGGTGATGAATTTCAACCTTTCTCGTTCTACAAGACTGATCTCCTGCTTGTAGGTGAAGTGTAGATGCTCGGTTGAGCTCTCCTCAAGAGTATCAGTATCGAATCAGAGCACGCGCTTCGCCTTGCTATAAATCGGGGGTGTCCCACCACTCGGAGTCTATTTGGATGGACCCGAAGAAGTAGAAGCTTGTTGCCGTTGATTGGACCATTTTGCCATTCACCCTGTTACAGTTCGGACGTATGGCTCCGAGAACACTGATGCCGAGACCACCCCTGCCATACCTCTTTATCCAGACATTTATCAAGACAACACCCCTACATGCAATGTAGCTTTTGTATGTCTGATTCTACTGCAGAGGTGAAGTGTGGTCAATTGGAGCGCCAGTCTGTTGATGGTTGTGTTTACCCGTGAGCTTTCTAACTGCCGTCTCTATGATTTCCATACGCCCCATCAGAGCTCGGGTCTCCATATTTGCGATGTTGCCCCCATAAGTGTAGTGTTTCAGTGTACTTTAACCAAAAGGCTGCATCGGCAATGGCTGAGAGATTGCCGAGATCATCAACTGGAGTTCGGTCGGAGGCCTGACTCCGATGAAAGCTTAAAATGCCTTACAAACGCGCTAAACGAACGGTATTAGATCCGTGCTATCGTTGCATCAAGATCGTTGCGATTGCGGGGAAGTATTCTGGGGAAACGGGCCTGGCATGTGGTCGAGATTGATAAAATCAGTGACCCTTCCTCGCCACCGTCAAGAGAGGGCATGACTCCTCTTTGCCCCTTTTCTGCTATAGTACCTCATTGCTAACCATCTCACGACTATGGAGCTACAGTCGCCCGCCAATGCTCAACTTCACTCCGTCTGGAGCGAGAAGCGATTGATTGCAATCTGCCTCTTCATCGCTCTGGCTCAATTCCAATATGGATACGATTCCGCCGCCATTGCAGGGTTCCAGTCCATGCCAGGATTTCTGGCCGTCTTTGGTTATGTCGATGTAAGTCCCTGTCCCTGTGCCTACACATCGATGCTGACCGGCCTAGCCAGCCAACCCCATCGGGTACAACATCAGCACCAAGGTGCAGACACTGCTACAGAGTCTGATCAGTCTCGGAGCCTTGGCAGCCTGCATCTCAATCTTCAAGTTTGGAAGCTTCATTAGCCCTAGGCTCGGCCTATGGATCGCATCGTTGATGGGTGCTGTTTCCGTCGCCGCTCAGATTGGAAGCACGAATATCGCCGCGCTCTATTTCGGCCGCATCCTTCTCGGATTCTCGAACGGTTTCTACAGCACCTACTCGGCAATCTACATCGGAGAGTCAACCCCAGCGTATCTTCGAGGTGCGGCCATTGGCATGGTTGTACTGCAGATCAACCTCGGGGCTCTGATGGGGATTGTCGTTGATAACTTTACTCAAGTCCTCACCAGTCGATTGTCTTATCAGATCCCGCTTGCCGTCATGTTTGCCATTCCAGTGCTGATGACCATTGGGTTGATATTTCTTCCCGAGACACCTCGCTACTACATCTCGAAAGGTCAGGATGACAAAGCCGAAGCTGCTATCCGGAAGCTGCGACATATAACTGACGAAGCCCGACTGCGCGATGATATTGTGATCATGAAGATGGCATGGCTTGAAGAGACAGAGATGCGCTCCTCGACACACCTGCTGGACGCCTTCCGTGGTACAGACCTCCGACGTACGCTTCTCAGCATCGCAGCCGCTGTTGCTCAGGCTGCCACTGGCGTTCACTTCATCTCAGCCTTCTCGGTCTACTTTTTCGTCCAGGCGCGGATTGGTAGCCCCTTCATGTGGGTAACGGTATCCATAGCAATCGCCCTAACGGGAAACATACTATCTTTCCCAGCGGTGCGCTTCTTCAATCGCCGACATCTCCTGATGACTGCCTCGGCGGTGAACTCGATGTGCATGCTTGGCATGGCGATTGCCTACACCGTTTCCCCTGTTGGATCACCCACTGCAGGAAAGGTGCTCGTGGGGCTGAGCATTATCTTTGTCTGGGTATACGGTCTTGGCCAAGGTCCAGTGCTCTGGGCTCTTCAGACAGAGATACCGTCTCAGAGACTTCGGGCACAGACAGTTGGTTTTTCACAAGGTGCTAGTTTTCTCGTCTCATGGTTGAGTGCCTACTGCTCACCTTACTTTATCAACCCTGAGGCTCTCAACTGGGGTCCGAAGTACTGTTACATCTGGGCCGGGGGTAATTTGATTCTGGCCATTTTTACCTTCTTCTTCATTCCGGAGACTAGAGGGAGAAGTTTGGAACAGCTCGATGAGCTTTTTGAGAAGAGGCTTGCTGCGTGGAAGTTCCAGTCCTATGTTACAGACCTTCAGCAACCTGATACAGACAACTTTGTTGGGAAGAAGGAGATAAAGGACGACGTGCAAGTGGATGAGATTGAGAACCGAGAGTGATATTGGACGTGTACTGCGGATCTCTCACGTTCTGTTGCATCGCTACGGCCTACTTGATGATTGGCCGACCTAGTTAGCTAGAACTTTGAACAGTCTAGGTACTTGTTGTCTAACAGAATCTATTAAGTAGGTATGTAGCAACATAGTGCTAGATCCTCTAGTCTATCTGAATGAATACGCTCCCATTTTTGTCCGATTCTATAAGCTTCATTGGCCTCCAGATGGATCGAATCCCAGAAAACTCCTGGTTGCAAGCAAATCACTTATCTCCCCAATGCTTCTTCAATGCCCCCAGATATTCCTTAACAGAGGCGCTGTCCTCGCTCTCGCCTCCCACATCCATTTTTAGATCTTAGTCGGGCTATCATCAGGTCCCGTGCAATCTTTGGAGAGGCTAGAGATAGTTCCTCGTTCAATTTGGCTTGACTGATAACCTTGCCGTTGCATAGCTCTTTGACAAGCGTGTCCACTAAATGTTGGCAGTTGTTTGATAATAAATGATACCGAGGATTCAGTTCCATGTGATGTCGACCTAGAAAAGATGTCAGTAATCCCCAGCAATCTTCATAGTCATCCTCCGACTCACCCAGATCCTGAATCTCTTGATGTGACTTTGTCGTTTCGCCAATATAATAGCAAGAACTCCACGTATCAATAAACTCAGGCGTAATCACAGCGACACGGAAATAGTTTTTCCCCAGTGCACTTAATTCCAGACGGTCGCTCATTAAATCGTAGCAATAATCCTTCCCCAGCCCCCTGTCGATCACGCAGAGAGCCCAGTGGCTCACGCTGTTGAGGCTCATGCCGACGTGTCTTGCCAAGAGCTTGTAGCTTGCCTCGGATAACGCAAACTTTCCGAACGCGATGGGTGTCGTTACTAGGAATACGGCTTTGTGGTTGCTGCGTGGGTCGCATCTTAGAGGTGCCATTTCGTAGGCTGAGTCGCCTGTCATTTTTGCTCGTGACTAGACTGAGAAACTCATTTCGCAAGCGAATCTCTTCTTTGAGCTTTTCATTCTGCTCATCTTTCGCGTATCGCGCTTTTTGGTTCTCCCTTTGCGGTGTCAGTTTGCCTTGGCCTAAGTAGAGCATGGACAGACAATCAAGACTCACCATTTCTTGGACAGATTATGATAAGCAGCCTCACCAGCCGCAGCGAGTTTAGAAAGGGTCTCGAATCCCATTGTTTGTTGTCAACTTGAGCGCATTTCTGCTTGTGCCTTAGTCTTCAAAAAGGACAAGGTTGAAAATCTACAGCCTTTCACGAAAAGCGGCTGTGCGTCCTTTTTGTGGACAGCAGACCATCACGGGCGGGGGCGCACAGCCACGCGGGCCTTCCGAACAACCCGTGAAACCCCTTGTCGGCATCACGCTTGGCAAATGAGCCTCTCTAGAGCCTCGCCAGATGACGTGTGACCTTGCCAAGGGCGGGTTTCGAGACATCACGTGTGGTTATGATTAAGACATTTGTTTGACTCGATTGAATTCTCTTTTTGTTCTATTTGTAACTGGTTTTATCTAGTCAAACGCCCAGGTCAAATCGCAGGCGAACAACGTGTAACTCGCAAGTTGGCATCTCCCCCGGCAAACTCTAAACATCACCCACCAACAAAGGCATGATCTGGCCAATATCACCATCCACATACGTGCTCAGCTCTCCATCCTCTTGATCCCACGACACGACCGCCTCTGGTCCTAATCCAACACGCACCAACTTAACCAAGCCGTTACCCTTGGAAACAAGGTCCTCGTTCGGCCATCGCAAAACACCAGGCGTGTTCATCCCAACACCAAGCTCCAAAATCACCAACTTCTTCTTCTCCCTAATAATTCTCGACTTCCATGCCTTCCACGCGACTTCGCCATCTTTGAAGGGGGCTTGGTTGAACCACGGGCCCGCCCGAACACAAATACTCATCTTCGCTCCACAATATTTACACCGCGGAACCTTGCTCGAGTCCATCAACTTCTGGGTAACCTTGTCCAAGTGTGGGATCGCATCGGCGACAAGAGGCGTGGATGGAACTGTGGCCTCGACTCTGCAGTTTTCCAGACACTGAAGGTACGCATAAGAGCCTTGGGGAGTGGATAGTTGTTGTGCCGACCAGCCGTTGGCAAGGAACAATCCATCTGCGTTTGATGTGCGAACATGAGCGTCAGGACCAAACTTGTTCAGCCGTGATATGAGGGCTTGGTAAGAAGGCGTCTTGGGCCAGTTGGTCACCATATTAAGATGAGTAAAGAAGTAGCCCCATCGATGTTCTTCTGACGGCCAGTCATCATAGCCAAAGACACTGTACAGGGACGTCAACCCATATTTCAGGAACCCAGGGAAATTTTCCGCAAACAGAGATCGAGAGTGATAGTCCAAGCCCTCAGCAGCCGATAGTCCAGCACCCGCAGTCACCAAAACGGCATCTGCAGAGTCGAGCCATTCGCGAGCCAAGGCCAAGGATCCAACAAGCGGTGCTGACTTGGGTTGGTCATTCAGAGGGGTCCAGTCTGTGGGTAAAGCTTCAAAAAGTTTAGAATAGATCCCAGTGTCAGACTCAGTAAAGGTGTTGAAAATAATGTCGGTTATTGTCGTTGATGGATGATCGTCAAGCCACGACAATACCGTCAAGACTGCAATCTCAGCTGCTTCCTTAGCTGGGAACGCGAACAGTCCTGTTGAAATACAACAGAGTGCAATTGCCTTTCTACCATCTTCTTCAGCTGGAAGCAGCTCCAGAGAGTCAAGAGAAGACTCGTAGCATCTAGCGAGCTGTGTCCTCTCAGCCTCGGTTGGAGAGGCACCACGACGCAGTTGAGGGCCTACTGTATGAATTACATACGACGAAGGCAGATCATATCCACGAGTGACAAGCGTCTCCCCCGCGCCAAGGTCGTCATCTCTGTCTTGCATGAGCTGGAAGCACTCATCTCGCAAACGAGGCCCTGCCCGCGAATGAATGATATTATCAATGCAGCGATGCGTCGGCTGAAAACATCCAAGCATCTGGCCGTTGGCAGCATTGGAAATCGCAGTGATACCCGTCAAGGTGGTGATATCTCCTCTCCATAGAACAAGGTTGGTGGTTCCGCCTTGTTCATGTCTAACCGTCCGTGATGGAGTCAACGAGGAGGCTTGGGTAAGGGCACGATGTTCTCTAGCGCGCAAGAGGATAGAGTCGATCTTTTGAAGAATGTCTTCCGATAGAGGTGGCACAGGTGATCGAACGCAGAGTAACTCATGGAGAAGACTCAATTTTGATCCAGTTTCGAGGTGGGATAAGTGTTGTTGATAATGTTGCAAGTAACCAGAGTCAGACCAGCTACTTCCATTCTCTTCAGCATCAGAGAAGAGATGCAATAAAGTTTCGTCGAGCATGGTGACTTGTTGTTTGGCGTTGATGTTGTGGTGGAGTTTAAGCAGCCAAGAGTACCAAGTCAAAAGTGTGCCTGTCGATCGATGTTATATCCAAGCCTAGAACCCCTGATGTAATTCACGCCCTTCCGAGAGTTTGAAATATCTACCAGGAATGACAAATTCATGCTTCCATTATTTCGTCAATCCCACTCGGATGAGGCGGGATGGCCGGTCTATCCCACTTGAGCCGACCGATGTTGGTTAGAACTGCACTTACGAAGATATTATGAAGACGCCACATGCCACTTTGAAACAGTTGTAATGAATTTGTAGTCACTAATGCCAAGCCTCGTCCGAGGAGTGGTTGAAGGAGATATATTGATGGGTATTATCAGATAATCCTCACATACATGCGAGGAGGTAAATACAATCTAGATCAAGTCGGCAAGACCAAAGCCAGAGCCGATAGAAGCTGAGCTTCCATCTTACATAAACTTGTGCAGAGCACGGCGCCAGGCAGGCCAGCTGGCAACCTTGGCACGGTAGGTGTTGATGCTGTCCCAGTCATGCTCACGGAGACCAGTGTCGAGATCAATCTGGTCAATGGTGAGCCAGCCGGTTCGCTTCCAGATGAAGCCAGCAATCCAGAAGACAAGGACGACGGGGATGGCAAGGCAGGCCTTGAAAAAGTCCTCGGCAGTACCAGTTCCCTTCTTTCCGGGAGGAGCGATGGCAACAAAGATCTGGGCAGCAAGGATGATGAAGCAGAGGAAGAGACCCATGTATGATCCGTAGATACCACCACAAGCCTGGAAGGGGATCTGATCAATTGAACGACCCTGGCGAGCCCAAGCAGTACGGAATCGAATGTGAGCCTAGAAATGTCGGGTTAGCAAGATACAGCCAAATATGATGATAGGAGGAACTTACGAAGCAAATAGATCCCCAAGTGAACAGGGCAGCGAGAGCAGAGACGGCCAGGAGCCAGTCAAAGACGACAGAGCCCGAAGAAGCCAGAACGACGTAGGCAAGGGCACCCCAGATGAGGTTGAAGATGACCGACATGAGGGGGCGACCAGACCTGTCAACATAGGTGAAGAACTTGGGGGCGTATCCCTGCTCAGCGAGGGCGGTCAGGGTACGAGAGCCTCCGTAGACACACGAGACGCCAAGGGACACAACCGAGATGCAAATGACGAGGTTCATGAAGGAGTCGTAACCCTTGAGGCCAGCATCCTTGGCAGCGAGCACGAAGGGCGAGGTACCGTCCTTATAAGGGTTCTCGCTGTTGAGGAGTCGGCCATCCTTGGAGCTAACCAGCATGCCAACAAGAGTAAGACCGACGATGTAGAAGCTGACGGATGTTAGCAGAGATGATTGCCCACTGTTGGCTGAGATACTCACAGAGTGATACGCCAGAAGACCTGCTTGATAGCACCGGGCAGAGCCTTGGCCGGGTTCTGGGACTCAGCGGCAGCAAGACCAACCAGCTCAGTACCAGCGAAAGAGAAGGCAGCAGTGACAAAGACACCACAGAAGCCACGGAAGCCGTTCTGGAAAGCGCCGGGATCATACCACAGCTTGGCACCCTGGTAGGTGTCAAACTTGCCGTGGGATGGGCCACCACCACAGATGAGAATGACGGCGACGATCATGAAGATGACGATGGCGGCCAGCTTGAACAGCGAACTCCAGAACTCTTCTTCGGCGTAACCTAGTGTTCCAAAGATGTTGACGAATATGATGACGACCCAGAATACACTAATCCATACGGCTTCGTTGATGTCTTTATTCCAGTATTGTACTGTGAAAGAGCATACTGTTAATTCAAGCGGTAAGACGATGACCCATTGGAAGACCTGTAAACAATTAGCGAAAGGATCCAGAGTGATGTGATCAAAGGGTAGCTCACGTAGTTCCAACCCATGGCGAAACCCCAAGAAGGATCGATGAAGCGAGTAGAGTACGTGTAGAAACCACCAGAGACGGGATACATGACAGCGAGTTCACCAAGGGCGTGCACGACGTGGAAGATCATGACACCAGCGATACAGAAGCAGAGGAAGACAGAGCCAGGGCCACCCTTGGTAAGGGCACCACCAGAGCCGACGAAGAAACCAGCACCGATGGAACCACCGATGGCAATCATGTGAAGATGGCGCTTCTTCATGGAGCGATCGAGCTCGACAGCACCAGTACCCCAGTCACCTAAGATGCCATGTCAGGATGGGTGCAGATGAGCGATGTGTGGATGCTTGGAACTTACGGCGTTGGAAAGATTTCAGGTTGAGACCATTTCGGGTCATGAAATCCTTCTCACGAAAGTCCTCGGGGATCTCATTGCCATTGCCAGAGTCCTTCTCAGGATCAGTGCTGAGAGGGGGCGTCACCGGGCCCACGTCGAGCTCGGTTTCCTTGGAAGCCATGGCGAAAAGACGTAATTCAGTAAAGAATTGGCTGTTTATGTGTGTAACAGGGATGATAATAAAAAAAAGACACAAAGGCAGACTCTTAGTGTCGAGGGTCGTTGAAAGGAAAGAGACCTGACACAGACTGAGGGGTGGTGAGTGAGTGATCAGCAGCCAACGCGGGCGGGATGGGACACTTTATCTAACGGGAGCTGCAGAAGGGCACGGAAAAAAAATCTGTACGACGGAGCAAGCGGCAGCCCATTGCAAAAAGGGCAGGAGGAGGATCAAAGACGATCCCAAGCCCTGGGGTGGTATGTGGTAGCACCATGTGAATGCCAAGAAGGGATATGCACCAGCCGTATCAGACGAGATAGGGATGTCAAAAGGTTCCAGGCATCTTGGCCCTTCCCCCGGGGAAGCTTCTATTGAGGCTCGCAGCTGAAAGGGGTGGTGTGTGTGTGACCCGGCTTGGGTGCTTTCACTGAGTCAGGGATCAGGGCCAAGAAGCACAGCTGGCTTTGGTGTCACGGTCAGCAGAGTGTGTCTCTGGAGAAAGCACAGAAAAAGAGAACGTATGAGGATTTGCTGTTACGTAGTAGTCGGCGACTATATTGAGTAGTAAAAACGCCCCCCGGAGCAACGTCCTGGAACGCCTCCTACGCGATGGCAGCGGAAGCGCCTGTAGCACATCCGCACACAACACACACACGACCGACCCAGAATTGTTCAAAAGGCTAGTGCCGTCTTACCCTTGTCTCCAGGAGCAATGGTTGGCCAGCTCGGGCTAGGGTCGGTCCCCGCACTTGGCAGAGCGAGCCAAGTTGTTCGAGATACTGATCGCTATCTTCGCCTCGACAACGACGCGTGACCTTTTGAATGGTCCTCCTACTGCAACGGGGCTTCTACTGAGAAGGGAAGGTGTTAAGATCGATCACTGTTGGAGCCGGGTTGGGGTCCGACTTGGCAAACAACCGCCAAGACCATCCTTCCCCCTCGTCCTGACCAGTGGATCACCGTTATTGGGCTTATTTGGTGGCGCCTTCGGAGCCAATCCGAGAAGAGAGCTAACCAACAACCTTATCACCCGTCCGAGGGGAGGGAGGGAGGGAGGGGGGGAAGGGAACGCGGAGAGAGGCACAGCTTTGGTGATGCTGATTTGGGTCCCTCATCGTGGCAATGCTCACTCTCCAAATTGTTTTCCTCCTTCTCCTCTCAGTTTGGCTCATGTCGTTTACCCCAAATTCGCCTCCACAGACGCGCAGAGAGGCTATCGCGTACCCGATGACATGGCGGCCGACCCCCCCTGGTCGAGGCTCAAGATGGAAGGAGATGAAGGGCTTGGGTGCCATCTGCGACAAAACTTCACGAATGCGAGGCGAAGGAGTTCATGACGAGCTGGTAATCCCGGCGCAAACCGTACATGATGCACACTTGTCACGCTCTGCCTCGGCTTCCCATCAGCCGCAGCAGCTCCTATTGAATGTTTGTTGTTGTTGTCGCTGCTTTGTTGGACAGTGTGCAATCGCCCCATCAAGATTGCCGTTGACGCTTTGGGTACTTACCTGTCCGTGTCAAGATAAGGACCATGCATTGCGGATCTGGGGATAGCGGGTCGTTATGGATACGGGAGTGGGAACAGATAATGGCAGCATCGTCAGGTCAGTCCATGATGCTTGTTTTGCTCCCTACGGGGAGCCCAAGTGCCGGTGGAAGAAGCCCTTCCACAGGGTAAGCAGTGGATAACTACGGGGTACAAAGAGGACGTGCCAGCCATGTTGTACCACCACCCGGAGCATTGCAAAGAGCTCTACCTGCATTGCAGCCCGAGACATGGTCGGAAACAGGTGATCCATGGTCTCGGGTGAGGGCGCCTGGGCGCGTGTGAGGTGCAGAGACAAACAAAGGGAGGGAGACTTCTTCTCCAAGCTTCATCCAGACAAGCTTCACAAAAGATCATTCCAAGTAGCAACTCATCCTTCACTGGCCGGCAATCTCTTGGCCTTGAGACCTCGACTCGACTCGTCACGGGGACCCCGGCGATTGTCTCTCTTGTCGGATGCATTTGGTGGATCACGACACTTCCAAGGTCTTGGCAATAAAAAAGCAAGAGACAACAAAAACCAAAAAGGGAAAACAGTGCGGCCATTCCCCCCCGTCGGACCATGGCTTTTGCCCAGGAGCCAATGGAACGACCGTGATTGCTAGGGAGTCTTGGCGAACATGGGACCGTTGGAGCAAACCGCAGACACAGAGATAAAGGCTATTATTAATAGTTACCAAGCCTGGTTACAACCATCTCATCATCTGGAGAAAAAGCTTGCGGGGAAAAGGCCCGGTCAGCAAAAAAAAAAAGGTCCTGCCATCCTGGAAGGTGACCACACGGTCGGGAGAAGCTTAAGTTTTTTTAAAGAAAGTAGAAAAAATGTTGATGAAATAACGAGGTCATCCCTATCGATAAAACAATCAGCGCTTAATCTCATGCTTACCCCTCTGATCTTTACCTGTAATAGCTTGGATCCTCTCCCCTGTTCCCCCTCCTTCCCCCCCCCTCCCACACACCCGAACAAAAGTTCCCTAGGCTGGGCGGACATGGGTCCGCGATAAGCACCTAAAACGTTTGGGTGTGGCAGGCTCTAATTTGGACCTTAATTTAAGGCTTTCCGATTGTTCAAAGTTGCTTCTGGAATCATTGGAATGACGGAAATAACTCTCAAGTCTATTACCCTGCAACAAGCTAAATAAATGCTGATGACTTGCATTTTTGCAAAGTGTCCTGCTATAATAGCCTGCCCTTTAGGTGGTATGTTAGTCTAAAGATAGATTCCCATCTTGGGAGCCGAATCTTCAAGGGATTCGGAGCTCCTTTGCCTTCTCGTCGTCGTCGAACGGAGAGTCGGGGCGATCAGCGGCCAGCACCTCTTTCCCTCGTATTTGTGCCCATACCGTCTTGTAGACTGGCTTCATAAATAGGGCATCCATCTCTTCGAGAGATATACCTAGAGATGTGTCAGTACACACAAACACCGAGTATCACCAGTGAGAATGGGGACCAACCTTTCGTTTCCGGCACAAAAAAGACGGACCAGATACCCATACACACCAAGATGGCGCTGAAGAAAAAGTAGGCTCCGTATCCAAGATCAGAAATCATATAAGGCGTAGATCTCGCAATGATGAACGATCCCAACCAGGTATCAGCCGTGGTAACAGCCACACACAGCATGCGGATGTCAAGCGGGAAGATCTCAGATGCATAAGTCCAGGTGATGCCCTGCCACGTAGCACAGATGATAACGGCGTTGATGTAGACGCACACAATGGCCAGGTAACCCCAGCCGTCACGGTTGACGACCCCGGAGGCGGCGGCGGCTGCCGGATCAGCCCTCATGACATAGCCTCCTATATACCACATGGGGATGCAGCCAAGCGCCGCGCCCCAGATCAAGCCTTTGCGCCGGCCTACCTTTTCAACCACCCAGAACGTGAAGAGGAACATGCCAAGCGTCTTGGCGATCCCGTAGAAGCCGGTAGAGAACAACTTCAACGACGTGCCTGGAACTCCGAGACTCTCAAAGATTCGGGGTGCGTAGTATGTGATGATGTTGACGCCGGTGAAACTCTGAAGGAACATGAGGGCCATGCCAATACCCATGCGGTTACGGACACCCTTCTGGAACAGCTTCTTGAACTGATCCTTCTTGCTCATCTTGTTAGTACTTCTCTCCTCGACCTGAGCTCTGATCTCGCCCATCTCATGACGGATATACTCGTGGTCGGATGGGAGTCCTCGAATCATGGTGAGAACCTTTTTCAGCGGCGTCAAACTGATCGCCACGTGCAAGCCAACGAGGAGACTCGGGACACCAAGTCATTCCGATGGCGAGTCCCAAGCCCGGAGCAAGCTGAAGAGCAAGGGGAATGATCCACTGGGTCTTGCTGTTGACATCGATGGTACGATCTGTGGCGTAGTTGATCCAAAAGCCAAGCATACCACCTCCTTGTGAGGCAATTTCAAAGATACCAACAAGTCGACCACGAATAGATGGTGGCTATGAATGTCAGATACAAAACTTTTCAAAGACAAGAATCAACTTACAGCAGTCTCAGCAATGTAGACAGGTACAGTAAGAGAGGAGGCTCCGATTCCGAGTCCAGCTACGGCTCGGCCAGCAACCACCATGGCCATTTTACCATTGGCAGCTGTCATCAGCGTACCACCGAGCAAAAAGACAAGAGCAGCGCCGATGATGGTCCTTTTCCGACCATACTTCTCAGCGATGGGGAAGGTAAGGAGAGCACCGAAGAAGCAACCAGCTTGAAAGGTCGACACAATGTTGCCCTGAAGCGTATCACGCTCCGTCTTTTCGGCCGTGTCGAGTCCAAAGTCTCTGATGAAAGATTCAAGAGCCATTGTGCCTCCAATAACAGCGGTGTCGTATCCCACTTTGAAAAAGAAAAATGTTCAGTATTTGCACATCATAAGGGTCATGCTGTCATAGACTCACTGGCAAGCGCAGACATGCTGGCTACCAAGGCGATCAGATGGATACGCCAGTTCCGCACTGCAGGCGGATCATTGGTGCCCGACGCATGAGTATTGAAGCCCATAGGTTATTGAGTAGGTAGAGAAGAGAGAAGAACTGAGATGTTCAGACTGTTGTTGAGAAGAGTTGTAAGATGCAGTACACGTAGCAATGCTTGTTGTCTTCTTTCAACAGCGGGGGGAGAAGGACCCTTTTTCTACTCCATCGACGACGACATCACAAGGTCTACAAGGTTCAAGCCCACCACCCCCCATGCATGTTGGAACGGCCATGATCAACAGCCGTCGTAACCCCAGTCTGGTTCCCCACGGGGAAGTTGGGGACTGGACTTGGTGATCCGTGACCCTCTTGACAAGGTGGGATGGTGTTGCGCTCTCGGGGGTATTACCTGTAATCATCAGGACATTGGTGGATCTGCCAAGAATAAGGGTTGGGATCAGCGGCTTTGGTAGGCGGCAACGAGAAGACAACGTAGTATAAGCAAACTTTGGTGGTCATTTTTATCGGCTACAGTAGCCTAAGGCCATTCTCACGTTAATAACTCATATAATTACCATCACGATCAAAATACATAATATAAACCTCGAATGAGTATTCTTTACGCCAAGTGAGCTGTTGGTCGTGAGAGGTGTCATGACTCGTTGGGCTGGGATCAGGGTATCACGGCGGGGGATTATTCCCAAACTTCGGTGTAGACGACCCCGAAGAGGACAAAGATCTACGTGCGCAACGTGGAAGATGGATACCGAGGCCAATAATTTGAGTCAGAATTTAAACAGCAGCGGCAGTTTTTAGTTTACTTGTTACGCAGCTAAACTAGATACAAGCATCGTTGTGCAACCATCAATAATTTGATCGCCGCTCGGTAGACAGAAATACCCTCCGAGTTTGCCCCCTCCCCCCAGTTTCACCGTGGGTCGGAAACGTTCGATCACAATACGGATAAAGGGACCCAAAATACTACCCTGTCTCTATTCCGACGAGGGATTTTTTTAATCCACGCATGTTACCGTCGTATGGCAGGAATATAGTGGACACTTGAGACCCCAGACTGGACGCATCGTCAGGTTCTTGGCATTTGCTTTTCGTTACCTAACCGCGAAAGATCCCGGTTCTTTTGCGTATTGTTTCGCCGAAAACCAACCTCGTGACTGGCTCGAGGGCACGTAGACCCTACGTTACGTAGTAAGACATCTCGGCATCTTGAATTATCAGGGCTGTGAGATCGGAAATGTTCGGATGCGTGCACAGGGATGAGGAGACTACGACGACATAGATCTCGTCCATTTGCGAGGCTAAGATTGTCATCGTCTGGTCCCTATAGGCATGCTTAGACGCTGTTAGTTCGTGATGCTATATGGAATTAAGCTTAATTTCCCCAGGTCCTTTTCTCCACAAACAGGTAGTATCGATCAAACTCTGTTGGTATGCTAGGCAGGTAGCTATCTGTGTCTGATAAAGGTGTATCTTGGATCTATCTTTCTCTGGCTAACAGAAAGATCAAGTTGAATCAGCATAGCCGAAACCCGGAAGAAACCTTCAAGATAAACGAAAAAGAAACGAAGCAACACACAACTTCACCCATCTCATGTGCCATGTGCCATGACCCCAATCTGGTTCATCTTCATCGTGGCTGTGCAAACATGTCGTCTCAGTAAACTCTCTAGATCCTTGCTATTAGCGGGGATAGCTTCGGCGGATCGGCGTTTCGGACGAGAATACCCCGCACTCTCTTCATCGTTTGCTTTGACTCTCTGTCCTCGTGCATCATCTGCTTCTTCTTATCCGGCCTCTCATCTTCGGTACTACATCTCCGTCCTCTCACTCACCATCTCACAAAGTGTGTTCACCATGACGACATATCACATCAAGCCAGTCGATAATCGAGTTAAGGGTCGTCTGGCCCTCGTAACGGGCGCAAGGTATTTTACCCCTCCCTGCAGTCATGTTTTGTGTGTAGTCCCTTTCCCCAGCTGATATCCACACATTGGAGGTATCGGCTCCGCATGTGCTAGGGCCCTGGCTGCCGAGGGCTGCGACGTAGCTTTGCACTATTCTTCGAGTAAAGTAAGTGTCTTGGCTCGGCCGACATTCCTGGTTCGAGACCCAGGCTGACAAGCCACCCCCGACGTGCAGGACAAGGCCCAGACTCTGGCCTCTGAACTTCAGGCCTCGTTTCCAGAGCAGAGATTCTTCTGTGTTGCTGCGGACCTCTCCAACCGTGATGCCACGAGGGCACTGGTTCCCGATGTGTTGAAGCATGATGAGGTGGCTGGAAGACACTCTGCTGTGTCCATCCTTGTTGCCAACGCTGGCGTTGGAAAACGTATCCGGGATATTCAGAATATCGAGGAGGATAACTGGGACGAAGTGATGGAGGTAAACGCTCGGAGCCAGTTCGTCGTCACCAAGGCCTGTCTCCCAGGCATGCGGGCCCAAGGCTGGGGCCGCGTCATCCTCGTTGGAAGCATTGCTAGCCGAGGTGGCGGTATCAATGGATGCCACTATGCAGCTACCAAGGGAGCTCTCAGGTGAGTTTTCCCATGTCTAAGCAGGGTGTTTCTAATTGTCGGTAGTTCGATGGGTCTCAACCTTGCTACGGTGCTCGCGCCAGAGGGAGTAACCGTCAATATCGTAGGCATTTCCATGCCCTCGGTCCTGGTAGTCTGCTAAGCCTCTAATTACAGGTCCTTCCCGCCTTGATTGGATCCACGGGCATGATACCAACTCCCAAGTCACAGTAAGGATTCACCTGCAAACAATCAGAATTTCGCTGACTTTAGGTGCAGAACTTGGGAGAAGAATGCCGATCTCGAGGCTCTAAGAGAAGAAGATCCAGGACTGGCTATCGCAGCTAGCATCCCCGTACACCGTCTAGGAGTGCCAGAAGAGGTCGCAAACGTTGTGACAATGTAAGGATTCTAGTCAATCACTGAGGTCCACTGCTGACATGAAACTAGGATGGCAAAGACGGGATATATGACGGGACAGGAGATTTTGTTGGCTGGGGGACTGAGGTAGACATCAAACTATTGAAGGGATACTTACTCTCTTGATGCCATAAATATCGTATGCATATCATCTGTGCCACTGCCTTTACAAAGCCGTCTATGGTGATTTGCTTTGACAAGTGCGTAGACCAACTGTGAAGCCCGACAGGCCCCTAGTGCCCAGCTCAGATCAGATCTAAGATGGGGTATCGATATCCGTGTCAATCCCGCAAAAAGACGGGGTCTACCTAAACTGCCTTGGATTTCATGTTTCCATTTTTCACATGGCCTGGACCTTTGAGGAAAACGCAGACGCCCTGACGGAGGCTGAGATGGTGATTTCTTTGCGGAAAAGTCAGCACCACAGACACGAGCACAGAGTGAGCCTCTTACAACATGAATCTCAACAGTACGTGAGCTTTTCCAGGCCTAGTAGATCATGGGGCTCTGTGGAGAGATTTGGTCAGGGCGTGTGTCAAACTGCTAAAAATACTCTGCCATGCGCAGTAAGATGAGGCTTGACCCGAGCCTCAAACATGGCAACACAGAATCCTTTATTCCGAATTTGAAGTTATTCTTACGTCTCAAGAATCCTCAAGCTCATAGCCTAGCCTAAGGGGCTTCGGGATTTACTCCTGCCGAGAAAACCCATGTGCCCAACGTCATTCCCCGCGCCTCTCATTTGCCGGCTTGGCTCTCGATCCAGCCGGGCTGAAATGCCGGATCCTTCCAAAGCAGCCATTTAGCTCACTGGGTTGGGGGTTACAGGGCTGAATTCACCTCACTCCGCCGTTTTCATGGCGCCCTAGTCCAGGTCTAGACCCAGCACCAACTACGCGGGATGGATTGCGCCTCGACCAAAAGGGCGGAGGCTTGTGACCCAAAATGAACACAAGTCCCTTTGAAACATGTCTTTTTCTGTGCTAGATATTTTTCGTAGCTGGCGGCTTGTTCCGTTAATGCGCTTGACCCTTGGCTTGAGGCGCCCTTGTTGGCCAATGGTGGTGGCCCAGCAATGAGCGGCTTGGGATGGCTTCACTCCGTCTCTCAGCTAGGCTATCAATATTATTCCCCATTCGGTTTCGACATGTCAGCTGCATGTCGCCGAAAAAACATAAGTTTAAGCTTACAATAGCCTATCAAGTTTAAAAATATGCGACCCTTCCCCTGTCAATGCTACTCAAACAGTCCTTGCTTAACATCCGCCCAGGGTTGTCAATCCACACCTCAGCATGAAGTCCTTCGTGGCATTTTTGGCGTGGCTTGCATGGATAGTTCCTGTCCATGCAACCGCGCCAAATGTCGGTTGGCGAGCCGCTATCATCACAAACCAAGTCCTCGCCACTCCCGAGTACCTCAGCCAACACGAGAGAATCCTCGACGTCCGCGTACCCATCACGTTCCAGCGTGTAGCATCAAAGGCGGATTCTTTCACGTTAGACCTCTCTACATCTCCATATTATCCAACGAATGAGACCAGCTATAATCGCACATCGGTCTACACCGAAGTTGTTCAGGCCACCAACGCAAATCCAGAGTTTGAACAGACCTTTCGATTCAGCATCTCTACAACGGACTGGCAGGATTTGCTCATTCTAGTCAACGTCGACGATGGAAGTAATGGTCAGTACTTAGTCGAGACGGGTGGAGCTATCCTCTTCTACGACCGAGAACAAGAATGGTGGTCAGCTCGCAATATCTCGGAACACGCTCATTATGTCAATAATGAGATCGTGGAAGAGAGAAAGGCCATCGTCCCGATGGGTATCGACAATATCACGATGACTGAAACAAAGCCTACACGGGGAGTTTTTATCCCAGCCGATCACATGGAGCCGAAAGAGAAGAACGAGACTCCTCCCTCGATCCCTTCAACTACGCCCTCTCCAGTGGTAATCCCGTCTACGGCACCTCCAAGTCCCGTTGTCAGTACAAACCCAGGAGTCGACTATACCTCTATGCCCGAAAAGCCTTCTATCCCTGTCCAAGAGTCGATTCATCCGTCACAATCATTCCCACCTTCGAAGTGCGAGCCCGTCACCGAAACGGTATACCATACTGTCACCGTATACGCAGATCACTCTCCTTCCTTCTCCTGTGCCTGTGACTCGAAATATGACAAGAAATCTCTGGATACCCGAGACGACATCGTACCCGCATACGTCAAGGCCAAATTCACCTTCACGGACCGTTGGGGCCGGACAATGCCCCTACGCCACCTGGTAATAATAGCATATGCCGATCTCTTCTCGCAGTCCGAAGGATACAGAGTTGGACCTTGGTCTTCGATAGCCTTTACAGATGTCAACGGGGAAGCGACCTTTACCTTCAGCATTGGAAAAGACCACAAGATCGTTGCCAATACCCTTTACGTCATCCTCCGGGGAGAACACTACACCATCGGAACCCGTCGAGATGAAACAGAGGAGTTCGTGCAAAGCGAGATTCGCAAGAGTCTGGCAAAACAACCGTGGACTGCCCTTGCAGGCGAAACTATTGAAGTCACAGTCAACTTTGAAGACACCGAGTACAACCGAGCCCTGTGGGTTGCTGACGCCTACGAATACCTCTCATCCTACGTCAAAGAAGAGATCGCCAACAGAGACGGCGAGCTGACACAAGTCCAAATCTGGTACCCAGCGCCTTCGTCCGGTGCCTTCTTTTCAGATGCCACAGCCGATCCGGTATATATCAGCATCCCCGATAGCCAATCTGAAATCCCAGCGACCATGGGGCACGAGTATGGACACTTTATCCATTACTTGGCAAGAATGAAAGCAACCCTCTTTGCTGGAGGAGTGCACAACTTTTGTAACCTCAACGACCTTACGACGACATCAATCTCGGAGGGCTATGCCAGTGCTCTTGGCCTCATGGCCTTGTATGACACACCTCTAGTTGACGGCAAATACTTTCAGTACGCCTACCGATGGCATGACGGCTTAGGCAACGTGGTGGTCGTGGGTCCAGATCTGGAGAACTACTCGTGTGATAAGAGAAAGATGAGTTACGATGAGGGACGTATAGCAGCGGCCTTCATCGATCTCGTCGACCCTCGAATGGATGAATTTCCAACAGAGGACAGCGACGTTGGACACATTGTGCCTGATTTCAACCCAGAGTTACACAACTTTCGTCTCACCCCTCGCCTTGTTTTCTGGCGTGCGATGGCCACGAATCCCCATAGCATCGCTCAATATTGGTATGTCAGACCCCAGCACCTCAAAGGCCTTGACTGATGTTTCCTAGGTACGATTTGCAATGGACGCTCACAGAAGAGAAGAGAAAGCAAGTTTGGTCTGTTTTTGAATACAACTGGGCCGACTTTCCTGTCAACGGGGAAACAACGGTCTGGCAATAGAGTGTGTTTGATGTGTGCATATAAAGGAGTCTTGTTTTGAACTTTACAGCAAGGAATATTCCTAGATCTCGGTAGAACTTTATTTGGATGTATCGTTAGTTCTGCGCTTCCATTGAAATGATTGTGTTACGCCGATAAGGGGGGCATGACCCCATCTTCTCATGCAGATTACTCCATGGTTCCCGGCAACTGATGGCCCAGGACACAACGTCGTCGTATAACGGTATTTAATTTAATTAATTAGATGACAGTTAACTTCTTTGTGTTCATCCCATATTTATTCCCACTTGGCCTTGTACTTCTGGACAAACTCTTTCCACGTGGTGGGCTTGTCATCCAAGAGATCAGCGCTCTCTTTGATGTCCGCCTTGTTGTAGTAGCCGGGGTCCTCCAGCAACAGCATGTTCTCCAACATCTCCTGGGCGACGTGAGGGGAGAGGAAGGACTTGAAGGTGTCTGAGGGAATCTGGTTGAAGGTGGCAGGCTTGCCGATGACCTCAGAGAACTCGGAGATCATGCGAGAGGGGGTGTAGTAGTCGGTGGCAGCGTAGATTCGCTTGTTGAGGGTGTCGGGGAAGTGCTTAATAGCAGCCTTGACAAACTTGCCTATAAGTTGTTAGATGTAATTCTTTACTCTCCGTGTCGTATTCAACTTACCATTATCGTCGCCAGCGTTGAACAGAGGCACCTGAGCCTTGTCGCCAGAGACAGGAAGAGACCAGACATAGCCGCCCTCCTCATTCTTACGGATCATAGTAAACAGGTTGGACATGAAGAATCCAGGAAGGACAAAGGTGGCGGGGACATTGATCTGTCGAATGTACTCCTCAATCTCGGCCTTGCCCTCAAAGTGCTTAATGTGGGTGAGGCGACCTCCGCTGATCTTGTTGGTGTCGAGAAGAGACGAGAAGATAAGATGCTTGACACCAGCAGCCTTGCAGGCATCAGCAACAACCTTTCCTTGAGCAATCTCTCCGTTGCCCTTTTCGGTCTCCCAGTAGTTTGTGACAAGGAAGACAGTGTGGGCGTCCTTGACAGCGGGGGCAGCTTGCTCCAGAGTATTCATGTCGGCCTAGACGATGAGTTAGAATTCTGTTTAAATTAGGCAAAAATGTAGGGAAAAAATCACTTACAGCGACAACCTCGACGCCCTTGGAGGCAAGGTCCTTTGCAGCGGGCTTGGAGACATCACGAGTGATGCCACGAATCTTGAACTCCTTGGAGAGAGCGGGGTCGTTGAGGATCGCTCGAACAACTGAACCACCCTGGTTGCCAGTGGCGCCAAAAACAGTGAGGATCTTGGACATGATTGCGGATGAGATGATGTGAAATGGATGGGATTGAAGATGCTGAAGCAGGTATTTGATGATGCTAGATACAATAGCTACTCAAGGAGCCAGCCATCCTTTTTTATACCTCCATCAAGCTCCATGACACGGTGGTGATGAATACACCGGCGCCCTCGGTGCGTAGCGTGCCGCATTCCTACAGGCCTGATTACAGGGCCTTACCAATCTGAACCTTTCCTGCGTCAAACTTGGTTCGGTGCGTCGGGGAATGCCAAGACCGGTCAAGATTCAGCCTTAACGGGATGGATCGAATCAGAGGCGGCCGACGCGGGGGATAGCGCGAAGCTATTCGGTTCGGTGGATGCATGACAAAGACTGAGTCGATGAGCGAGCATGCAGTGTTGGATCGCTAACAGATTAGTCAGGGCCTCCTCAAAAGAATGGGTCTTCGGGGAAGGACGAAATGCCGAAATTCCATGTTGACGTATGAATCGTATGGGTTTTCTAATGTGCATGATGCGAAAGTTGAGGAGGCGATGGGCGAAGATTAAGAAAAGATGTGATGAGATTGAGAAGCTGATTCAGTGAATGAATGCCTGATGAGGCTGCCATCCCCTCCCTGCATTCATCTCGCAAAATCACGTGAATTCAATGTCATCACGTGATCTAGCACCCGCTGCGAACCTCAGCATCGCAACTTTTCCTCGCGTGGCTTGACGCGCCTTAGGTACCTCACAGCACACTCAACAAAATGGCCAAATCTCCCATCGACGATGAAAGCTCGGATGATCATGTCGATATCGACGAGAAGCCGAGCGATCAGGAGTTGAGCGAAAACGACTCCGATGATGAAAACTCTGATGATGACAATTCGGATGATGGCAGCGAGGATGACTCGGATGGCGGTGGCCTGCTCGACACCATGGCCGCTGAGGGTAGCGAGGATGAGTCCAGCGAGGAATCCTCTGACGAAGATGAGCTAGATCGAGGTGTGCCAAGCTCGACAAAAGCCCATTTTCCACAATTCTGTCGCCTACCAATCGAACTACGCCAACGTATCTGGGAACTGTTCTGCCCAGAGCTCCGGGCGCGATATCGTGTTCTCGACTTCAGCATCTCATATGGAACCGCCAGGCATCCCGATGCAGCCAGCGCCTTTGTCTGGACTGTGCGCGATGGCATCGCGCTTGACGATCAAACCAGGACTCTCCGAACTGTCCTTGCAGTCCACCACGAATCACGCGCCATGGCCACCAACGCCTTTCCCCATTCTCTCAGCATGGATGCCGGAGCAGGAGATGCGGTTGTCCGTTTCAACCGGGATACGGATGTCGTCCTAATAAACGGACTTAGCAGCCCGGAAGGCAACCACGTCTTCCACCTCCCGGAGTTTGGCAGTGAAATCAAAAATCTTGCCCTCAGTGGTTGGAGTTCCCTTGATCAAATAGACGGAACGGCTGTCTCCAACTTTTTGGTCAAATTCGATCAGCTAGAGTCATTCTTCGTGTGCCTATCGTTTGGAAACTGTCGAAAATCAAGAATGGCTTGGTGCACTTCTGACCTCATCAATCACTACCGCGTTCAAACCTTTGAGCGAGAGCCTGGCTTGGGAGAGAACCTACAGTGGCTATACTGCTGGCCTGACCTACGCAACCACGCCGATTTCGCCAAGTTCCAGATGCAACGAGATGAGGATTTGGACAACCTACCCGAGCCCTTGGACGGGCTCTTGCTTCGAAAAGGTGTCAAGGCATGGCCCATGGTCGTCTTTGAATTTGAGCGTGGCCTACGGCGATTTGAGATGCTCCAAACTCTTGGTCTCAACCCCGACGATAGCGATAGTGAGGGTTCGGATGAACAGTCGGAAGATGAAGACGGCGGTGATGAATCTGGGACCGACTTGGATCAGTATGAAAGCGACGGCATCGATGACGACGAGATTGTGGAAACCTACGAAGATTCGGATGAAGAAGGGATTTCCTTGGACGAAGGATCCCCAGGGCCTTCACGTGTCGATCTGGATGCAGCATCAGATGACGGCTCGGGGGCACACTTCTCCAGCCCAGAACCTGATCCTGAAGAACCCGAAACTGCCCCAGTACCCAGAGGACGCAAGCGACGAGTGGTGTCGGATTCTGACGACGAATCAGATGACGACGTACAGCCAACTAAACGAGCAAGGACTGATCGCACCGATGAATCCGATAACGATGAGGATGAGGAGCCTATGCAGTCTCAAGGGAGACAACGTTCAGCTCGTGCTGTGGTATCCGACGATGATGATGACGAAGATGAGGAAGATGGAGGTGCCCCCAAGCAACAACCAGATGAAAATGTCGACGACAGCGACGCATCGAGCGACGACGAGGATGAGGAGAATGAGGGGAGCGAAGACGAGTCGGAAGACGAGGACGAGGATGAAGAAGACGCACCGCCAGCACGCATGTCTCTAGCCGAGCGACTACGTCTACACCGACAAGAGAACCCCATTGACGACGATGAGAATTCAGAAGAAGACGACAGAAGCAGCCGGACTGCTGGTTTGGATAGCGAGGACGAAGAGGATGACGAGGAAGATGATAGGGAGAGAAACCCCTTCATGTTCGGCATGGCAGACGAGTCGGATGGTGAAGGCGAAGGGGACTACAACGAGGACGACTATTGATGTGTGTTCCAATTACGTACATTGCCAGACACGATCAAAACTACCTAATCATGGCTTGTTCTCTAGACAGATACTATTTAATCTCACAGCCTTGTAATACACCTGGAAACACCAGACCCAGCGATAGACCTAAAGACACTTTCCACTTGCCAACAGTGTGACAAACTGCTCAATCCTCTTCTGTCTTGTGTCTGGTCGCTTGGCCGTCTCCAACCGCTGCAGAAAAGAGTACCTCTGCGATCTATTGATGGTCTTGAAAAAGTCGCCAGCTGCCTCGTCGTCATCAAGAGCTGCCTGGAAGTCTTTGGGCACCTCGGCGTTGCTGGATGAAGAATACGCCCGTTCCCATCTCCCATCAGCCTGGGCCGCGTCAATCTCAGCCTGGCCTGAAGGTTGCATCTTCCCTGATTCTATGAGAGACGCGACTTTGCTGACGTTGCGCTTCGACCAGAGACTCCCCTTGCGACGCGGTGTGAATCGTTGGATAAAGTATTGCGCGTCAAGGGCCTTTCTCTGCCCATCAATCCATCCAAAACACAAAGCGACATCAAGTGCTTCATCATAAGTAACAGAAGAAACACCAGAATCCTTCTTAGCCAGTCTTAGCCACAAGCCGGAGTTGTTGCTGTGATTCTCATCAAGCCAACTCTCCCACGCGTTCACGTCGTCAAAGAGTCGGCTTTCCTGATCGGGAACACGCGTCGTCGCAGGAGTGGTTGCGCGTATCCGAGTTAACCTTTTTGCTGTGGATCTCGTTTGTCTTGACATGGTTCCCGTTTTTTTTTTTTGCAAGGTTCTCGGGTCTGGGGAAAATGTAGAAATGGTTCGATTTGAGATGCAGTATGCAAGAGGTGAAGCGTGAGGCTGACATCTTGATGGATCTTGACGCTAAATGTGGTGCGCTAAGTGAAACAAAGATGTTTGTGATACAGTGCTTGCATGTTGGGTATTTTCTGCATGGGAAACACTTGGATTTAATTGCTTTTATGAGATAATTTCTTCTTTATGATGGATACACCCTTAAATGTAGCGTGGCGACGAAAACAGACAACATTCTGTCATGGTACAGGGTAGTTCCAACACCTCGGAGAGAACAGCGAAACCCCTCACGTGATGGGCAAAAGCAACGCATGCCAGATGAACCGTGAGAGGTGGATAATCTCTGTGGCGGGGGTAGGTAGCCAGTGACAAACCCTCGATTACCTACTATTTTTTGCGTTTTTCCGACAGATCTTGGGGGAAGATCCTAGGAAAACCATGCCAGTAGCTAAAAAGACCATGTCTCCAGTGTAAAGGTGAGGTGTGGATGTGAAGGGCTATGGATGGCTTGCGCTGACCGGATACTCGCAGAGAAGCATGTCAAGTGTACGTATCACCATCTGGATTTTGAGCTTCATTATGCTTCTTTCAAGGCTGACCGAGTATATTAATCCTAGGCGACGAAGCAAAACCAAGATGTAATAGATGTCAAGCAAAGAATCTTCCTTGCGCTCGTCCTGCCAAAAAGACGGTTTTTCGGAATGCGTCTATGGCACCGTTCAACACGAACCAGACTTGGGTGAGCGGGGAGATTAAAGAGTGTAAGTTTACACAGTTTTTTGATACCACTCATAAAGAAATTTACTCAGACTATCACAGTCTGCGTGAACTCACGAGGGGATCAACTTGATGGTCATCCCGGGTCAGCCTCAACGGCAGGGACGGATGTGATGGAAACGACATCTGGGCCGAGAGAACCGAGATTCAATGAGCTACCTTCTTTGAAGAGCAGCCATTCTTTCCCCATGTCGAATTCTAACCGTTCTATCGACTCACAACATCAAACTGGCGGCTCACCAAGCTACCAAACCTCCGCTTGGCAGCCTGGAACCGGACGATCGCCCCCCGACTTGACCAGCGTTTCAAGCGGGTATCTCTCAAACCCCGACCATCCCTCACCTTCATATAGTCAGTCTCAGAACCGACATGGCAGCAATGCAATTTCACCACACTCTCAGCCATTTCATGCGCCGGGAGAATCAACCACATTCCCGCTCAAGGATCCTCAAGAAGCCTGTCTATTACGATACTTTGTGGAAGAGCTGTCACACTGGGTTCGCTTCACCACTTGAAATTACATGGGAAAAAAAACTTGACTAAATGACACTAGTTTGATCTCTGCGATGAGAGACGGCATTTTCAGCTCGTGGTGCCGATCCGAGCACGCCAACACCCATTCTTGCTCCACGCGATATTTGCACTGGCAGCTCGGCATCTAACTCGGTTACCGAAGTATAGGACAGCACGGGGAATTTTGTATCAAGGGCAGCTACTTCCGAAGCTAACGCCTCATGATGCGGTCGAGTACACGCTCAAGTGTATACCGGCGCTACGAGACTTTCACGCTATCCAGGACGATGACCGTCTCGAATGCATCCTAGCGACGGCCGTGATTCTACGGCAGCTGGAAGAAATTGATGATGAAGAGGAAGAGGCAAGGAGTGATGGTCAGGTGGACGAGAATGAGGGTCCGCGCTCGAAAGAACAGGTAAACTTTCTGGCAATCATCGACGCGGTGCTTAGAAGTCCGCCATCACAGACACTCTTCGGACGACGGTCGTTAATTCAGGCCGCATACTGGATGGCTGTACGCCAAGAACTATATCACTCATTCACCAAAAAGACACCCACCAAAGATGATTCTAGACCCGGAATATGGTCGAGGGGCGTCGAGGGCGAACAAGATCGTGCTACACACGGCCCAAGTAGCCAAGTGGCGCTGGGCTGACGGATCCGAGCAAGAATGGCGTGAGTTCGAACCATGTGTTTGACCTTGGAGCTTACAAGCTGACAGATTTGCTTTAGTGCGACTTCAGAAACAGGGAGAGGTTCTTGAGGAAGAGGCGTTGCAGGAGTATCAGCCTTACTTTGTGCGTCCAGCTGACAGGTCCAACGGGGAGATATTTCCGACAATCTGGTACTCTTCCGCACTAGAGGTAACGAGCATGCAGCTATGTATAATTGCCAAGATGGTTCTAATGGCCGAGAACCCTTTCCTCGGGTGAGTTAATCGGCATTTTTTTTTGTGTCTTAATGATAGGAAGCTGACGTCATAAAAAGAGGCCACTCTACCTCACGCGCACGATGGAGGGAGATTGAGAACGAGGTGCGCCAGATGATCCTGGACCTGTGCGGCATCAGTCTGTGCCATCCTGCTTGCCCACCTGCGCTCGTCCATGCGGCGTTCGGAATGGAGCTTTACGGCGACTTTTTCACGGACCACTATGAGAGGAGAGCCTTACGGGGCGTCGTGGAGAAGTTTCGAGATGCACGTGCTTGGCCGGTGAAGAAGCTGTCCAACATGTTTCAGTGAGTTTGACAGTTGCCTTTACTCAATTGCTGAAGACAAAGGCGGGTTGAGACAATCCATGTGCCGTACGACCGGCAGACAGAGGTAGACAGTGGATTACTATTCAGTCTTGGCTAGCGGGATGGTGAGGACCCTTTGAACTCTTGGCAATCATTGAACAAGGACCAGAAATGGCATTTCCATTTCCCCATTCTAGACTTGTCAAAAAACAGAGAAAGCCCCACGTTGTGCCTGTCGTTCAAGAGCGGGCCGACAACCTTCGGCATATGAACCCCATCGTGATGTGATAAAAAAGAAGACCAACCTTGCTGCATTGGGGACATCTTGCCTAACATACTCGGCCCTACTTCTCAACCTGCCATAGCTGCGTCATTTCACCCACAGTTAGACCCTGACTGCGCGGGCCGGACAACAACCCCGGCTCCTCAATGCCGATCATCCCCCACAATGTAATCTCCTGACAGATCACAAAGGGACTCGTCAACTTGTCAAAAAACTTGTGTGAGCACGCCGAGGTTCGGTTCGAGCTGAGCAAGGTCATGGCGAACGGCACAGGGCACTTTAGTTTAGCGGGGGGAGAGGCAAAGACGGTCGAAACATCTCGCCATTGTGACGAAACAAGAGAGAAACAAGAACCATTGATTCACCATAGCACAGGCCTCGTGCTTACCCGAAGCCATCTTACCAGCTTGGACCGTTTTTTAAACGCCTCGCTCACATCAGCCAAAAAGCTTTTTTCTTCTTATCAGAGAGACCAGGCACAAGGCACAAAGGTCAAAGCCTCCATCAGAGTTTTGCGCCCGTGATCCAGTGACTTGGGACGGGCTCGATAGAGATCGGGTAAACGACGAGACCATGACGACAGTGACTGTTGATCAGCGCTGAGTTCGCCGACCGGGTGCTTGGCCCTCATTTGGCAGGCGCAATGACAATTTGGTTAAAAGAAAGGAAAATAAAAAAGATCTAGGCCCACAAGGTCACCCCCCGCCCATCTCGTTTGGCACATTGAGATCGTCTCGGGTACAAGATATTTGGTCCTCGTGCTAAACAAGTCCACTAAAGGTCACTAAAGGTGAGGCCTGACGATGTGTGCCCGCCAAAAAAACGCCTCATAAGCGGCCCCCGGCATCGCTCTCAACAGGTTATCGCGAGGCTAGGGCTGAGAAAAGACCCAAGCAAGCCTTCGCTCGGTGCCATTGTCTCGAGATGGACGCCTCGTGGTGAACGGAAGAGGATAAACGTGCTATCTTTGTCAAGTCACGGCACCATCGGCTCAGCGGGTAAAAGCTTGGGGTGTGTTGAATGAACAAGTGAGTGTGGGCCATCAATCAATCAAAAACCCATCACCAACAAAAAGATCGACCCTTTCACGTCCTTCGTTTATCGCAGTGCGTGGGGGGGAAACAGAGAGAAAGGTCCCAACTTCAATGTAACCTCAAAGAGATTGGCGACGACCTCTCATATTTTTTTCTTTTCTTCTTTTCAGCGTGACACCGACAGAAGGGATGAGATTAATTGAGCGATCCATGACAAGAACCGAGGGGAAGAAGCGGGGAAAAAAAAATAATTCTCCGTTTTGCTGGGGGTGGAACCCCGCCATAATCCATGTTCTTTCTCACTGCCGCAAGCAAGCTTTCACGGCAGCACCAGCACCAGCACCAGGAACCAACGGTAGAGAGCAAACTTTGGTTGGACGGGGAAGGATGATCATCACAAGCGGAGCCCCCCCATGTACATTTCAGCCCGCCTCTTGGGAGGAAAACGCCTCTTCTGGCTGGCTGGCTGGCTGGCTGGCTGGGGTTCTGGCCTCGTGCTCTACGCTGTGTAAGGGAGGGTGATGCCACCACAGGAGCAAACTGCAAGGGAGGGAAAACAAACACGCACGCACGCATGCACGCGAAGAAGGCTGGGCTTGAGTCAACAGAAACCCTCTTGTCTGTCGCGTGGAGAAAAATAAAAAAAAAACTGACTTTCCTGTCTGTGACAGCTCGAGACACGTTCAACGGGCGTAGAAAAAGGGTCGTAAAAAAAGAAGGCGGTTTCGAAAGCGCCCAAAGGAGAGACAACTAACAAACTCTCTCTCTCTCTCTCTCTCTGTCGACTGCAAATTGCTCTCGCGTGCTGCGGTAATACAAACTTACTGGCTTTCTCGCGACGTCCCGTGTCTCGGCCGTATTCACCCAAATAGCCTGCATATCTGTTGTCCTTCATCACAACGGTCAAGAAGAGCAATCACCTGGCGCCACGGAGGCAGTCATTATTCGTCATTGGAGGCGCCTGAACACCAGGGCCAAGACTCAGCAAAAAGAAAAAAACAACAATGAGAGACAAGAAAAACGCTGCGGAAAGAGAGGCTGGCTCTGCGTGGCTTGACAGAGTTTGGCTGGGCACACACGCAAGGGCTCTGGTCTTCAGGGCAACCGGGGGAGGGCGCTGATCCCCTCACAGCTTTGCTCTCTTCCAGTGGGAGAAAAGGTCAACCCGTGGTTGGCCGTAGGCGTGGGTTGCGCGCGCTGATCCTTGCCCTGTTGACTCAGCCACTTTCCCCTGCCGCCCTTCCCTTGGCTTTAGCTCTGGGAGAGAGCATGAGCAAAGAAGCAAATACGTCCCGAGCTATTGCGACGATCTGCATTTACGTAGGGGGTGGTAAAAAAAAAAAAACGCGTCCTATCCTTGGTACTGCTTGGCTCTTTCGGTAAGGGGGTGCTGCACGATCCCCGTCTGAGCGTTCGATGCTGGATGATGGGGAGCTGGGGCCTCACCCCGATGCCCGTCCGTCCCCCCCAAGCAGCTCTCTCCCGGACTGGCGGGTTGACATATCGGAAGGACAAGGGTAAAGAGAGGCAGCCCTACTTCGAAAGAGGGCCAGGATCAACACGATCGGGAGCCAGATTCACTCGAAGCTAGCGTGCTTCCTCCCGAGCTGGAGGCCCAGGGCAGGGGGTGGAAAAGGTCAAGTTGTTTGCTCTTCTTTTTCTCTCTCTCTCAGACACTTTCCCATCCAATACATAATAACTCGTCATCTCCGCTTCCCTGTGCTTTTTTCTACTTGTTGGCGGAGACCACACATTCCTTTCAAAACCACGTTCATTAACTTGTTCCCATTCCCCCCCTCCTCTTCTCGATATTCTCATCCCGTCTCTGTTTTATCCCACGTTTTTTTTCTTTACTCCTCTCAAACAAACACAGGAGAAGAAGCAAAGCAACAATGGCCGAGTCGGGAACCCCAAAGCCCGAGGCGAGGCTCGATGCCTTGGGCATCTTCTGGATCGTCTTTGCCCTCGCTTGGACCTTTATACTGGCGGGCGGAATGTACTTTCTCTGGCGCCGTCGCGATATGCCTCTGCTCAGAATCCGAGGTCTTCCTCTATCGTTTGCTGCCATCATCCTCCTACACCTATACTGGGGCGCCGTGCAGACGGGTTACGTCTACTTCCCGCTTTGGACACCCGAGGGAGAGTTCTGGATCATGAGCACCTACTTTCCCTTTGGTGTCGCCCTCTTCCACGCTTCCAACAGTCGCTTTCTCCATGTCGCAAAGCAGCAAAAGGAGCTGTTTGCCATGGATGAAAAGTTGCCTTCCAAGACTAACCGATCTCGTCCCGGTTCTCTCATTGCTCGATTCAAGTCTCTTGATTATAACAAAAAGATTTACATCACCATCGGTGCAGGCATGGCAGTTCAGGTACACACCCGCAATACTCTTCCCTTGAGGATCATCACCAACTGACTCTTTTCAGCTCATCCTCACCGTCACCATGTTTCTTATCTCTCGGAAATTCCACCCTTCGTTCGGTATCCCCGGCACCGAACTCCATCCCGGCTCGGAAGAGTACCGCAAGTCTCAGATGGGCAAGGGCTGGGAATGGTAGGCCTCAATATCCCGCCGAGATTTGCATCCCCGCCCCGACTAACATTTGTGTTCGAAACAGGTGGCCTTCGGTCTTTTGGCAGTTCTTCTGGGCATGGATCGTCGCCCCTTACATCCTCTGGCAGGCTCGTGGTGTCAACGATACGCAGGGATGGAGGACACAAACCATTGCTTGCTGCCTCGCCAGGTTAGTTATCCCTTGCGATGACATATTTTCGACTCCACACTGACCGAGACACAGTCTTCACGCTACACCTATGTGGCTCATCGCCTTGTATGTTCCCGCCATGGCTCCCGTCAACAAGTACTGGATTCCTCCTCAATGGTAAGCCATCTCTCTCCCTACCTACACTTTTGTTCGAGAATATGCAAAGCTCACTGTGTCTAGGCTTGCCATTTCCATCATGATGATCGAGATCTTCACCGTCTTCCTCCCCTGCGTCGAGGTCATCCGACACCAGACTCTGCGACAAGAGACCCTCGACTCTATCGCTCAATGGCAGCTCAACAAGAAGGCTGCTAGCAAGGGAGCCAGGTCTGTCGCCACCGGATCAACAACAGTCGCCGTGTCTGCCTTTACAGCTTGGTCCAAGGACGGCTCTGTCAAGAGCAGTGGCTCTGGCGAGAGTATCCTCACCATGGAGGCCCTCGAGTATGTCCTCGAGCGTAACCCCGAGCCGCTTCAGCAATTCTCGGCCCTTCGCGACTTTTCCGGTGAAAACATTGCCTTCTTGAGAGCCGTCGCCGAGTGGAAGGCTTCATTACCCCCGGCTGTCCGCGACCCCGAGAAGATCAAGGACGCTTCAGTACAGGAACTCGTCCGCGAACGATTCAACAGCGCCCTCCGTATTTATACCAACTTTGTCAGCTCCCGCGACGCCGAGTTCCAGGTCAACCTATCCTCGCAAGACCTAAGAAAACTCGAGGCCGTCTTTGAGAGCTCAGCACGCATTCTCTACGGCGACAAGCGCAACGTTGACCCAGCTACTCCCTTTGACTCATTCGCCATGACAACAAAGGTCAAGTCATCATCAGCATCTTCACACGGCTCTGAGACAGGAATCATGACCGAGTCGATCAACAACGATGTCGAGCACATCGGTGACAAGGCCCTCTACTGGGGTGACATCCCCGAAGGCTTTGACGCGGGCGTATTCGATGACGCCGAGGGAAGCATCAAGTACCTGGTCCTGACCAACACATGGCCCAAGTTTGTCAAGGATCGACGATGCTCGATTGACTCTAACGATACCCTTGAGGCTGGTAATGGAATCCCAACAGCCCGTTAAGTTTGGGTATACCTATTTTTACGAGTATGGGAGTTTATGGTGAATGTCCTTTTTTGGCGGGGGTTTCTTCTGGGAGGGATTTTGATGCTTCAATTATTCTTAATGAAAACGCGACTGGGAATACCAGTCTTTCTTCCTCTTCACTCTTTGTGTCTGTGTCTTAATGTGACGTGATGTGAGCCTCGTGACGTGATCTTCTACTACCCTCCCTTGGCACGACGGCCCGTTGCCGAAACTACGCAAAGCCACAAACGGCTTTTACGGAGCACTTGTTCCTCTTTGAACTTGGCTCCTTGATGGAACCTGACGATCTAGACTCTCTTGTGGCTGACTGAAGGTTTTTGTAAAATCGTGGCACTGGCCCTGGGTCTCACTCTGTCGAGGTTCAAATGAGAGAGGGCGCGTGCAGATAAAAACAAAGCAAAAACAAAAAAGTCCGTGAATGCAAACACCCACAAAGCAATCAAGCGGCCTGAGCGAAATTGTCTGTGTTGGGAGAGGCTTGCATGACTGCAAGGGGAGGGGATCCCTGCGTTCGCATTCTTGACGCTGAGATTCTCTCTACCCACTGTTTTTTCCCTGCGGCTTTCATCTCCACTGAGACCAGGTCATCGGAGCTGAAATGCTAACTAACATCTGGAGATCCACAAGGTCAAGGGCCTCAGCAGCTTTCTCCCGATCTGTGATAACTGACTGCGTATCACAAACTCCCCCCACTGCATCCTTCCCACGCGAGCTCTCCGACATGTCAAAGATTGGTTTGGACGCCGTTTCTACACGCCGAGGAGAAAACGACCTAGTGGCTTGCTTCTTCAGCTCTGAACCCACGATGCCACTCAGCACGTGGAAGCCAAAACGAGAGACCTGCATCATCGTGTTGCAACGCCGTCTCTTGGGTGGATGTGTTAACATGTTGATCATGCTTATCACAGTTTCATGATCCCGAAAAAGCTACTGCGAGTCTAAATAAATGCGCTCATGCTTCATGACGTGTCCTGCTCGTCATGGTAATTGTTTCTTTGACACTTCCCGACAGACTGGTCCACTGGATGCAATGCATCAAACTCTGACTGTGTTGCTCGACCGTTGCTCCGTAAGCGATGGGGGGGCTCTTTTCACGTTTCTTTTTTCAAGTCCACCACCAACAAAAATTCTCCAACGCCTTCGTGTGATGTGGCTGCTGATTCCTCTTCTCTCCAACAACGGCTCAGTTGCCCGAGGCCGCGGGCTTTCACAAGCCCTCTTTAATTAATCCAATCTAAAAGTGTAAGGCCGAGGGATCTCGAGATCGATGTAACTGTGTGGCTTGAACGGGGGGTGATACCCGGCGTAGCATTTCGCTAGCGGCTAGTTTCCGTGGGCCCAGCCGCTGGGAGCTAGTGAAAGGCGAGATCCAAGCGCAGTTGAGGCGTAGAGTTTTTGATGATCAAGATGTTGTTCCGAGTGGATGAATTATGGTTGGTAAGCTTGGCGATCACTTTGTGAAGGTGGGATGAAGAGAGGAACTGGTGCATCCATCCATCTTCGTGCTGTTGTCCCCACGAACAGTTGTGGGGGGTTCAGTTGCTGGAACATTGTCTGGCGATCACAGGCTTGGCTTCACTGGGGGCGGTTCAGAAATGGGTCGTCTTAAAAATTTGTTAGCGAAGATGAATGAAAATACATTAAGCATTGAGAAGATTCACGGTCATAATGTTAGACAGGATGCACTATATCATCTTGAAGTAACTGTGCAAAATCCGAGATGAAGCAGTGCCGTGTCACGAATATAATGCCTAATATTTGAAAACCTGGCATCAACCACTGATCCCCGAGTAGCTCAGTTGGAAGAGCGTTCGGCTGTAACTGCCTTACCTCGAAACCGAAAGGTCACCTGTTCGAACCAGGTCTCGGGGACTCGAATTTCATTTTTGCATTTGTTCATCTTTTTGTAATATTTTTGCCATTCCCTCTTTTTAGCATTTTTATCAATCATATTCTTCCTTTTTTATAAGGCCTTAGTCCTCTGTATGTCATCGAAAGCTACTCAGGACTCTCTGCTCCTGCAGCAAGGCCTAGGCGTATGCGTCTGGAGTGGCCGACTACTTGTATCACCGTGTCTGCGCAAGAGCATGTTGGGGATGTGACAATTTACTTGACGCGGCAAAACGCCATGCTAGTTTCGTTCTCTCAGATGTCCAAAAGTCCTCCTGGAACTCATTCTCTGCTTGGTGTCGAGCATATGACACTTTCAACGACATCACCACGACCCTAAAGGACAAACCAAAAAGACGTCCATGCTAATCTCCCCAGATATGATACACTTGAGACTCCTGCCGACGGAACCAAAACTCTAACCATCCTTTCATTGGGAAACATTCCCATTGTACTCCCTGATAACGATGAGTGTGCTCAGCAGCTTGTGTCACCTCCACCTCACTGACTTGAAGTCGAAAACCTCGCTTTGGAGGACTGTGTTGGAAGTTGGCAATGCAAATCCACGTTGGAGAAGTACAGCTTGTCGAACCATCAACTCCAACTCGGCATTGCCCAAGTGCTCGTTGGCTACCATTGCCATATGTCGAAAGGATGCCTCGGCAGAAACCCGTGTCTGGATCACGGAAGATCTCAACTTTGGTGACACCTGAGAGAGGTGCTGAGGAGAAGAAGGGTCTTCTGAAGGGTGGTAGGGAAGAAAGTGGGGCATTAGGTGTAAACTCGACTTGGTCCTTGTTGTTCGATGTCACACCAAGAAATGATATTGGGGAGAATTCAGAGACATCGTGTACCAAGGCAAGGCCATAGGCTGTGGTTTTGGAAAGGACCGTCGTTTCTCCTCTTTGATATGATCCAATGGTAATGTCACCGCAGAGCGCAGTTCGTAGCTGCTACTGTTAGAAAGTCGACATCAAGGGCAAACTGAAGAGCAACGTACCAGATAGCATGCGCCCTGGCGGGGGATACCAAGATTGGACCACTCATTCTGAATCCCAAAGGCCTCCACACGGTCTTTGGAGGGTAAGGGAACATAAACCCAAACAACGTTGTGTTGTCTCTCTTGAGAGAGCTTGTGGAAAGTAGATTCGGCGGTAGGCTCCAGAGATGAATGCGCATGAATCGCCCAGGTTTCAGAACCGAGGAAGAAGGTGACGCCCGTGCAGTCTCGGGGGTCGATAGTCCTCAGTTGACGAAACCAAGATTGTTTTGAGAGTACTGACGAGCTGTAGAGAACACAGTCAAGTGGTCTTTGCGGGCATGGCTTATCCCAGATATGGAGTAGATTAGTTCCTGGAACGGGCACAAGGCGACAAAGGCCGAACTGGACTGTGTTAGAATAAATAAGAAAACGAGGGACTCAGAGACAAACCTTGAAATTCACAGTCGTATTCCTTAGAGAGTGCTCGGTCTCGACAACGTAGGCAAAGGAATCAGAGCGAGAGTTTGAGGGTGAGGGTGCCTCGCGTAGTCTCTCGATGCCACTGATTCCACACGAATCTATCTTGATGCGGACAATTGCGTTGGGAGTAGAGGAGCGGGAGTCTCGAGTCGTAACTGGGGAGTGACCCCTCTCCCATGAGTCGATCTTGGAGATATCATGAGAAATGACTGCTTGCTTCTCGTTACTAACCATAGACGCGCGCTCGACGAGCTCCATCACGGAAGCATAACGCCAGAAAACAGCAGACTCTGAAAGATGCTGAATCATTTCTGCGATTTCAAGAGGAAGAGAACGAAGTCTCTGCGTGCCGCACAGGTCGGCAGCGAGATGCATCGCCTTCTTGATCTCCAGCTGCGGATGGAGCCCCAGAGATGGAGCGGCATGCCAGGGCTCTCTCCATGTGGTAAAGCAGGCCAGCTTCTCTAGATTGTCCGAAGCCGTGCACTTTTGCATAAAGACATTGAAGCACTCGGTGTGGAGCGTCGCAACGTCGGGTGCTTCATTGCAAGCATCGCAAAAGGGTTGACGACATAGTCGCAAACTGTGAAAAGTCTGGCCAAGAGGGCAATGCAGTGGTAACCTGAAGAGCCCATAGACCCTCGGCTGACTCGTAGCAGGACATTCAACTATTTAGCGGTGAGCAAACTGCATAGAGGGGACCATCCCGGTAGTGGTGAGATGACACATACGGCAAAGAAACGGCTCCCCGACCAAGAGGTAAAAACCACAAGCATCGCAATGCGTGCGAACAGACAAATGTACTTCGTCTCGCTGGCCCTTGCGAGAAGATGGGCTTATAACCAACGCCATCATTTGATCATTGTATCCCGGGGGTTAAGATGAAAAGGTGAGTTGAGTCGGTCTGCCGAGGACGAGGGGGTGTGTGCGAATATGTAACGTGAGCGTTGGGAGTCGCGTGATGGTCAGGATTTGTTTACATAACCCGGGCTTGGCTGCCAATATAATACCCCAGGATACGGGAACTTGATATTTCTGATTCAGAATATAAAAGGCGAGTCCTCGTTGAAGATTCTTTGTAACACCTCACTATGGAATGAGGGATATTTGTCCTTCATGGGGATGGTAGCCCGGCCAACATCGAGTTGGAACCCTGAAGGAAAGGGGGCTGAGCAGAAGCTCTTTGACGCGTCATCATGAATATATGTCTGCGGAGTAGTCTTGGTAGACACTGGTAATATTATAGAAAGAATTGAAATTGGTATTTGACTGCTCCGGGTTGTTTAACGAATAAGCTGAAGGGAGGGATGATCCCCCTGTTGGTGTTGATCATAGTAACGTCTTACAACACCTGTCGCTTGGTTAGAACCTCAAAAATGCCCTGAAAAGAGACTGAACATACTTGCATAATCCATCTTATTCACCTCCGCCGCCGCCTCCACCCCCATCACCACCTCCTCCATCTCCACAACCACTATCCCCATACCAACCTCCTCCTCCGCCACCACCGCCTCCTCCTCCTCCATCCCCATATCTTGACCTTCTCCTGTTCCTCTTGCTTCTGCTGCTACCAAACCACACAGCATCATACCACCAACTCCATCCATCACGTCTAGTCCTCTGACTCTTGTGGAGCCTATGTCGCTTAAAGCTGGAAGCATCGTTAAACACAGGCCTCGAGTTGATGTCGTAAATGTTAAACTCTGGTTGTTGCTGCTTCTTGCTCCGCCGAGGAAAACACATTTTTGCGAAATTGAATCAAAGATTCTAATATGAGTAAAAAGATGAAAGGTTTGTTTGAAGTTAGAAGATGAGGATGGGTATGCGTTCTTTATCTTGGTCTGCCAAGACAAGTGACCCCTGCAAGGTTGACCAGCTGAACGCGATGAGGCAGATTAGCACGGCTCACGGGGCGAGAGTGCGGAAGGAAGGCGGAATTTACCTCGAGTGGAGTGTTTTGGGTAGATTGAAGCTGGGCATTGTCGATCCTCCAGAGCCAAGACTGGGGACATCGCCAAGATGTCAAACCTGAAGCACATCGCACCTTGGCCCATGATCGGACTCTTGGCGAAACTGACGTGTGTTTAGCTCACGGGAGATATCCCGAGATGTTCCTGCCAAGCAAACAGTTCAACAAGATTGGATCTACAGCCGCGCGATCTCAGATAACACCATGCTTCATCATCAGGTCTTCAGCGTCATTTCTATACTCTTTTAGAATCAACATTCTCAACCTATCCATCAGTCCTAGCTCGTAGTAACCTTAATATCACACATCCACGACCCTCGAATCGACTGAACTCGGCACTCAGCATACACAGCCACACCAGGAACCTTCAAATTCACTTGAGGTCCCATTGTCTGGTTGCTTAACATCTTGAACACATGATCCGCCTGGTCTGATTCCTTCGAAACTGGTAGCAGACCGACACTGCCTGTTCTTTCCCTTGGCCTGATAGCGAGCGCTAGAGAGAAACATGCCCCTGACGAAACCACCTGAAATACGATGCTTGCCTTGACTTCTTCCGCATCACTCTTGGGTAGCCTCATGGTCATGTTTTCCGTGTGTGCGTCATGTTGCCACGAGCCAGTCGGGTAAGACCGTAGAGGCCGAATCTTTGGCCAATAATGAAGCCAACACTTGCTGATCATCCCCTCTCTATGCGAGTACCCATTCCTCTTTGTCAAGAACACAGTCGTGGGTGGGAAGTTGAACGCACGCATGGATAGCTCGACTGGAGGGGCGCGAGTACGACTGTACTCTTGAGTGTCGTGAGACTTGCGCAACAGGGCGATGCCCACCGCTGAGCCAGCACCGCCATCTGAGAAGCAGGAGAGGAGACCAAGCTTTTGCCCGGGGTTCTTGCTCTCCTCTATAATGGGGAGTCCAAGTCGGATGCCTCGGTTGGTGATGGTTACTGGGTCACCAGTGCTTGGGTGAGGTTGAAAGTGGGAGCTCTTGCTGAAGTAAGACGGATGAGGTGCCAGGGTACCAACAGTCGAAGCAGATTCCGGAACCGAAGATGCATCCCATGCAAATATTGTATGATCGTCATACTCCTTGAGGATCTCTTCCTGAAGTCGAATGAAAGCCTTTTCTCCCTCGCCGTAAAGCATAGTCATGCTTATGTCGAAAATACCGAGCAAACAGTACGCAATATCCTCAAGCCTCGTCGTCTGCCTGTTGGAAGCCCAAGACATCTTCTGAGAAACACTTGCGTCCGACAAATCTCCAGTTTTCAAAGTCTCAATATCAATGTTGGTTCTCAGCGAGATTCTTTCGCCAAGGTCAACCTTGTTACCGATGAACTCCCAATCCTGATCGAAAAAGTCCACCGTCATTGGCGCAAGAAGCTCCTGAAGTGTCCAACCTCTTGTGAACCAGCGAGACTTTTCCAATCGCTCCAAATTCTCGGATTTCACGTCTTGGAGATATGCGAAGCAGCATTGAGACTCCTTGTACCAGCGAAACATGGCATTGATGGATTCGGAGAGCTCAGCGCTGCTGGTCTTATCGATGCAGCAAGTGTCAACCCAAGCATATCTCGGCGGATCATATAGGTGCTTCGTCACAGTTTGGCAGAATCCCACGATTTTTTTCCATCCTGGTTTTTCCTCAAGATCATCGCTGTCGAGGTCCTGAAGAGTGACTTCGCCCTCACCCCAGGTATGTGATAAGATTGCATAGGGAGGGACTTCGCCGATAAAGGTCTCTAGCTTTAATGTATTGATGTTGATGAGACGCATTGTGGGTTGCGCTGGCGGTTGCTGATGTTGTTGGGTGAAGGAGGGGAACCAACTTCAACCTGAGACGTTGAGGCTGTGTGATGGATGGGTTTAGTCACGTGAAGCTATTGGTTGCCCAAGGCGCCTATGCTGGGAGAAGACTTGGCAGAAGACTTGTTACAGTATATACTGTGCCAAATTTCACCTCAATGGTAATGGTTCGTTTAAATGCATGTCACAGTTTGGGAGACGCGATAAGGTTGAGAGGAGTTTTACAGATGCTCTCATGAGGGGCCACCAGCCTGTGTACCTGTCGTACTGGTCAATCCACTATGTAAAGTCAATTCAATGAAGGGTACATAGAATAGATGAGAGAATCTTTTCACGTTTTGTATCAAGTGCCCCTTGATAGTTGGCCGCCACTCCATGTTAAACGAGATCTCGAACCTGTCTCAGTTGTTACTCGGTCTGCTGCACCCAACGTTGTCGTTACCATAGCCAATCGTGACTTGAGGCTCTCCTAAGAACCGTGTCAATCTCTACAACAATTATTACTTCTTACCGTATTCCCGAAGCCACCTGTGAGGTTCTGTGTGAGGGTGGCCTCAAGCGGGGGACACGGGTGTCACCCGGCTAGGCAAGCACAAACGCCTCTACGACACGTCAATCATCACAGATGCAGATGCAGGAGGCTTGAGGGGATCAGCACCTTATTCAACAATGATCTGTAATTATACGAGGTACGAGGATGTGGCAATGAAGAAGGGTGGGTGCACTGCGGGCGAAGGTCGAGTCTTGAGTTAGGCCTCCTAGAAGGCCAAGATCACGGCGACTTGTAGGAGGACAGCATGATAAGTGGAATATAAGGGCACTGGATGAATTCAGGAACGTGGTGCTACCAAGGCTATCTCGATTAGCGTGAACTCGGACAGCTTCAAGGGACACAGCTTTAGGAGTATCGGATTGAGCGCCACGGCCGGGTTGACCAACATGCGGGTTCAACAATCGATAGTTCGATAAATCTAGGTCGGGCTACCCGTATTGACAACCCTAAGTCTTCATACGTAGGGCTGAGACACACGTTTTTCAGGGCAGCTTATCCCACTCAAGCTTCCGACCTCCGATCTGTTGAGGGGGGACAAGGACGGGTTCTCGGATGCAGGCGTTTAATGTCGTGAGACTCTGCGAGAATTGAGTTAGATGCAGAGTACCTACCGCCTTCATGTCTCCTATCCCGACAAGAGAAAGATATGTGGTCAAGTGATCAATAGTCTCAAGTTCCGATTCATCGGGGCATTCGCCGAATCTGCTCGACGTACCGGAATTAAATGACAGCAACACAAAATACGAGAAACCGGAAACTCTAAAGAGTAAACTCAAATAGAAGATAAGTATTAGTCAATCAGTCACAAGGGCTTATCCTAGTCGCCATGTTATTCCAAATTCTTATCATTCGTCTCAAGCGTCTTGGCATTGCACCTCACTACCCCAGTTGTAACTGCTTACGCAGCCTAGGTCCGGGAAATGACCCTGCCGGTTATGCTTGTTACTTTTTCAGATACTTGGCAAGCGAACCTTTCAGAACCTGCTGTCCAGCCTCATACAACTGCGTTCTCTGATACTCCCATCCACCCTCCTTGAGAAGATTCTCACCCGGTCCAATAGCAAACTGATCATCACCCTTGATCAATCCGTCGTACATCTTGTCAATATACTCTCCCAGCGGCATGCCGATCTCTCCTCCATTGACGAGATCCGGCTGGTGATGCTCATCATGCAACTCTGTCTGCACGGCAGGCGGGAATACCTCTACCATGCGCACGTTGGAACACCCTCCCTCGCGGAGCTGCTGCCGCACATTTAGGATGAATGTGTGAAGGGCGGACTTGGAGGCATTGTAGTTCGGGGTCCGGATCATGGATGGGATCAACCCGAGAGTGGCGCTGACATATACGAGGTGTCCCTGCGTCTGCTTCTTGAGATGAGGAATAAAGGCGGCTGTCAAGTAAACAGCAGAAGTGTAGTTTGTCGTGACCTCGTCGCCAATGACATCCAGATCTACCGTCTCGGGCTTCGAAAAGTCAAAGCCCCGCTGGATACCAGAGTTGACAACCACACAGTCAAGGTCAGGGTTTGAGCGAATGACCTCGTCAGCAAAGGCCTTGACACCGGTGAGATTTGTCACGTCGAAAGCCACGGCGCTCGCATTATCCGAACCGTGCGCCTCAACAAACGCATCAAGCCGGTCTTTACGTCGGCCGACGACGATGACTTTGGTGCCGGTCTCAATGAACTTTGCTGCGAGGGCGGCTCCGATGCCCGAGGATGCGCCTAGGACAAGGGCCTTTTTGTACAGGGGGGCCATTTTCCGGGGGAAGAAAGCTGACGGCGGCCGACAAGTGGAGGCTGTGATACCTGGGGTCTCGTGGAGAGGATGAAAGGTGTGTGGAATCACTGCGGGCAGTGTGTGTAGGTAGGTGTGGTTGATATGCTGTGCTGTGCTGTGCTGTGCTGTGCTGAGGGGTAACCTAACCTGCAGTCCCCGAGAAGCCCGAATGAGTGGCTGATGATGTCAGCTTTTGGTGGTGAAAGGGTAGAAGAAGATGGGATGAAATATTGACCACGACATGAATTATGTTAATTATTAAATAGTTATTTTAACTTTAATCATCGTCATAGTATTCGGATTTAATTAATTATATCTCCTGGTTAATAATAAAGTCGGATTTTACATCGTCTCGCGACATCGGATTTAATAAAACCTCCAAAAGAGCGAGCGAAGCTCAAAGCCACAACGTTCTGCCACATTGCGCAGCACACTAACTGTGGCACAGCACAGCAAAAAAAAGACATCCATGCCTGACCAGCTGGACAAGCTTATCTACAGCCAAAAACACCAAACTAGAACAAAATAGAGGTCACCGGCCATGATAACTTAAGCTTACTATAAAGGTTACCATTTTAACTTGAGTAAAATTTGAACCCCCCCCCCCCCGCGAGTCACACGGTTGTATCAGGTCGCCAAGAAGGGGCAGGACAAATGATTCAGCCCTGTCTGGACCTCGTCTGAACCCTTACCCAAACAAGGACAGTGTGTTCTTGGCAAACAACCCTCCAAAACCGGGAGGTCGAAAAAAGGAGTTGTTTGGCTTTCTCTGCGATTACCGAGGAGAAGGTAGTATCTAATATTCGTAAGCTAGCTGAACATCACACATGACGAGTCGCCAGTCTGTTTCCGCGTTGAGTCGTTGCGCCCGCAAGCCGGACCGGAAGTGCGTCAATAATGCGATGCGATGCCTTTTGTTGGCTTGCAGTGGGAGAAATGCAAATGAAATGGGAATAGCTACTAACGTATGCAAGTCGTTGTGGCACCTCGGAAGAAGGGGATCTAGACTCGAAAGACACACTCAGCTGTCGTTGATCTATCCCATACGCCCAGACTCTTGGGTCTATGAAATGACCTTGCCCGCACCTCGGCACATGCAGGTGTTGCATGGCCGTTTATCTTGGCAAAGACCCTACAACCAAACTCTCTTTTTTCTCTTGGCGAATAACACGAACAGATATACGAGTTATCGGGAACTTGAGTTATTGGTGGCAATTAGAAATGACAAAACACCCTCGAGACTTTCGGATCTCTGCGGCCCGGTCTTGCATCTTCGTGGGCGGCGTCTACGACATCAACGCCTCCATTTTTAGAATGCATCTTGTCTGAGGTTCTCTGTTCCCAAACGCCCACTAAAACCCCAGGACCCTTTTTTTTTTTACCCTCTCTCCCACAGCGTCAAACCTGTCAGAGAAGCAGAGGGCGTCTCCAGCGTCCGAGCCCCCAGGGGAGGGCGCTCTAGACCCTGCGCTGGCGCCTGTGGCGTGACATTCGCTGACAGGCCTTTGGGGTCCCATTGGGGGCAGCAGGGGTGGAAATGTGGGATATCCGGTGAGCACTCTCTCTCAATGAATGCGTTGCAATCCCATGTAAGCCCCAGGCCAGGCGCGCCCCCTTCACACAGCCCCTGGGGGTGTGAGAGAGAGAGGCCTGTCATGGTAGTACCCAGATGCCGATGTGATCTTTTTAAGGTAGTGTTGGCCATGACTCGAAAAATACTTAAGATCTAAGGTCATCCTCTCGATATTGTTTCTTCTTCTTCAGTGTGTTTGAATCAGTTTCTTCAAGTTTCCCTTCACTTAACCTGCATATACTATTATTTCTTATTTTCTTCATTGTTTGGAATAGCTGGTCTCTATACCTTCATTTGAAATCGCCAGCTTTTTGGATAACTCTTCACCATGCCTGCCTGGTCTTCCCTCTTTACTCTCCTGGCCGCTTCGGCTCCCCAGGTTCTGGCTTCTTGCGCCTATGGAACTCATCTTCATCCTCGAGCTGAGGCCGGGGCATTTGAAGAACCCAAGTTTGGATACAACGGTATCAAAGTAAGTTTTTTTCTTCTTCTCGTTTTCGATCCGATCACGATTTCATTTTTAAGCATCATCCTACAATGAAACCCTACAACATGCACAAAACCCTGAAAATCACCAATCCTTCCGTTATAGTTTTCAAGGGTCATAAATTTTTAACTTCCTTTCTTTAGGGCCCAGTCAACTGGTACTCTCTCGACGCTGCTAATGCCATGTGCGCCACTGGCAAGAACCAGTCGCCAATCAACATGGCCAAGGGCTCGTTTAACCTCATCCCTGCATCGGAGCTGACCCTCGACATCCCCGACTTTACCGAGGGCGCCGAATTTGAGAATCTCGGTACCACCGTCGAGATCATCGCCGAGGAGGCCGGCGGTGGCAGCCTCGAGCTGGGCGAAACCTCTTACGAGCTCAAGCAGTTCCATTTCCACCTCCCCAGCGAGCATCTTGACAACGGTACCAGCATGGCTATGGAGATGCACATGGTGTGGCAGAGTGCGGAAGAGGATATCGCAGTCATTGGTGTTTACATTGACCTTGACGATGGTGCTACTGCTGCGGCTTCTGCTTCCGCCAAGATCCACCACGCCCGCGGCAACAAGGGAAAAATGGAAAAGAGGTCTGCGCTGGAGCCTCGGCAGAGTGCAGCCACACCATCCACTGTGCTTGAAACAGTTCTGGGGTCGGTTGATAAGATTGCGACCCCTGGCGCAACCACTCACACGGAGCCGCTGGCCATGTCTGAGATTGTCAAGCTCCTGACCTCGGGGTCGTTTCAATCGTGAGTTGTGACACATATTGAACATTAATGGAGGCGCTTTTTTCGCTAACAATCTTTTTTGCAGATACGCCGGCTCGCTTACAACGCCTCCTTGCAGCGAAGGCGTCAAGTGGCTCGTCTCCAACAAAAAGGTCTCGATCAGCACCAGCACCTACCTCAAGGCCCGATCCGTCATTGGCTTTAATGCGCGATATCCCCAGAACGCCCCCGGAGAGGAGAACCTGTTGCAGCTGGCCGCAGACGCCGAGGATGCTCACGAGGGTGATGACTGAAGTGGTGGTTCGTTGGTGGAGTAATAATTTGACTTGTTATACGAGGGATTTATTTTGTGCGAAAAATCGTCTGTTTGCCTGCAAAAGAATGCCTTAAAAACTGTACCCAGCACAAATCTGGCAATATAGACTTTGTTGATCTTGTCCTTGAACTTTAAAGACCCTTGTTCCTTATCCAATGTGCACTTCGCCCCCGATGAGACCCTTGAAATGTGTCACGAGAGATGACGAAAGCGTAAGCGCCTGTTGGCCAAAGAACGATGTCCCCTGTACACATACAGCAAAACACGCGAGATTACGACTTCTTGTGCAGCTGCCATATCTTGACTTATTCCCCCGACCCCGAAATCCCCTCCCAACGGCTCAACCGTCGTCCGTCCCCATATCTTGGCAAAAACTCTCTCGCACGGGGAGCCGCATCCCCCGTCATCCCCATTCAGGCAGGTTGAGAAGCCGATCAATGCGTGAGATCCGACACGCGTCCGTCCGTTCCCCTCTTGGCCTCTCCACACATCCAAGCTTCGCCCATCCTTTACTTCTTGCGGGATAAGTTATGGATCGTGGAGAATTAGCTGTCAAGGCTTAGAGTTTACATATCGTTCGATATTCTTCTTGGCATTTGTGTCTTGGCAGACGCCGGTGCCTCTTTTCATCGTGTTTGATGGATGCTCAATTGAGGCTTTTTTATCTTCTGATGGCACGGACGGTCCTTGTTAAATTATACAAATTCCAGCCCGCTAAACTGTAATTTTTTATGCCATTACAACTCTGACATTATGCCTTCCCACTGATAAGCATATGCAAGGTTGCATTGTACCATCTCGTTTTCGGCATCGAGCTCGCCAAACATGGATTAATGCACTCTCCTCGGTTGACTGAATGGTGATAGTTTGACGGTCTAGACTCTGGTGGTAATTAAAAAAAGGCTTTCAGTTGAAGAAGGCTTGAAAATAACACATCACATGCCCTATATAGTCGCGCGCCGCCTCCAAATGAGATTTTTAGATTGGAGGGGTTTTTTTGTGTGTTCAGACTTGGCGCCACCACCACCAACCCGGCAGTTCCCATGTCGTTTCCACCAATGCTACTCTCACGAGTCAAGCAAAGGGGGAACCTTCTCAACGAGATACTCCACGATTGCATCAGGACCCTTCTCGACTTGCAAGCCTTGTGGGATGGCGTGCGTCTTGATATCCGGGATGATGGATTTTGCCAAGGCTTGAATCTTATCCGACTCTTCGGGCGTCCACATGGATGCGCAGAACTGGTGTGCATCAGAAATTGTGATTCTCGATAGAAGGATAGGGTGGCATCTTACTAGTACATTCGGACGATGTTCAGTCACTTTGGGTACCACCTGGTCGATACCTGCCGAGGTGAGATACTTGATACACTAAAGATGGGACGAACATACTTTCACAGTTATCGACATGAGTAATATCATAGTCCTCCTTCAAAGCATCAATGAGCCTACCGATCAACCTCTTCGCTCTCTCAGGAGCAGTGTTGACCGTAACGAGTCTGAATGGACCTTTGCGAGTAGCCATATTGAAGATAGTTATCGTGCCAAGTCCGCCGAACCTGTCTAGACAAAGTATGGTAGTTATAAACCGCTCAACAAACCGTTATAAAGATCAACGGTTGGGCGGGGTCAAAAACGGTTCCGGGGCTCGGCATCATTCTCGGCAATTTCTCCGTTGAGGGGGTTACAGCGAACACATGCCCCCGAAACCGGATCCATCTCATCTGCGACAGGTGATGATGTAAACATATAATAGATTTATGGCTTCGGACATATATGTTTGCCGATCGGATCGGTGGGGGGTGACACTCGCTAAACTTACTTGTTATTTGGAATTTGAGATGAAACTGGGTGGTGGTTTTTATAGATACGGAGGCGTTACAAACGTTTTTGTGTCAGGTGTCTGTGAAAATGTTTATCTCCTGTGGTCACTCGTCTCCTTTTTGATAATGGCGACGAGTGGTCTGGCTTGTGTTCATTGATGTGGAACGGGATCACTCGACTCTCGGGAACGTGACCACTTCCCTTCAAAGGCAAAGTCATCTTCCGGCATTGCGAGTGTCTAAATTACAAGGATTTCTATACCGATCTCGGTCGGGACATTGATACTCGTTGCTATCTCTACTTCACCCGCTGCGATTTGCTTCTCTAGGGTGGGAATGGCCTCAACAGGGGGAGGTTGGGTAGCTGTGACATGTGCAATCACGCCAATCTTTTCAAAAGACAGAATACCATTTTCTACATTAAATGCTGGCTTTAAACCTCCTCTCGCAAGTTCAACGAGTTCCTCAACACCAAGAGGCTCAAAATCCCCCTTGCCACTCGAGGCATGGACCGGAGGCTCCTTCATTTTTCACAGTCAGAGAGTGTAATTGCGTATGCACAACATGACTTGCAAACTAAGGCTGGGATACTTGCGACCTATTAAAAATACTTGTTCATAGCTTCTCTCTTTTCGTCTAAACTCTCAGATGGACTGGCAATCTCTTGTCGGGAGACCCTGGCATGACTCTTCCCTAAGCTCGTATGGATCCAGCGGAAGCTCCGCATCTTTTGCTGGACAAATCTCGAAAACCTAAATAATATGCATAATGGCTACAGCCAAGGATCTTTCCGCGATGTGGTACCTATCCAGGGCAAGCGCGCCGACCTGAACCAGATGCAAAGTGGTCCCGCTCGGTGACATCGGTAAAGTCCATGCTCTGGATGGATGTCGCTGTATCCTCTAGCGTTCGGGGATGAACATTTCCGGGTCGTGATGTCGTCTCTTATCGTGCCCAATCGCAATTGCATTGAGATGTAGCTCGGTGCCGTTGGGAAAGTCTCCAGCGCCAAGTCTCTTTCATGAGACATCAAACGTATGGAATTTCATGTACGTCTTGATACACTGGCAACCTATTTTTGACGACTTGGAGTATCAAGTTGCGGACTTTCGCTTGTACATCTGGAAAGAGAAACACGGCGTCGAGGAAGCTCTAGGTCGAAATGTGGCTAGTGTCGGCAGCGCCCAAGCCCAGACCCAAAGCCATGAAAGCAACCTCAAAGCTCTCAAAGCTGGACGAATCTCCACTCTCGACAAGGCTGGGTAAGAAGGCCTTTTGCAAGACGCCTTTCGGTTGCTCGTTTCGGATTCTATCAAGCTTCTCCATGCTGACTTCGGGATCGGGGTGAAATCTTTCCCGGCTCTTCTTCTCCCATTGGCTTCAAGGCCAGGGGTATATGTCTAACAGTGGAAGGGTGTCGCGAGGCTGACTCCGGGGAATGTGCCTATGATCAAAGCAAGTCCAGTCTCGTACATATAATCTACTGTCTATAACACGATCTCCATTCTCCGGAATATCCATGCCAAACATCTGGAGGGAGAACACGCTGTGGGTGTAGCCCAGTATCATCCCAAAAGTTGCTCATGCTTTCTCCCCGTTGACAAGCTGAAACAGAAACTTGGTTGACTCACGATAAAGGCACGGCAGAATGTGGTCGGCTCTTTGAAGGCTGCTGAGTGTTGAATTGACGGCCTTTCGATGCCTCTTCCGCCTAGGCTTTGTCGAATCTAGTACCAAGACATCCCAACTGTTGGCCATATGCTCGCTGCTGACAATCTACCGAGGCCTTCCGCTGGCATTGGCCGACTGCTTCTCCATCAAAGCTTTGAAGGCCTTGTCGCTGTGGAGATTATTCGACTTACATGACGAGAATGTGTACCCCAGCCATAAGCAACGTCCATCTTTCATCTGGCTTCCTTGACCAAATCTTCCGCAGAGCTTCTAGCCCCGAGACCAAATTAGAGAAGCCGCTTCTCATGTAGTGTCTCATAAAAACATGCTCAAAGAATTCCATGTGTTCATCAAGGAGACAGCTAGCCGCAGCCACAAAGGATGCCCAGACCATCACCTGTTCGCCCGGTGCTCCGAGGGGAAAGGCCTCCAAGGTTTCTTTGAAGTGTTCGACCCGGGTGATGGAATCGGCGATGTCAAGCGCTGAGGGCGCATTTAATTGCGACGAAGTCAGGTACATATTAATTGCTTGTTGAACGAGGTCGGTAATAAATGCGAACGAGGCACTGTGTTCTGGGTAGACCGATAAATGGTGGGTTAAGCAGTTAAAAAGCCGAGAAGCGTGTTCCTGTGATGAAACAACGGCGAGTCCAGATTCCTCGCTGAGTAGTGGTGCGGCATATAGACGTATCCTGTCGAAGCTATGGTCAGAAATCTCGTCTCGAAGCATCAAAGTCGTAAACTTACTTGGCCACTTCTGGCAAGATAAAGTTAGCAACTTCACCGTCCCCCAATGTCTCACATCCACCCATAGCAGCGAGCGCGGACTCGAGCATGCGAAACAACATGGGAAAGTCTGACCGACCAGTGACCATAACACCGACGTGGAGGACGAGAATGGTAATCAAGATGGAGTGTTTCCGCTCGGCACTGCAGCTTTCAAGTTCGGGCTGCTGCTGCAGACCTGAGATGACGCGCCTATACAGTTGGTTTGGATCTGGGGCTTGAAGATTCGCTCTTGTAATATCACTAGGAGAGTGGAACCCTGTTGTAGGAGATCTGTTTAACCAGATGTGAAAAGCAGAAACCGTGAGGACTGCATCGAGAACCAGCCTGTCACCCCTGGCGAAGGGAAGGACTAAGTGCCTCCATCCGTTGTGAGACCCGTCAATGGCAGTCATCTCACCTGCAATATGGCGGGAAACTAATGACATTAATCCGTAGGTACGGGTAGAAGCAGAGAAATGATGCTTACAATGTAGACAGAGGTCATTGTGCCAACGTGGCAGATGGTCCGGCACGGGCTGGTAAAGAGTGTTGTGTCCTATAAGAGTTGCCCACGTATCATCCTCAATCCGAAACAACTCGTCCGTGGAGCTGTCAACAACTTTTTGTTTATCCAGTGAGTCTAGTAAAACAAGAGACCAGTCGTCAACTGTGGAAGCACAGTTGTCAAGGCTGATATAGCTTTCGGCTGACCCGATTTGTGATAAGCCGCTGGGTTCGCTGGTTGCCTCATATTCTACTGAATTAATAATCCCTGGGAAGTTTGCATCTGATAATATTGACTTTGATTTGGTCACTGAGGTATGTGCGGATGATTCAGTGTCCCCTTGCCTAGTTCAGATGCCAGGTCAGTTCAGGTTCGTGACACTGGGCATGGGAGTCTGACTGTTGGAGGTGGCACCCGAAGCTGAAGCGCAGCCTGATACCGAGTCCTGTGCATTTTAAACCCCTTGACCTACACTTGTTGCAATGAGGCTCTGTTTTGTCACAATGAATGCGGCGCCGTGAGCACTGGTAACAACCTAAGATTTTACCTTAGCAAGGGGAGAGGAATAGTATCTATGAAAGGATAACAAACCTTTTGTCTTGGGTACATATGGACGTTTCTTTGGCGGCATGAGTTCTAAATTTGGCGATTGGACTTCCCAGTGACTGAAATTGTGTCGGATCGTCTGCAATATCGTGGAGGGGGCCTGCTCGAGGACAGGGGGTTCGTTTCTTTGTTGAGGAGACCTAGTAGCTAACTCTCTCCTGCCGGATTGAAAGTAATCCACTATGCTGCTGGATTTGTGGCAAGAAGAAGATGAGGAGCAGACCCCGGTACAGGGGCAGACTGAGATGGGTGTTTGGCGTCGAGGTGGGGAGGCAGGTTTCAGCACGAGTCAGGCTCGGAACCCTGGATTGTACACCCTAACAAAGCACTGCTCGGAGTACAAGATTGCTGAAGACGAGAGATTGTACTATTTCTTCATAGTACTTTCACATCGATGACTCCATCGAGGTCAAGGAAGTGTTCTTTGCCCCTGTCGGGAAGAGGAGTTGTCGGTATCGTAGAGGCGCCACCCCCGCATGCTTATCACGAACCATGCATCAGCTGGGGAGACCAACTAAGCCTAGAAGGGAAAGAAAGTGAGAACACCCTTGGGACCCGAGATAAGTTGTTACTAACGAGATCGGTAACAAAATGAGAGCAGCTTTTCTAGTAGCCAATGACATTGTAGCTATCGTCAACTCTGCCTTGAGGTCGGCTTTGTTTGGGCTGCTGACGGAATTGTCACCGAGCCGTTATAGATACCGGTTGCGAAGGGATCCCTGGCCGCAATACTTTAGTTGCCTGCAATGTCGATGGTAGGGCGCCATCCCGAAGGTCCGAATGCGCTTCCCCGCGTTCTTGTTAGCTGGGGAAGTCGGGTTTGAGTGATATGATGCCGGGGTACCGAGCTGTGACTATGACCATCTGGTGGACACGCCGAGCTGATCTTTGACGCGTCGCCATGAACCGTAGCTTGAAGGACTCAAGTGCTGAACGGGTTCTGATTTATAGAATTTATACACATGGCGGCGTTGGGTTGATGTTGCTGGCATAGAGCGTTGACATGTGGTGAATGTCACCAACCGGGCCACTTCATCCGCAACGAATTGTTCAGTCTACCATCACCCTACAGATAAGAGATCATGGCGGAATCAGGTATGTGGGCCGCTAATGAAACTTAGTCAAAGCCGCGGAGGGCCCTTGCACGATGTTTGATGCTGTTGGTCAAGGATGGTATCCGGGATGTTCAAGTGCTTGTACCCAAATGTTGTCTTCTCGGTACATGGCCATGGCACAGCTTTTCATTGTTACCATGATTCCCCTTGCCCTTACCGCCTAGAATGTCTGTTTTAGAAACTATATCAGGCTTAAAGCCCCCAGCCCAAAACGGGACCTTGCTGTCAGGTTCTCCCATCGCCACATCCCTTCACTACCTACTATCATTTGGACTTTCACTGCGCTCCAGAATCTCCAGAGTCACCATGACCACCAACAAGGCCACTGAAAACGATGGCCCAAAGGCAGAGAACACCTCTATTGGGCTCGTTGCTTCTCGTGATGAGGAGGTAGGCGAGGTTCACGACCGGAACAATGGCCAACTCAAACGGGGCCTCAAGAATCGACACATGCAGATGATTGCTATTGGTATGTACTAGCTCTGATATCATTCTCGGGTAGCTGCTTACCTCTCTCTTTAGGTGGTGCTATCGGAGCTGGTCTCTTTGTTGGATCCGGCAGCGCCTTGTACAAAGGTGGTCCGGCTTCATTGGTGAGATAGATCCTCCTACCGTCGCTCACCCACATGCTGACCGTCTCTAGGTGGTCGGTTACACTATTGTCGGCATCATGCTACTCACAACTGCGTTGGCCCTTGCCGAGATGGCAGTCCTCTTTCCGATCAATGGCGCCTTTTACACATACATCGTGCGCTTTGTCGATCCTGCATGGTAGGCGCCATTTCCAACGTGAAGGAACCAAGTATTGACGTGCAATACAGGGGCTTCGCCATGGGCTGGGAATATTCCTTGGCCTGGCTTACAGTTCTTCCCTTCGAGTTAATCGCCGCTAGCATCACGATCGAGTTCTGGAGGGACGATATCAACATGGGGGTGTGGGTGGCAACATTCCTCATTGCCCTTACTCTCGTCCAGATATTTGGCGTACGGGGATATGGAGAAGGTAAGGGCTCTCCATCGTTATATATGCCGTCTCTTGATTGACCTTTACCCCAGTCGAGTTCGTCCTCAGTTCCATCAAGATCCTGGCGTGTATCGGCTTTATTATCCTCGGCATCATCATCAACTGCGGCGGCGTCGGAGAGCAAGGCTACATAGGAGCCAAGTATTGGTACAACCCAGGCGCATTCAAGAACTCCATCAATGGCTTCTGCTCCGTTTTTGTTATTGCGGCCTTTGCATTTGGCGGTACAGAAATGGTTGGTCTCGCGGCCGCAGAGAGCGATAACCCTCGAAAGTCGATCCCGAAAGCCAGCAAACAAGTCTTTTGGAGGATCGCGTTATTCTACATCACCAATCTTCTGATTGTTGGACTGATTCTCCCATCGGATGATGAGCGTCTGATGGGAGCCAGTGGCGCCAACAGCAAGGCATCACCATTCGTGCTTTCTATCCAGGATGCGGGGATCAAGGTGTTACCGTCCATTTTCAACGCCGTCATCACCGTTTCTGTTCTTAGTGTTGCTAACTCGTGTACTTACGGGTCTACACGCACCATGCAGGCTATGGCTGAGAGGAACATGGCACCAAAGTTCCTGTCTTATGTCGACAACGCTGGCCGTCCTATCTGGTGTGTCGCTGTCCAGTTGGGATTTGGGCTCTTGGCTTTCATCGGAGTCTCTGGAAGCAGTGGAGTCGTCTTTGACTGGCTTCTGGCCTTGAGCGGTCTCGCCTTTGTCCTGGTTTGGGCCTCGATTTGCCTGGCTCATATCAGGATGCGAGCCGGATGGAGCTTTCAAGGACTGCCCTTGAAAAGGATGCCATACCGCACACCCTTTGGTGTCGTGGGAAGTTACGTCGGACTCGCACTCAATATCATTGTGCTGATTGCCACGTTCTTCTCCGCACTCTACGTAAGTTCCTTTGTCCCCCTTGGTGTTCTTCCAAACTGACTCAATCAGCCCATGCCCGACTCAACACCCAACGCCGAAGACTTCTTTCGGTCTTATCTTGCATTCCCTGTCACCATACTGCTATATCTTGGCTACAAGATCTATCATCGTGACTGGCGTTTCTTTGTGCCCGCGAATAGCATGGATTTGACGACTGGGGCGGTATTGCTTGAAGTCGAGGAGCCTGAGGAACCGAAGACTTGGTCTAATCTCCCAAAGCGAGTATGGAACACCCTTTTCTAGTGCAGTCAACATTGAGAAGGTCTTTTTGGGGATGCATGCAATGGTTTTGCAAATGTGTTCTCTATTATAGTTGCAGCCTGGCTCTCGATGGGATAACCGAGCTAGAAGACCGAAATGGTTTGGCGTAGGAGGATGTCAACTTGGATTTGTGTCAATGGCGCGCAGAACCGTAAGGTCACCTAGGGGAGCCGTGCATCTTCATCTGAACTACTTGGAATCACTTATGACGGCCAAATTTGACATGAGATCTTTCGTTCATATTGGCTACTCGGTGCAACGCACCCACTGTAGATGTGCCATCAAGACGTAACAGGGGCAATTAACCCTTTGGTGGGATCAATGACAGTGCTCTAATGTATCTAGACCTCTAAGGGGAATGTCGCAGTCTTGTGGCCTCACCAAAGAGACAGGACAAAGGAGGTGATAATCGCCGATTTCGGAGAGTGGCAAAAAAGAGAGCTTTCGAGACCATGCGGGCCTCACTGTGAGGATAACAGCAGGCGATTCCTTCGTCCCCGCGCCCCAAAGGTACTGTAGACTACAAATAAAGCCTCTGTTCCTGTATCTCACAAGCAAAACTTGAAAAGTCGATAGGTCCAGATCATTCTGTTGACGTTGCCATCCCCGCGGCGTGACCTTGAACTGCGGGGAGGGTGGCATCTCTGGGGGCTAGTGTCATGCAAGATTGAGAGCATGGCGTTTGCCTCCTATCGGCGCTAAACCCGAGACGTTCTTCCTTTGGCTCATCGGACGCACGCCAGAGAGTGAAAGAGGAAGAGAGAGCAGAAGTGAGAACATGAGATATTTGGCTGATTCCTATTTATTCCATTGATGCCAGCCTAATGAGGGCCTCTATATGACTGTTTGACTACCAAGACCTCGAAAACTTTTGATTCAAACGCTTTCCTGTCCTCAAGAAGATCAACTCAAGACACACTGTCACAGCAAAGATGGCAGCCGTCGAGCTTACACTGATCCTTCCTCAACTAGGATTCTGTCTCATCATAGCCGCTGTCTTGCTCGCTCTGAGTAAAAGATTGGTTTGTTTGTCTTGGAAAAATCCAAACTTGGGGTTGACTAACCAACTTTCAGCGGCACCGAGGCGAAAACCTCCCTCAACACAACAAGGTCGATGCGTATCGAGGGGTCGAAAAAGCCTTGTACTGGTGCAGAACTGGTGCAACCGCTGAAGGACTTTGACTGGACTGCTCAACAGCCTCAGAAGTTCCGGCCTTTCAAGTCAATCTATCACATTACTATGGGTAAGTAGAAGGTTAGAAAAAGTCTACTTCTTTGGCAGCGTTGACAACATTGTCTTGTCTAGCGATCAAGTCGGATACGGCGTCAGAGCTCATCACGATAGACCGCGATTACCTCGACCGAATTCAGCTCCGAAAGAGTCTCATACAAACCCAAGGCCCAATGGTTCATGGCTGTGTTCCTGCAGGAGCCGATGCTGTGAACGAACTCTACGCTTACCTTGTTGCGCAATATCTGCCCAAGCGCTACCCAACTATGTTCAAGTTGTCTATGGACAACTCTGAGCTGGAGAACCTGGTGACTGGTGACACGCATTCAACGACACCTCCAGTTGACTACGATAGTGCCCTGCGAATTATGGGCACGACAGTCGAAGAAGACTTGTTCATCCTGAAACCTACACCAGAAGGCCACCAATGCGTCGCCTTCATGTGTTGCTTTCCATCTGGCTGGAGCCCATCATCCAAACTGGGTAAACACATGGGCCAGATACACTCAAATGTGCCATCCTACAACAAAATCGGGCCTAGCATGGAACGCTTCTTCACTAAGCTCGAGGTGGGAAAGAATGTCAAGCGAACCAACGTATTTCACCCCTCAGAGCCAATTTGATGCACGTGGACTGACAGTTGAGCCTAATAGTGGACCGTTCAGACCCATGGGGAACTTTTCAATGCCAAGGGGAACCATGTAACGGGTGAAGAAAAAGGTAGAAAGTGAGCAGATAGATCCAGAAAAGGTTCGTCTCTTCCCAATTTCTGCTGCATCGTATCTTGCTAACAAGTCCCACAGACTTATCTTCGAATCGAGCTTCAAACCTTGAGTAGGCTGCCAAAAACCCACTCCATCCTGTTTAGTTTCAAGACGTATCTGTATCCGCTGCGCGAGATTAAAGAGGAAGGTCTCGGGATGGAGTTTGCGACCGCAATCGAGGGTCTTGAGAAGGGGAATGCACCAGGGATGTGGAAATACAAGGGGGCAGTTCGATGGGGTGCTAGTGTGTGCGAGTATCTCCGGTCTTGAGATGGAGGTTGGGTCGTAAAATATTTCTGTTTTCGACTATCTCTTTTTTGTTTGAGGCCTTTACTGCCTATTCCATGGATATCGGATGATGTCACATCATTCACTTTGTATGCACTTGTTTCACTTGGTGGAATAGTCCGTCCGTATAATCCCCCTGCTGTTTTCCTCTGGTCACAACTATGCTCCATTTCCTAAATAGTAACACTGCATTCCCGTATTCTCAATGCTCAGATAGTGATGCTATCGGGTCGGGAGGTGACTCCGAGAATTTAATATCGGAGGTTCAATGTCGGAGACCAGTCCCGACGATATCATCGAAAAGGGGATTGGGGCGGATAAGAAGCGTCTCAGGCGATTCAAAAAGGCCCCGGATCAAGAACCTTGCATTGCATGCGGGGAAATCCTCAAAGCGTCGATGGATCTACGCATCCAACCCCAGAATGATTAGTTCTGGGACAGGGGATGGTCGGGTAAGGCTTCAATTCTACCGGCGAGTAGGTCCGTAACACCTGAACAAGCTATGATAACGAAGACAAAGATTCCAGAAAGGGTTGAACTGGTCATGATGCATCGTGAACTGCCTAATTGATGATAGACTAAGTACTAGGGAAAGGCACGATCCTCTTGCTATATAAGGGCCACGGGTGCTTCACAGGTAGTCTGGCTGACATGAAGAGCATGGCAAATAAGTTCTCGTCATAGTCTCAATATGAAACTTAATTCCTTCATTACCAGCCTATTGTGTGTCGGTGCAGCACCATCTTTGGGCGCTGTTCTTCGCCCACGGCAGGCACCCGGTCAAGCCGAGGGCGTCACTACTATTAAGAGCCCATCGGGTGCTCAGATTCGATACAAAGAGCCCGGAAAGGATGGAATCTGTGAGACAACTCCTGGAGTTAATTCTTATAGTGGTTATATCGACATTGCTCCCGATGTCCACGTCTTCTTTTGGTTCTTCGAATCTCGCAGAGACCCTGCCAATGATCCTGTAAGTTGGAAGGACCACTCATAGTCTTGACAGAACTGACATTTGACCACCTAGGTAACTTTATGGCTCAATGGAGGGCCAGGCTCAGATTCCTTGATTGGTCTCTTCGAAGAGATCGGACCCTGCGAGGTGGTGGAAAACATGACCACCGTCCTCAGGGACCATTCTTGGACGGACATCTCCAATGTTCTTTTCCTCTCACAGCCAGTGGGAACAGGTAACGTTGATCGCAAGTTGCATAAAAAAGACTTATAGACCTAACAATGTCAGGATTCTCCTATAGCAAGGCTGAAGTTGGCTATCTTGATCCCACCTACCTCTCCGTTGAAAAAGAACCCGGAAGCCGTGGGCAGAAGGAGGGTCGCTGGTCTGTCATTGATCCTACCAAAGAAGACAACAGTCGCCTGGCCGCAGTCACCTGTTGGGAGGTCCTGCAAGGCTTCTACAGTGCACTGCCGCAGCTCAGTAAATCCAAGATCGCATCAACGGAATTTCACCTCTGGTAAGATCAATTCTAAACATGACTCAATGCTACGAGACTCTAATCACATTTATTCAGGGCCGAATCGTTCGGTGGTCATTGGGGTCCTGCATTCTTCACATACTTCAATGAGCAGAATGAGAAGCTCGACAAGGATACCACAAAGGGCCGCAAGCTCGAGATGAAGAGTCTTGGTATCGTCAACGGTATCGTCGAGCCGGTTGTGCAGACCCGACACCTCCTCGAGTTCACTCGTGGCGAGCACAACGGCTATGGTGTTGATCTCGTTAATGATACCATCTACAACTATGGCAAGTTCAGCCGCGATCGTCCTGGAGGTTGTCAAGAGCAGCTTGAATATTGCGCTTGGCTTGAAAGAGACTCCCTCACCAAACGTTCAGTTTGTTCTGCGGCTCAGTTCATTTGCCAGACTGATGTTGAGGGAATGTTTTACACTTTCAACCTTGAAGGCCGTGGCACATACGATATTGTGCGTTTATGCCCTAACAGTTGTTTTATGGGGCTGACAGGTAACAGCGTTTCCGCAACGGAGATGATGTCCCTCCAAACTACTGGCGGGTAAGTTCTTCCCACTCAAATATGAATTGGTAGCTGATACGTTGCCAGCCTTTTTTGAACACTGCACCCGTGCAGGACGCCCTAGGTGTCAACCTTAACTACACATCAAGCAACTTGCTTTATACCGCATTTACATTGTCGGGCGACTTTGCAATTGGTTACTTGAAAGACATCGAGAAGTTGCTTGAAATGGATGTTCAAGTGGCACTCGTCTTTGGCGACGCTGATTACATCTGTAACTGGCGTGGAGGTGAGGCTCTTTCGCTTGCTGCCAAATGGTCGGGATCAGACGATTTCAAGGACGCTGGCTATACCAACTTGATGGTTGACGGAAAGGCCTATGGAGAGACGAGGCAGTTTGGTAAGCTCAGCTTCACTCGAGTCTGGAACGCTGGACACGAAATCCCATGTAAGCAACCCATCCCTTTCTAAGCCCGACAACCTCTAATGTCCTCTCAAGACTTTCAACCTTCGGCATCATTCCAGATCTTTAACCGGACCACCAACCGATTCGATATTGCCACTGGTGAAATCGAGATCACTTTCGACAGCACGCACAAGACCAATGGAACGGCCAAGGCAACTCACACGACCACGCTTCCTCCTCTTTCTGCCAAGACTTCTGAGTAAGGACTCTGTAATCCAAATTTTGCCATAGAGCTAGAAATGCCAAGACTACGTCGGCTCTTGAGACTCCGGGCCCAACCCTATCGCGCCTTGTTTCACCCATGTCGTGACCCGGTTTGAGAGATGCTCTCAATCATGCGTGGGTTGTCGGTGCACTTTGCATCCGTGGCCACCAGTATCAAGTTACAATTCTATTTATGCGTCTTCTTCTTGTAGATTGTGTTTGCCTTAATCCATGCCAAGCGGCCTTTTTCGTCTCATGGGGGCCTGGAACCATGTTCCGGGACGCGTGTCAAAGCCGGTCTTCTATCTTACACTCATCATACCATCATCGAAATGCCTCTCCATCACATTTAAACGCTAGAAAAATTTGCTTAAGCGAAAGCGCCAACCACCGACATTCCGAATGCTTGTGACTTGGTTAGAATGGAGTAGAACGTAGTTAGCGGCTGAATAACTCACCTCCCAGAAAGACCCAAGCCAGAGCGGCAATCTTGTCCTTCTTCTTCATAAGCAAGGTTGCTTCTTCCGAGAGGAAATCCTCGACCATCAAGTTTACTAGGGCGGCATAAATCAACAGTCCAGAGGATCTGCTTGTGTTAGTTACTGTACCTATAGGTAAAGCAATCCCGGGGTACTCACATGGCGTTGAACACTCCAACCATGATCAGACCAAGTTCACTCTCGGGGTCATAGCTGTTCCTGCTTGCGATACCGATAGCTTGACCAATGGGAGCGGTAGTTCCAAAGGCAAATACCAACAACCAAGGACGGAAGCTTCCTCGAGGGTAGGGAACAGCGGCGATGCGAGATCCGAGGCCAAGACCTTCGAACATCTGGTGGAACATGATGGCAGTCAACAAGACAACGAGACCATCTGTAGTCATGGCGATAGTAATTCCCACAAAGACCGAGTGAAACAGAATGCCGCCCTCTAGAAGTGTGATGTTGGTCGACATTTTCTTGTAAACCTGAGGATCAACCTCTTGGCCTTCCTCGTCAAAGTGAGATGGGGTGATTTCGGAGGTGATCTGTTCGTCAAATGAGATCTTGCGTGTATGCTGTATCATCTCCATCATCTCGGCTCGCTGGCGGACATATTGCTCGTAGAAGACGACAAACCACGCAGGCATGGTGGAGTAGCCGTTGTCATCATCTGAAGGGTGTTCGTATGGCTGGGAATTCTTCTCATAGAACTTTTGGGCCATGGCTTTCTCATATGAAATGTCAACATTGGCCTCGGTGCGCTGGTCATCCCCCCAATATGACGAAGCAGTAGTTTGTCGCGATACGGTTGAAGGTTCACGGGCGTGCGCGTGAGTGTGGGCATGCTTTGCATGGGTCGCAGCATCCCCGAATGATTCACCGGTAGGACCACCATGCGAGTGGCCGCCAGTCTTTGCGTTCAGGTACAGTTCAACGATGAAGAGAAGAAACATGGATGCCATCATGATGACTCCCGGCAAGGCGGGATAAACCTCAGTGAACAGTGGGGGGAGACATGGGTTGGTGAGGCTTCCGAAAGCAGTAGGGAGCAACTGATATAGTTAGAAAGGCGCAGCTTGATGGTGTCGTTTACGAAAAACTTACATGAACAAACGCCGTAGCAACCAGAACTCCTGTTCCAAAAATGCTTGCAGGCAAAGAAGACGCTGGGAGGAATCTTCAACCAGGGCAACTTCTTGGCGGCAACGGGAAATCCAGCGCCTATGTCAGAGCATTAGAGATGGTCGGCACAGAAGAAGGATTGATGCCATACCGAGACAAGAGACAGACAGAACCAAAACTTTTGTATCATCGTCAGCATGCAATCACCATGGATCACGATCGGTCCAAGGCTTACATAAACCCGCGACATGTAGACCAAGGTTATAGCCCTCAGGACCACCCTCCTGCTGACTCCCACACTGCGGTCTCTCTGCAGCTTCGGCTTCGGGTCCCATGGTGAATTATGGCAATCGGTCGAGGAAAAGGGATCGAGGTTGTGATGCTGAAGAGGAACCGGCCCTGACAGCGAAGGAGAGGAGACCGAAACAACGAAAAACGAGCCGAAACAGATCCAAACAACCCCAGAGTGACACAAAGAAACAATGAAATGATTGTTTAAAGAAAGAGGGAAAATATTGGGTACCAGCCCACAGCGTAGAAGAGAAGTGAAGAAATCACCAAATTGACGGCTTGGCTTCCCCCATTATAACTGTCCATTGTCTATAGTGTAGTCAATAATAACTACTATTTTTAAGCTTGTATGAATAGCCCGGCCTGCGACATCTAGCGCGTCAAGCCGAAACGTGGTTTCGAGACGGGGAGTCTGTGATCAACAATAGCTATCGTGTTTCAACCTGTGCGGATCTCAGGTCGTCGCCGCCTCAGAGTTACGATGATCCCCCCCTTGCCCCCCGTACCCCAGCTTCGGCAGTTTTTAGGCTTTTTTTTAATCCGATTGGCCCCATGGCCGAATGGAACCTTTCTTGTCCCTCAGTTTTGAGTTTGGATGGTTGCACCCGCTGCCCAAGTTTGTAGATCTGAACCCCTACTGTCGCAGAATGCAGCCGTGCCGCGTCACGATGAGATCCACCCAGGGTTACTTTGAGATTTCAGTCTAGTCTCGGAATCAAAGTTTCCGGCCAGGTTCGAGTGTCAACTCAACACCTGTGCCCTTAACATACGAAATATTCAATCACACTCTACTCAAGGTATTTGTCATTTTTGCCCTGTGTGGTATTTAGTGCGGGTTTCAGTCTCTGTAAGATAAGGTTGAACGTGTCTATAATTAATTGAAGGTCACATTGGAGAGGAACTTTTTGAACGTCCTTGCCTTGTTTCACTTGATGATAATATTCCTTGGCATGGCTGGTTGACTCTGAGCACAATCTTTTATCCTCATTTATGCAATGGTTTCGAGTCAGCAGTTACTCTTCAGTCGTTATCATATCTCGACAGTTCTATCCCGCGGCACCCGAGTCAAAGACTGTTGGGAGGAGAGCAAGGGTTCCCCATGGGTCTAGACCCAGATCTGACCAGACATGTTCACTTGTCAGACCCAATGGCGCTCTGACATGCTTGTGAAGCTGACTTCGCTTAATAATCCTTGACTTGTTCATTGTTTGTTGGGGCGCTAATAATAACTTGCGCGTTAGAAAGATCTGCTCATGACTCGGCGATGTCTCCATCTCAAGTTCTCAAGAACTCTTGTTTCCTTACTGTTTCACTACCCCTCCTCGTATCAAGATGACTCAGGATCCACCGTTCAAAGTAGTCATTGTTGGAGCTAGTGTGGCAGGGCTTTCGCTCGCCAACATGCTTCAGGCAAATGACATTGACTTTGTTGTCTTGGAAGCCTATCCGAGCATTGCTCCTCAAGTTGGAGCAAGTATAGGTCTACTTCCCCATGGAAACCGAATCTTGGACCAATTGGGACTTTATGAGAAGATTCTGCAAGTAGCGGCGCCTGTTAACAGGTTTTCGTTTCGTGATCCGTCTGGGTTGCCGCTAGCATCGTATCCTGACATGGATCGTCACCTGATTGAACGGTAACAATACTCTTTGATGATATGGTTAGAGATGAACGCGGTTTTAACTTCCCTGGTCTAGGCACGGATATCCTATGATCTTTCTCGACCGTCAAACCTTGATACAAACACTTTACGACAACATCAGAGAAAAGTCAAAGATTTTGGCCAACAAACGTGTCGAAACGGTCAGTCTTGGAGAAAACGGTGTGGCAGTATTGGCATCGGATACCACAATCTATCAGGGTGACATCCTTATCGGCGCCGATGGTATCCACAGTACAGTCCGGGAAGAGATGAGGAGGCTTGCCAACCTGATGCATCCTGATTGGTTTGACGCGGGAGATGAGGAAGGTGAGTGCTTAAGTATTGGGGAATATGATGAAGAGCTAATATGTTCCGTGACCAGAGCCTCCTTGCGATTACAATTGTATCTTTGGTATTTCACGACCATGCCATGGAATCGTGCCTGGTGGTTTGCACGAGGTATTTCGCAACGGGTCATCCTACCTTATATCTGGTGGTCCGAATGGCCGAGTGTACTGGTTTCGATTCGAGAAGCTGCCCCAGAGGCTTTGTGGCTCACAGATTGGGCCCTACAGTAAGAAAGATCTTGAGGAAGCGCTTGATCGGGCTTCAAATGATCCAATCCTGCCCGGCTTGACTTTTTCTACATTGGTTGAGAACAAAATCACTGCGGTTTTGACTCTTCTGCCCGAATATGTCTACAAGAAGTGGCATTTTGGCAGAGCTTTCACCCTCGGAGATTCTGCACACAAGGTAGGAAGCTAACATTCTCGAGAAGTAAAATTGAGGTGACTGATGAGTTTTTAGATGCATCCTATTGGAGGACATGGAGGAAATGCGGCGATTGAGACTGCTGCTGCACTCACAAACTCCTTGGTCGCTGCCCTGAAAAAGACCTCTACTCCTTTGGACAATACCGAAATTACGGCCATTTTCAACCATGTTCAGACAATACGGTACCCGAGGGTGATGGCTGTCAAGGACTATTCACACAAGAAACAGCTAAATGAGGCACTTGACAGCCCATTACGACGATTTCTCGCCTTACATCTTCTCCCTCGAGTTAGAGAGCAGGACGTCACACGCAGTTACTCGGCACAAATCCCAAGAAGTGAAAAGTTGGACATGTTGCCGGTGCCATATCGCAAGAATCTCGTGCCGTACAAGGATGAGCTGCTGGCCAAGCCAAAGGGAAGAGGAATCGTTGGGTTCATAATCCTTGGAATTTGGCTTACATGCAGTGCCGTATCATTCTATTGCAGATGGAAGAGTCCTTTGGCAACAGAGCTTGGGAACCAGGTCAACAAGGCCCTGGCTGGGGGCGCTCTTGAAGATGACTCGTTGGCTCTCTTACAGAGGGCATGTACTGGGATCCCTTTGATTGGCGATCGAGTGGCTTTCATGGCTGCGGCTTTTGTGACTGGACTAAGAAACCCAACAGAGAAACTCGGTCGACTTCAGCTCTATTCTCTGAGTCAATCGCTCCATCCAGTCATCATCTTAACGCTCGAAGGCTTCCGAGGTCACTTTGCAATCTCAGTCTTGACATGGTACGTTTTCACTCAGCTTCAAAGGTCTCCTTCACTAATGAATTGAAGGCCAGTTATTTGGTTCGCTGCCTTCCAACTCATTGGCTTTTCTGTGATAATGCCATGGTACTGCATCATTCACACATTTGTACCCGATGATGAAAGCATATGGTGGCCCCTCGGACGGCAAGTCCCTATTCGATCTGCCAGAGGCGTGCTCTTGGCTGGCTTGTATAGCTACGCATTGCCACTCATGTTGACACCCAGTCCCTGGCACCAAGTGGCAACTTCTGCAGTTGCCTGGCAATTTATTCCCATCTTTATACCCATCCTCTCTTTTGTTTTTCGAATTGGGGGCCCTTCTAAGGCCGTCAAAAGCTCGAGCAAGCAAGGAGAGCCATTGCTTGATGTTCAGTACTTGCGGAAGATATATCTTCTTTTTGCATGTTTTGGTGCCGTTATACACTGGCAGACCTTGGTGCAGATGGTCATGGACGCGGAACTGAGCCAGGTATTAAGGTGGCTACGCCCATCATCCTGGTGGGAGGTTCCAGATGGACTCGAGGAGAACTTGATGGGATTCTTTTCTGTTGAATTTTGGGGCTACTGCTTGACATCATACGTTTGGTGCGTATTTGCTGTTTGGGATCTGCAACGGGTTGGCCTTGCTCGAATCACCACTGGAAGGGCAGCTATGGCAATTCTGTTTGCCTACCTTGCGGTTGGGCCTGGGGCGGCAATGGCTATGGTGTGGTATTTTCGAGAAGATGCATTGGCATTTTCGCCATGAGACTTCGGCCTGTCGGGTGCGCTCCTGTGCGTAGTTGGGTACATTAAATTGGAGAATATAGCTGTTACTACTTCAATACTCTTCAACTTTGTCAAATATTTCTGAAGCAAGTTGGCGTAGACGTAGAGCTAGGTAGGGAGGGCATTCATGGCAACGGACACATGCTCTTCATGAAGAAGAACAGCTTTAGGGTTGCAGAACGGGTGTACTACTGGCTGAAAAAGCAAGCACCAATTGAAGCAGAGTAGAAAGAATAGCTTCATTGTATTTTTATGGTGTCTGCACTTTTTAATATACGTCAATGGCCACTGCCCAGGTACTTCTCAATTTACACACACGTGTTGGTTAGCCAAGCCACGGCAGTGGACAGGATGAGGATTTCTGTTGCTCAATATGAAACCAAGAGAGCTTCAGCCAGATCCGTGTCTGGCTGCAATTGGTTGGACATTACGTGACGCTGTTGCGATAATTATTTATCGCAAAATCCTGTAGGCAGTGTAGGGTCAGCGGTGAGCCTTTGCTTGATGAAGGCTCTAACTTCTAGGAGGACTGCGAGACGAGACGCTGCTCTTGAGACGGCGCTTCATAGCACGAGAGGGCCGCAGAAGGCAGAGACTTGCCGACGAAGACAACTGAATGAGAGCAGTCTCGTCTCCCCATGACTCATGCGACGGAATGGCATGCGCTGTTGATCGTTGATGTTTGAGTTGGGCCTCGCCTCCATCAGATGCAACCTCATTCCAATGAATCGGGCGATTAAAGGCCAGCACAGCCAAAGGTCTTGCCTGATGTGGAAGTCGCCGGCTGCCAGGCGATTTGCGCTAATCTTAAACCCTTGTTGCTGTGCCTCATAGTAAAATGGGCCAACGCATAAGGTTATCCCGCCACATCTCACCGATCGATGGTGGCTTTGTTCTGGTGGACCAAGGCAGAATGGGCAGTGAAGGATCTTCATCTTACCTTACTAGTTACGGCGTTGTATGATGTCGTGTCACGGTGATTTAAACCTCTTTTGTGTAGGACCATCCGTGCCAAAGGATCAACTTGTTGGGTGCCCGCCTGGCAAGGCTTGGGCTCGCTTTTTGGAACGTGTGATCAGGACAGCCCCGTTGCCAAGAAGACCTGCGTCGGTCGCTATTCGACAATGTTCGACCAGGCTAACAAGCCAAGCCTTGTGCGAATCCTTCTGTACTACGGATACTGCCAAGAAGGATTGCCAAGCAGGCTGAATGGCAAATGGGGATGTTGGTAGGAATACTTAAATAGCCTTGCATCCCGTCAATTGACGATTCTTCCTTTCCAGAAACTCTTCACTCTATCTATCTGCGTTAACAAACCCTTTTTGTGAACAAGACCTTTTCCAAGTACATCTTGTCAATAAACTCAATACACACCCCTTTCAAAATGCAGACCAAGAACCTGGCCATCCTGGCCGCCGTGGCCGCTACAGCTGCCGCCGAAGAAGTCCAGCACGTCGAGGTCATCCACATCGCTGAGACCCTCCACGTCTACAACAGCCAGGTCCTCCACGTCACTCCCAACAAACGCTCTCTAGACGCCCTCTTCCGCCGCGCCGACGCAGATGAATGCAGCAGCTCTGCCATCTCCTTACTCAGAAGCATACCCACTGCAGACCCTGAGCTCGAGTCATGGGCCATCGCGGCCACTACCCCAACCGACCCTTGCACCCTCGTCGTTCCATCCTCTTTGTCGGATGCTCTGATTGAGTATCTGACTGAGCTCGCCGAGTGGGCGATTGAGAAGGAGGATGACGCCCAGGAGATTATCGAGGAGTGTAACCTCGAGACGGGTGGCAACGCCCTCGACTCTTGCTCTACTCCCGGTACTGTCTTCTTCACTTCTGCCAACCAGACAAAGACGGTTCCTCTCGAGCCTATCATCGCGTCGATTGAGGCGACTGCAGGGTCAGGATCTGGATCTGGATCGTCAGGCGATAGCGACAATGCGGCTGGCGCTCGTGGTGCAGGTTTGACTGCCGTCTGTGCGGTCGCGATGGGTGTTGCTGGCTTCCTTGTATCTCTGTAATTTACGTTGATGTCTTTGAGTACAAAAACATACGATACCCGTGGAGGATATAATACACTACTAGCTTTCTAGCCTGTCTTTCAAATTTGATGGAATTCAAGGATTAGGTGAAGGCCTATCGCGTGGAGAATCTTGAGATATAACTCTGAGTAATAAAGACGCTATTTTATAGAAAAGTTCGTCTCGATTTCGTATGAAGGAATAATGTCTGTTGCAGTCAAGTTGTTAGAGCGATTTAGAGACAATTCGAGAGCTTCTCCTACACGGAGCTCTCTAGATCTATAAATTCGAGAGCACATAGCGTCGACCTTCAAGTCGAGACTCGGGAAGTGGACATTTGCGGCTCCACGCACCCACCAGCCCGAGCCGGTATTCACTGCGGCTAGTGATCTCTGATAGTGACGCCACAAGTTATTGACAGTCTGGATAAGGTTTGAGATAGGCTATTGGCAGCTGACGAGATGTACCATGCTCTCATCGCGTTTGTGGGGGGCCAAGGGGTTGAACCCCGGATTCCCCGGAATCTGTCCTCCACATCCCACAGGAACTTCTCCAATGATACTGCTGAACCGGTCGACTTGCCACATTAACAACTCGTATTGGCCCAAGACGTTCATCCGTGGACTACCAGCCTACTACGGACATCACAGTCAACTGTAGCGGGATGTGGCCAGGCCAGTTTGGCATCGTCGGCTCCACATGCCAAACAAGATAGCAAGATTTTTCTCCTTTTTAAACAATTAAACATGCAGGGTCAAGACCGTCAGAGTCAATAAACTGGACTAACACTTGAGGAATACCCTCCACATCTTTATTCAAGCCAAGTTATCATGTCAGAGAAAATCTCTTTTGAAGGCAGGTATTTCACGCCATAGTTACATATACTCGGTCACACTAAACAACGATCGATATAGAGTTCCAGGGCGTTGAAGCTGCCCTCTATGAATGGGCTGATAGCTATGACACTAAAGACTGGGCAAGATTACGCAAGATCGTTGCCCCTGAGTTAAGAGTCAGCCACCGAACGCCCTACCCTGTCTTCATCACGTCCCTACTAATACAGTTCTTTACAGATTGACTACCGATCATTCCTAAACAAGATTTGGGAGAATATGGCGGCTGAAGAGTTCGTCAACATGATTTCAAATTCTGCAATGCTAGGCAGCCCGACTCTCAAGACACAGCATTTCATAGGGGCGAGTCGCTACCAGCGAGTTTCAGACACGGAAATCATCGGTCACCATCAGTTACGAGTGCCTCATCAGATTTACGAGGATACAACACTTTCAAAGGTGTTGGTCAAGGGTCACGCTCACAGTTACAACAAACATTGGTACAAGAAGATGGATGGCCAGTGGAAATTTGCAGGACTGGCACCCGAATTACGGTGGTCTGAGTATGACTTTGACAAAGTCGTTGCGGAGGGTCGTAAACACGCTCAAAAGAATTAGCGGCTATTTAATGCGAAGTTTATGGGCAATACTTCCTTGTTATTACCGATTTTGATCCCATAACAGCACTCAAGGAGGCTTATGATAATAGACGAGACTTTTACCCTAGGCCGAGTGAGTATCCAACATAAATGAGATAGAATCGGCAATCTTGGGCGACATCGATTCAGTCAGAGAAGAGCAATGAAGCGTCTACTATAACTTTAGAGTGTGGCGGAATTCTGATATCTCTGGATGTGTGTGTGCAACAATGGCCGGGCCGCCCAACTAACTTTGCTTGGCGCGCTAATGCTTGGGCGTCTTCGGTCATCAATTCCCCGCTTCAGTTCCTTCGTTGTTTACCATAACAAAATTCTAGTGACAGCCAGTCTGTCAGCACCGCACGATGAAGAGACAGCGGCTACCGCTTAACCAAGGTCTGTGATGACGCCCCGAGACTTGGCACAATTCAAATGAGAAACTTATAGTGTTAGGCTGCTATACATGCGAAAGACGGCGTATCCTTTGTGATCGCGCATTACCGAGCTGCCTTAAATGCACGAAAAAGGGCCTGGTCTGCCCAGGATACGGTCAACGGCTACGATGGGCTGGCGGTGCTGCTATCCGTGGCCGTCTAGCCCAGGCCGAGGAGAAGATTGCTGATGAAGCTGGATCTTCAACTACGACTGGTGACGAAATCTGGACCAACGCATCCTCGTTTCACTCGATCAGCAAGAAGACGCTACATAAGCTCATCGATCACTGGGATAAGCAAATAGCGCGCTTGATGGTCTGGGTCGACTCGGATGAAAATCCTTATCGGCGCTATGTCACCCCAATGGCATACAGACATCCCGTTGTCGGGTTAGCCATGGCTGCCGTCTCCTCTCAGCATGCTTCCATCTCACTTGAAGATGACAGCTTTTCTGAAAAGGCCCGAAATGAAGCCATCGGTATGATATCGGCCTACGTCAAAAACATTACCACTCATGTCATGAGTGGACGTGAGCTTGGTAACCAACTGGACGAGCGGGCCGTTGAATGGGTCTTGGCGGCGATGCTTCTGCTTTCATGCTATGAAATGGCAGACTCTGGTTCTGCGGCGGCAGATTTTCATCGACGAGCTGCGAGGTCGCTCGTTAATACTTTCGAGACTACAGGCCGTGGTGAGAGCTTGTTGCTCAACTTTTTGAGGAATCAGTTATCCGTGCATGACACCTTTGCTTGCACCACATCATTCGACCTATCTTCTATGCAGCAAGTGATTCTACCACACACGGTAGACGACTCGATACTATTCTCGACATACATGAGGTACTTACACGACGTTACGCTCCTATCTCGTCAATTAAAGCCCTCATCCGCTCGACTGGCCCGGCTGGGATTGACGTTTAGCCACCTTCGGACGCAGTTCGAGATTGCCCGCGGGGAAACACTCATGACAGCGGGGCGTCTCACTTTACAGCCTGCTTCCCGACGTCGCGACTTTATCTGTGTTGTGAACATACACTACTACGCCGCTCTGCTGTACTCTGCAAGATGCCTGGAGACATGCATAGACGAGCAACGGAAAGAGTTGATTGATGGTCTATTCGATCAAGTTGCAGCGATGAGCGCCATTGACGAGTGGGTGCATTGTCTCCCATGGTCGCTCTTTATCGCCGGAGTGGAGAGCTACGGAGATGATGTCAGGCAAGGCATTATTTCAGATTTGTATAATCGGATATGCCGGAGAATGCGATTCAGGAACTTCCGGGATGCAGCACAGTTCTTGCAGGTATTTTGGGCATCTGGTGAGCGGGACTGGCGGGATTTGGCTCGGAGTTGGGAATATCAGGGCAGCCGGTGTTGCTACCCTAAGGTCGCCTCCAAATTTTGCGCTAGAGGAATGGCCGGGGATTGATTGACCGCGTAAAGGACGTCCTACCGAGCGACCACGGCCAGGAGTCAATGTCTCGATCGACTCTTCACTTGAACATAACAAAGTCTAGTATCATTGACAAGACGACCGATAACCTATCACGCCGAGAGTCAACTGCCAGATATCATGCCCAAGAGTTACGTAAAGAAAATACCTTCAAGTTGACAATCCCGAGGTCCGACGTTATCCATCACGGGTCTCATCGCCCGCCAATCAGGTTAGAGTAGATGACCCAACAGAAGGCTGCTAGTTCGATCTCCAGATCTATACCCAAACGGGAGGTCATCTGGAGATGAGAGAGTTGACTCCTCACAGGTTGTGTAAAAACTGTGAGAATGCTAAATATATAAGGCGCGGCCAATGTCGAGTTTACCAAAGATGCAAACTGAGACTGTTTCATATCCTTAGGATTCGGTTGCGCAATCATGTTCTTATTGTCAATCCCCGCTCTCTCAATTGCCATTGCGGCATGCATCCTTATCCATGTCTGGAAATGCATCTCATCGCCACTATGGGCAGCCCCTGGTCCATTCCTTTCCCGCTTCACGCCATTTATGTTGAGATGGAACGAGTTTAACGCCAATCGGACCCTATACATCCACTCTCTCCATCTCAAATACGGACCTATCGTTCGTATTGCGCCCAACGAAATGTCATTCTCATCCTGTGAAGCTGTCAAGGAGATTTACGGTTCGAAGGGCAGTGGCTACGATAAATCCACCTTTTATGATCTCTTCACGGTATTTGGACGCAGGCAAGTATTGGAATCAACCTGATGTATTACTTTGTGCTAACAAATCAAAGAACTTTGTTCTCGACACTTGATAGAACCACTGTTAGTCCTCTGAATGTAATCAGCATCTGCGGCTATAGCTCACGATCAATAGCATGCGAAGAGAAAGCGTCTCCTAGCAGACAGGTACGCAAACAGCAATGTTCTCAAGCCAGCCTCCCTCAATGGAATTGAGAATCGCGCACGAGAATTTGCGAGACAGTGTGGCGAATCAACTGGAAGCAATGTCGATGTATATGTACGTTATTCGCTGACCACTCTGTGATTATCACTAACTTTGACCAGATCAAACTTCACGCGTTCGCTTGTGATGGTGTTACCCATCATCTGTTCCAGCCGTACGGTACTGATTGTCTGGGAAACCCTGGCGATCGAGAGATGATGGATCAGGTCAACGCAGATGATAGTCTTCGCAGTAAGTTTGCCGTTCGCTCTGTAAAGAGGGTAATCTGATGATTATAGGTCGCCTCTTCATGCTGTATGCGCCAACTCTATACAAGTATTCTTCCAAGATTCTGGATTGCTTCTTTGAGCCTCGAGCTACGCCCCTGGCAGATAACTTTGTCACCAAAAGAAGCAAACTGGATGACCCGGAAGAGTTTACACTTCTGAGCCGCCTCCGGAGCAAGCTTGGTGACGAATTGGCCGAAGGCGACATTGCTTCAGAGTGTCTTGATCATATGGTTGCTGGTATTGACACTACAGGCGATGTTCTCTGTTTCTTGATCTGGGAACTATCCCAGCCTCGTTCGGCTCAGTTCCAGGAGGAGCTCCGAAGAGAACTGATGGGAAACCCTGATATGGCTTTTGACAAACTACCAGTTCTTGACTCGATTGTGCAGGAAGGCCTGCGCTGCTTTCCCGCCATTCCCATGTCGCTACCACGAGTCGTCCCAACAGACGGAAGGGTCATTGATGATCTATTTGTCCCGGAAGATACTATCGTGAGTTGCCAGGCATACTCGGTTCAGCGACACCATGCAAATGTGTTTCCGGAGCCTGATCGATTCAACCCTCACCGGTGGATGACGAACGAAAATGATGCAGAGATGAGGCGCCATATCTTTGCCTTCTCTTATGGTGGACGAGGTTGTATCGGAAAGCAGTGAGTTATCTTTGACCATGTGCTTATGCTTGCTCACACAGTTTTAGTTTGGCCCTTGCCGAGATGAAACTTCTGTTGAGAGAGGTGTACTCTCAATACCAAACAGTTCCTGATCCTTCCATGACTGAGGAGTCAATGAGGTCTCATGATCAGATCATTTCGGCTAGGCCTTATGGTCAGAAGTGTTTGCTACGCTTTGTGCCGACTGCCTCATAATTCAGTCGTGGGCGGAAGCAAAGGTAGTAAGCAAGACACGTCAACAACACAAAAAAAGTCACGAACAAAGGAGGAGTGTCGGGTAGACTAGTTATAAAGGCAGTTTTTAAATATACTTGCGGTATTTAGGTAGCCCGAAGAAACACCATGAGTTAGGTACGCTGCTGGATCCCTTTCATGGAGACATGTCATTTGCACCTCTAAGGCTTACGAGGTTCCCCATGCTCCGATGACTTCATTTAAGATGCACCTGTCTCGACTTGATTGTACTTTAACTGTCGCTTTTTTTTTTTTTTTTTTTTTTTTTTTCCCTATGAAAAAGATCAGACACAAACGTGCGACATGTCTCATTTGACTAAAGATGGAAGGATATCTCTAATATTGATACCTCTCTTGGATAGTCAACGTATAACTCCAGTAACCCCTTTAATGTACAATATCTCATGAGACTCAAATCTCAAGAGTCAGGAAGAATGTTTCGCTGATGATATGCTACTTGACGACGCTTGGTGGAGGAGGATCACTTCATGAGTAACCCTCAAACGCACCACTATTGAATCATGGCCGTCTATTCCGTAAGACTGTCGCTGTGAATAACCTCCTTCTCGGTCTCCTTGTTGTTGCCCATCTCACGGAAATAAGCCTCGTCGCGCTCCTTACGGGTGATGTAACCTGGTGGAGTCCAGCCTGGACTCTTCCAAGCCTTTAGATCTGGAAGGCTGTACATCAGGTCGATGTGTTCAAGGCTCAGAGTCTTGGACTCGTAGAGGAAGCACCAGGTGATGATGGCAGCGATAAAGTTCATTCCAGCAAAGACGTATCCAAAGGAGTAAGAGATGCCGTCGTCAGCGAAGGGGGTGAGGAAACTGATGAGGACTATTTAGAGTTAGGATTGCACTTGTAACTTAGTTCGTTGCACTTACAGTTTCCAAGCCAGTTGCTGGCTGTTGCAAGGGACGCTTGCTTGGCACGAGTTCGGAGAGGGAACAGTTCTCCAACGACGACCCAACCCAAGGGACCCCAGCTTAGGGCGAAGGACGCAATAAACATGCAGGCTGAAACGATCATGGCCTTACCAACAGCCTCGTTGCCTTCTGGGTTGATCGCTGTACCGACAGAGGCGAAAACGATAAGCCAGGCTGTCTGCCACAGGGCGCCCAAGAAGAGAGGCCATCTACGGCCCACTCGTTCTGAGACGTAGATGCCGGGGATTGTCATGCCGACGTTGACAGCACCCAGGATTAGTTGAACCAGGATCGGGTCGTCAATACCGGCAGATTGGAAAATCGTAGCGCCGTAGTACTAAAATAGCTGTTAGACGATGCAAGATAAGCAATTGTCAAGGGTTACTCACAAAGAAGTAATTGACGCCAGTCCACTGTTGGAGGAACTGAACAGCCATACCAAGAAGGGTTCGATACACAACCTTGGGGGTCTCATTGCGTGGGTCCACACATTCCAGCCAGGTACCTTGGCCGGCTCTGCGTTCCTCCTCCAACAGCATCCTCATCTCGCTGAGATTGTCCTCGACCAATGGATTCTTGGGATCATCCTTCATGCCGCGAAGTCGTGCGAGAGATAGCCGTGCACCTTCCCAATCATCTCTCATAGCCAGCCACCTAGGTGACTCTGGGGCCATGAGAATGCCAAGACCCAGAGGAAGGGAGAAGGCCATCTCAATACCGATAATCACACGCCAAGAGGCATCTGATTCTTGGATCTCTCGGACTCCATAGTTGACAAGGTTGGAAACAAGGATGCCCAGACTAATCATGAGCTGGTAGGATGCGACAACTGCGCCGCGGATCTCTCGTGGAGAACACTCGCTCTGGAACATTGGCACGCCGATGGACAGGGCGCCAACGCCGAAGCCAGCTACCAGTCGACCGATGGTCATGTGCACCCAGGAATGCATTGCCGTGATTTGAAGCGTGTTTCCGATGAGGAAGACGACAACGGCAATGCTCAAGCTTTTTCTCCGACCATACCAGTCGGCCGTACTAAAGAGGAAAGGCCTGTTAGTCTATAGCCTCATCTAAGACGCGTTCGACTTACTATGAGCCCAACAAGGCACCAAACAGACAACCAATGCTCATGAGCGAGACCAGAAGCGACTTGATGATGGACACCCATTCGATGGTACCATCATCATGCTTTTGGGCAAACCGGTTGGTGAAATCCTCAAACAGGAGCATTCCTGAGATCTGACCAGTATCATAGCCAAAGAGAAAACCTCCGATAGAGGTGATCAAGGCCAAGAGCAGAGCCTCGGCTCCACAATCGGCCCCATTGATCTTGATGGAACTAGGGAGTGTTAGTTAGTCGCCACTAGTTCCCAGTATAGGGCTAAAGGGTTGTTGATTACATTTGTCCGAGCATGTTTTCTTTCACTGGAGGTGTTGAAGGCAGTGAAGATGATGAGATGTTCTGGCTTTCTCAACTTGGCGAGGCAAGTCTGTTCTTTTATTTCCACCAAAGCTTTGAGCAGTTTTTCTAGAATGGATCCATCGCCAGCACAGCACAGAGCACCTTTCGTCTCGAGGTCTGAAAAGCAGTGACCATGCTCATGCCCTGTCAACAACGAACGCATGCCATAATCGGCACTTCTCACTGAGAGCCAGCCCCCCCATCCTATCGGGGCAAAAGGCTAAATGGATTTTGTCCATTTAGCCGTTAAACGATACCAGGGTGGATTTACTCGGAAGGCCCGACGCGACAGGAGGCAAAACGCCGAGCACGCCGAGAAGCTGAACCCTGCGGTGGATTTAGCCATTGGTAGAGATTACCATGCCACGATATGTGGAGAATCACGTCGTGGAATTCCTGGTCATTTACCATGCGGCGGCAGAAATACCATGGCCTGTAAAAGCACGGGGGGTCATCTGGGGTGACCGTGCAAAGGTCCAGTGACCGAAAAGCCCACCGAAAATTTGTCAAGGTCAACAACGGGCCTTTTTTTCCCTCACCGGTCTCCTTATTTCCGGCTCCTTCATAACGGTTCCGGCCGTCATGGTATCACCAGTCTCCAGTCAAACTTACGTGGCTTTGACAGATGATCAGCCTCGCTTGTTCACGTTGTTGTGTTATGCTTCTATGGCATGCCTGATTGAGCAGTTTACGGTCTGGGGATATAGGCGCCAGAGTATGCTTACCTTGGAAGACTCCCGGGTAGTTGAAGGATTTCATGATACATCTGATTGCGGGATTTGTATTGTCCGCCATCGTTTCCCACCGCTTTTCTTGTCACGTTGAAATTTGCGTTGTGAGTCCGTAAAACTAGATTCCAGTTCAGCATCTGATTCTGACCCAACTCCGTCGAGAACCCCAAGCCATGGATTTCTAGAATGACCAAGATATGAGAGAGCAATGCATTTTGAACACAGCACAGTTTGCCGAGATGCAACAATAGGCATGTATGAATGCATAGGCTGTAGATATTCATGGACGTTGGACGATCCATCCGACGTCGTCACTGTTACGCCGCCCCTGACGTCGCCATGCCGTTTTTGCCGTCATGCGGCTGAAAACACACTGTGGCTATTTGTACAAGAATTATGAGGCTTGCGGGAGGAGATAAGCGGCCCGCTCCTCATCGCCGCCATCAAACTTCGGGACCAATCGGGACGTTCTGCTGCCAGGGTCGGGATCCTGGTAAAAACGGGTGTTATTTCGGTGCCGTCAGGCCCTACTTCGGCTCTGGTGAAACACCCCTGGCTTGCGTGGACTGTAACAGAAACACATGAAACTTGGGTATAATGGTAATATATAGAAGCCAACCCCGTGCTTTAAAGGAGGGCCTACTCCCCCAGCACGGGGGAGTAATGCTAATATTCTTACCACCCCAGAATACAACGCTGGAACAACAAACATTTGGCCTGACCCAACCCCCTCACTCCAACCCTAAGATGAGCTGGACCACCTGACATTAAACCCATTACGGGACAAGACTGTTAATCACAGACCTCTTCGGCATCTAGGCGATGCCCTCGTTTCCTCTGGGCACCCTTGTCTTCCTGTTGAATAGGTTATAGCGCTGGGGCTTGATAGAGTGTTGATCTTCATCGTGCTGGGGCGGCTTGGTGTCGTTACAATCTGAGTCCGTGTCGAGCGGCCAAATCTTTTCCCAAATCCTTTTCCAGTCACTGTTGTTCCAACTGGACTTGAGGCGCGCAAAGGCGCGTTTCGGGGAGGGTGCCGTGAAGCTGATCAATATGGCAAGGGCAATAACTGCCACACTGACACATTCGCCGATAGCTATGAAAAACCTTAGTTGTCTGAGCATGATAAGTTGAGTTGAGTTGGTAGTTGATGGAGCGGAGCGCAAAAGACGGCTATGCGTCTGGATGTTGAATTTTGTCTCATCAGACAAGAGTCTGGTACTCACCCATGCGGTTAGTAAACCACCCTTCTTCAACTCTGATTTCCCCTTCGCTATTCTGAGGATGGTAGGTGAAGGGGATTGCGAATAGGCTCGTCATGAACGACAGCGGGGTCTATCGGACAGCCATCGGTCAAAATCAGCATTGTACAAAAGTCTGGAGCCTCTAAATTTAGGGAGAATCATGGTGCAACCTACAAAAATGACAGTGACCAGCGTGAATATCCAGATTGCCTTGTTTAGTTGGCCAGCGGATTGCGCCTCATCCAAAGAACTCTGAGCCTGCTTGATCTGAACAAGATAGTCGAGCTGCATGCCAAGTTAGCCTCCGTAAAAAATATCCATTGTTGACATGGTAGTGGGTATGGTTTTCATAGGTTGCATGGGAAAAAGAGGGTTGGTGACGCACAGCTTGAAGTGTACGGTTAGCATGTCCGTCGAGGGCCTTGGTGCGTTCAATCAAGTGCCCGACGCCGCAGTCGTCGATGAAAGCCTGATTCAGTTTGGAAGCCGCTTTCTTCGGCCAGAAGAGATCAGAAAACTTCTTTACAACGTTCTGCTGCGTCTCGAAGATCCGAAGAATCAAGTGCAACTCGTCACGGATGTCCTTGCATTTGCTGATCAGGTTGATCTCGCTGGTGATGTCCGATGTCTTGTCGACGGCGCCGTCCGGATCAATCGATTCACTAAACTCATCGAAACGCTTGGCCTCTTCTTGACTCTAGTGAGTCATGTCTTGTCAGTGGTGGTGTTCTTTAGGCAAGTGGAAGTTGTGTTGTTGGTCTCTTGGAATACATACACATTCGGCGATGGAGCTATCGAAGATGTCAAGCACATGGATACCTAGACCGGCGTATTGAAACTCTTCTAGAAACGTCACAGACTCGAAGAGTATGTCTTCAATCAATTCGTGTGGGTCTGTGTATGAGTGAATGCCACCCTGGCGGATGGTGTCGAAGAGGGTGTCTTCGACACCACGGTGGTACCGATCTGGAAAAGCCGTGATGATGGTGTCTGTGGTGGCAAGTTAACAACCACTGGGACGTAATAGGTGTGTAAAGACTGGGCGGGAGGAATATAGTTACCTTTATCGAGCTTCCAGAGCCAAAGTTGATGGACCATGAGCAATCTCGCCTGCTTATTGGGATCTCGAATGTTTTTCGCCAAAGTCCACCTCACTGGCGTCTGTTTTCTTGAATTTGAGCTTTGTCGACTGTGAACCATCGGCTTCCGTCATGGATAGCGGCTCTGGTTTATTCTGGTCCTTTTCGTCTATATGTGTGATCAGCATGGCACTTCATTTCGACCTCCCGCCACTTGCACCATCCGCGTTTAGGGAAACTCACTAGGGCCTTTTTAGGGGCTTTCCATCTCCATGTCGCTTCTTGCCTCTCTCGTTAAACCTCTCAAACCACTTGAGGACAACTTGATCCTCGTCGCGTTCCATGAGGTCCGCATCCGTGAGCGTGTCATAATACGACGCATCGAGCGTCTGTGATTTGTGAAGTCCTCTCAATCGCTTGTATGGTCGCGACATCTGTTCCAGCTCAAACTTGTGTCGGAACCCAGGGGACTGAGGCTTGTATTTGTCTGAAGTTCGGGCCTCTGTAAGATGTTGGAGGTACTCTCGAGTCTCAAAGTCGATGTAAGGCACCTGAGTTGTTCAGTTTTTCTTCAACTTCCTCGGAATTGGTCGGCTCATGTGAAACGTACTACGATGGAGATTTTGTCATCGCTAGGGAACTGAGTCGAGTTCCTCCAGCTCTCTCCTCGATACAGGCTTCCAGTTGTGCTCATAGCAGAGCTTTTTATCTCCTCCGTCTATGGAGGGGGTTGTGTTTAGTAAGGATCGATGTGGTAGTCATACACTTACATTCTCTGTCTCCTGTTCATCTAGGGACTTGTTTTTCAAGAAGTCTCCCGCCTGCACATCTGTTAGTAACGGCGCTACCGGTGATAGACTGACCTGTCTCTCTACACTCACATGCGGCATCCGTGTGAAGACGCCATTCGCCCCCTTTCGCTGGGCTATGTTTCGGCTTAGGAATTGCCATGCCTCCTTCCTCCTCTCGGCTTGATCGTCGCTAGACTGGTCTGTCGACTTGTCCATCGTATCGGGGGCTGGTTCAGTGAGCCGCCACACAAGGTCCTGTGATCGGCCGGTCAGTTCAGAAGGAATCGACACAAGCGGAGATGCATATTGTCACAAACCGTAACCCAGGACATCTATTTCATGTGGTCAGCACTATCGTGTCAAAGCGTTCAAGATAAGACTGACCTGGTTTACAGGGAGGTGAATCCACCTCCAGCATTTCTCCTTCACCGTCTTCTTCACTTCCTCCTCATCCGCCTCCTCACGCACCTCCCCATCGGCCCGTAACTGCCCAAACACAAATTCGGCGAATTCGTCCTCTAGTCTCGTCATCCGGCCTTTCTGGTGAAGAAGATCATGGACAGACACCGACCAACTCTGGGAGCAGTGTTTATCTCTGTAGTAGAAGCGGATGTTCATGTTGAACTTTTCGCAGACCTTCTGACTCCCATGATCAATGTCGTTGCGTCCTGAATTGTCGGTCGTATTGCCAGGGGCCTTGCCCCAGCACTTTGGTTCGTCAGTAGGAATGGTTTGGACCACACGAGCATCATTTGGATCCCATTCATTGATAGAACGGAGAAGCCTATCGAGAGTTGCCTTGTCGATGTTGTCGGGTAGATCTCGCACAAGATCTTGTGGTGTCTTGTCATTGAAGTTGCGACACTCGCTATCGGCGCGTGCTCCAGTAAGAGCTTCATCATTTCCTCGTCCGCTTTCCCTACAGCATCGTGCAGTGGGCTATCGCCTGTCGAAGAACGAAATCAGTAAATGTGCCTAAGATCATGTGGCGGAGTTGGGTATGATTACCAAAAACGTCCCTCGTGTTCACCTCAGCGCCATTGTCCAGCAAATGCTTCATCACGGTAGTCGGGTGTATCTCATCCACACCCATGGATTCTTCCTCCTTAGGTCTCCAGACCAGGTTATGCAGCGGAGTGAGATTCTGACAGTCAAGAGCGTCGACGCTGCTACCGGCTTCGAGCAGAACCTGAGCGATGTTGGCAGCGTTGGGTTTGGTCGTGACATAATGGAGAGGAATCCGGCCGTATCGGTCGCATGCGTCAACCGCTCCTTTGTATCGTTTGGTGATGCTTACGACAACTTGTTCGTAGTCCAACTCCACAGCCCGATGCAGAACAGTTTCTTTCCGGCTGCCCACATGATCAGCCCACTCAAAGCCCTGTTGTTCGATGAAATTGGCGGCTTGATTCTCTTTGCCTTCTTCCAAAGCTTGGAGAACCTTCCTAGTTTTTAATGGAATCAGGGCGGGCGAGTGTTATGTGTGATTTCCCGGCCCGCGTCTTCGGCTCATTCGCCATGGTCGAGTGTTTGTCGCTACGCCTCCGATCAGGCAGCTCCGGAATGGGGAGTGCAGCTGTTGTCGCCACAGTCACTTGCTTACTCTCCGACCAGTCTGGTGAAGTTGACATATTGAGCCGGCAAGAGATCTGGGGTGGTAGAATTTGGTGGTATGTTTAGTGCTTGACAAAATTGATGCTTGCGCCTCGGATTTAGCTGAAGGGATGAACCACATCATTTCAATTAGGGTCGGGGGTTTCTCCTTTAACAATGACGCCGCTTCAAGGAACAAGACCCGGTGGCTGCACTTCAGCTGACCAGACACAGGGGGCCTCAATCAAATATGGTCCAATCATTGTTACCGTTGAGGTGATGGAACCGCTCGGTTCATCTTCAATGGTGATTTGTCAACTTGGACAAGAGGAGGGCAAAAGTGCAACAACGCGGGGAAATCATCACCCTCTTGGTTGCTCTAATTGTATGAGCTGAAATTAAGCGAGGTTACATTGCTTATTCTCAGTGAGTTGTGGCTTGCTGCAGGCCTGTCTTTAAGGATATCCATGACAAAAAGCAATTTGATGTTTTTCGGCAATGGGTTTTCAGGCTGGCAAGTGTCAACAACTATGGTCTTTGTTACTGTGGCTTTCGGCTTCTTTTGGAAGTGCCAGCAAGTCCAGAAGGGTGGCTGGTCTTTACTGTCCAGAATCGGATCATATCCTTGGACCTTTCTGACAGAGAAATGGACGATTGCATGCTTCGGAGTGTCTAAAGGTGCATGACGGACGCGGCCGGCTGGGTTTTATCTAACATATAATAAATATATATATCTACCATAGGTAGCTTATAATTAACTAGAGGTTGGATGGGTTATAAGATATTTCTGAATTAGTTAAGTAATTTAGTAGGGGTACCAGCCTCCTTGACAAGATAGTGACCAAATTATAATACATGTATCCCGGATGACTTCCAATACTAATGAGACGTTCTGCATTGTTACGTCAATAGAAATTAGACAAAAGACTGCTTAACCATACCCACAATAGCTTGGCAGTGAGTTATTAAAGAGAGCTATCCAATCTTGACGTGTATTCAAGGCCGGCGCTGGTGAAAATCTACTGATCTCTGTGATCATACTCATCGATCGAGGCCACGCTGTGGAACTTGAACGTGTACCATTCCTCAATCTTCTCAATCAGTCCATCTTCATTGCGGACAATCAATTCAACCACGCCGGGGAACCAAAAAGGCCGCCCAGTTGCCTTGATTCCAGGAAGGTTGTTGACAAAGATGCCTGTGTTCACCGTCTTGAAGACGAGTCGGCTCTTGTTTCCAGGTAGCGACTCTTCAAGCCAAATGTGCTCTTCCTCGACGACAAAGTCGGGAATAGAGCCTTTCCAGATTTTAGTATGACTTTTTAAGTCCTTCATGACCAGTTCGACTGATTTGGAAGGCGTGATCGGTATACACCACGTCTTGGGTGTGCAACTTGATCCAATCTAACTGATCAGATGCTGACCATCCGTCAGTCCACCGGGTGATGATCGATCTTCCCTTGTCCGAGATATCTGAAGCTTCATTAGCGAGGTAGAGCTTTACTCCAACGCGCTGACAAACCCATGGCGAGTAAACGTTAGTCTGAGCTTGTGATGAGGGCGACGTTGAGATATTGGTTCTAAGGTGAAGTCTGATCAAGTTGTAGGGCGCTTGGAATGGCGATGGAAGGAGTGGACTTGAAAATGTGGAAAACTGGGCTTGAAGCTCAATTATAACCAACTAGCTGAGGGAGATCTGAGTTGGTGTGTTGCGTCACCACGTTCAAATGCCGGATGTCGACTGATCATGTGTCTGCAACATGACGGGCATCGAAACAAGGTTGCGTGGATGGTCGGCGTTGTATGGCGAGCATTGCTTGGGCCGAGGCATCCGGGCTGAAGCCCTATATTTTAGAAAATGGGAGTACTAACACTTCTTTACTTTTGCTGACAGTCCGACGGCCGAAAGATTTGGACTCTAGTACTAGGTGTGCTATAGACGACTGCGCCCAGCCTCGTCTTTTTTTGCAGGGTGGTGTTTCGTATCGCTCATATACATGTTCTTCGCTGCCCCTGAGACCACAGGCATGTCTCTGGAGCATATTGACACGCTCTGTTCGGGTACTGGGGGCAGATTCGCAGCAAGGCTATCCACTACTCAACGCAGAAACTCATCAACGCCGGCACAGGCCCTTGCCCTGGCCCGGAGCTACTACTTGCGTGTTTTAAAGTAGCTGCCCGATGGAGCCGATGGGGCCGATGGGGCCGACAGAGCGGCTCGTATTTAACTTTATTAGTTTCTGCTACACCTTGTCTTGAAACTAAAAGTCGAGCGGTCCTCCTGAACAAGGGTTAACCTCCGCTTAGTTATCAACTCTGAATCTTATTATCCATATTAATCTCTGTCGACTATATAAGTACATCATGGGATCATACACAGAACAATACCTGTTCTCTGTCACTCCAAAACTCACATTAGCAACTTCCAACTTGACTATACCAAGCAAATCATCATGAAGATCCCCTTTGCCTTTCTTTCTGCTCTCCCAGCTACTCTAGCACGCCAGCAGCCCCCGACAGAGTTGCGAAGCTACACCTTGAGCACCGTTGAAGCAACCAACCAATATGTTGAGATTTGGAAAAAACACATCGAGTCATTGAAAGGGTTCAATGTTACAACCAGAGCCGTTTGGACGCCCGAAGGCAACGATAAGCAAGTCATGGCCCTGGTTCAATACGCGATCGGCGACGACCCTGCCGATGTCGACGCAGCATACAGGGCTAGTGAAGCTTTCACCAACGACATGGTTGGGTTCAACTTTAGCAACTTTGAGACCATTGTTTCAACCGTGTTGAACCCGACCTCGTTCTCTCCGGTTCTTTGAGTATGCTGTCACAAGTGGAGGCTAGAAGTCATGGGGATGTGGACCAGCGCCAAACTTGAGGTTGTCCTGTTGGGCTTTGTTTTTCCTGTTCATCTTCGTGTATATACCCTGTGATGGTCCTACCCTCAAATCGAAGGACCAAGTAAATGTACATGGGTTAAAGAGAGGATTAAATTCATCCCTGGCAAGGTAGCTAGGGCTTACGTACTGCCACGTTACGATAATTACACATAAATTTGGGGGGGCCAATAGTGTGAAGGATCCTGACGTCCCTGTGACTTTAGAACCCGTGGGCTCCTACGTAAATAATGTCCCATTTTACCGCGATATCCAAGCAGAAGCAGAATTTCTTAAATGGTCTTCTCAAATTGGGCCTTGCGCACAGCCTCGAGTGTGGTTCCAGGTGATCACAAACATGGCTGGAGAAGCTTCGGAGAACTGGCTCTAACTAGGAAGGCCACGTTGCCGCCTGAAAGGGAAGGTCATGATAGCCTCAAGCTGAACAACCAGCAAAGTGCCCTACGCTACGACAAGGAAGAATCTAGTGGCAAATCGATCTTTTGCACACGTATTGGTCCTCAGTACATTGCTCCTCTATCGTGGTCTAGGAGAACATGTGTCGTACAGAGCGCCTAAGCTCACCATGAAGCATGAAAAGGGGTAGTTGAAAGAGCCTGGTTTATCTGAAAATAAGGGCATCCCCTAATGCGCGGGAGAAACAGCGCACAGCCCCTTAAGCGGGATTAACCTGGCCAATCAAAGCACGTTATTGTTCAACATGAGTGTGGCAGTGCAGCCACTTGCTATCATATCATCGCTAGAATCCACCACGCGCCGGTGATGTGGTGGCCGTTGGCTACGCGGAAAGTAGTGAAGAGAGTATGATTTGTCTCGAGGGCCTTTCCAAGTGGTCTGTCACCTGGCTGCTTATACCGGAGGTTAAAAGAAGGCACTGCCGTTCTTTTGTTGACCGCTTGGCGCCACATGGGATAACTAACTCCTCGGAGGTTCCAAGACAATACGCCACAGCTGATTGATGCAGAATAACGCCAGACGCCATTCCTCCGAAGTCCCCAGTCGAGGTCGAGGTCACTCTCACCTATCCATGAAACAGGACGTGTGAGGAATATATTCTCCTAGCTCGAGTGCTTTACAATCATGATGGAGTGCAACACAAAGAAATTCTTTCCCCGAGTAGTGCCAAGGGCGCCGCTTGAGGGAATTCTATTCCCGATCATCTCCGTTCTTATGCGGATGGCGGTGAGGGAGGCTGATAAGCTAGATGGGGGCTTGGACATGTGGTGGACGGGACGACTCATCGAGGGTTCAGAATGTCGCAAAGATGCAATGGAGTCACCTTTGGTAATGCAGTATTTGTGTGTATAGGAGAATATCGACATTTTTCGCTGTTAGATTCATTTACACATCTTAGCATATCCTGGTTAAAAGTTAACCTTACTCCAGTGGCCCGCGGCTCTGATGGGATGGTTTGTCATGTCTGTTATGGGATTCCGGCTCTGAGCCTCAAATGACAGTAGATGTAATATTTTTCCTTGAGCATGTGTTGCGCTAATCATCTGGCTTCTATGGCGGTGGATGTAAGGTTCGTACAGTGTACTAAGACGGATGCCTTGGCGTTGTGGTGTTTAGAGAGGGCTGACATAGCCACGCTGGAGGTGAATGAGGTTTCTCGCCTACCAGGGACTATGACCTGTGATGACTATGAATCAAGCCCTCAATACAACATCCATCACATACCTACCTATGTTAGCAAGAAGAGGAGCTAACTAGTCGATTCGACCAAGAGCCTGATCTTCAGGTGGTAGCGCGCCACCAGGCCTCCAGCCTCCGCCACAGCGCCGCAGCATCAATTCGACTATGAGCGCCCATGTTAGGCGCCCAAGGCGTTCTGTAGGGCTTGAAGAAGGAGGAGAGAAGTCTGAGATATAAGCATGTAAGCCGTGACGGCAGACATCGAAGATACAGACCGAAAAGCAGACGCAAAATGAGATTCTCAGACACGATCCACTTCGACAGCACGGAGTACGAGAACAAGCTCGAAGGACTAGTTGCAAGCCAACAAATCAATGAGATTCGAGAGCGCGAAATATTGAAGAACCGCCAAATATACGGCTACTACACAAAGATTTGCATGGGCGCCATCCTCTGCGTTCCCACCGCGGGGATGTCGACCATCACATCCGTTGTCGGCTACCGTCAGCTCCACGTCGCCTGCGCAAAGCTCGAGGTGATCAATAGCATCATCAAGAAATACGGCATCAAGCCACATCAATGTGGCTTCCGCGATCGTGCTATTCCCATCGTTACGAACGTGCTGACGGCTGGTATTGGCTTCGGCGTGTCATTCATGCTCAGCGATCTTGCAGCCATGGGCGTCGAGGGAGCATCGGCTCAAGGTATAATGTTCAATCCACCTACTGGTGTTGAGGATGTGGCAAGCTCGGCTGTAGCGAGTCCTGGCTCATTCACTGATGGCTTCCTCCATGGCTTTGAAGCTCAAATCGATATGGTTTCTGCGGCGCTCGACTCTGGCAATACTGCTGAAAATGTGGCCCAGACGATGGTGGAAAACGCCGTCCCTATCTCAGTGGGTGCCGAGTTTGTGGATGGTGGGAACATCGGATTCTCAACAGCCGCCATCGTGGAGCGGTTCCTCATACAGCAAGCCTTGGCAAGCTCCCTTGAGAACATGGCTGACAACAATGCGCGGAAAACACTCGAGAGGAGAATTGCCGAAGGGGATCATATTGCACAAATACGCGCCTCCGAGGAGATGTGTGAGTGGCAGCAAAACCTGGAAAAGGTCCACGACGCCATCTTTGCGCAGTATACCGAGTTGGTGACGGCACACTCAGAGTTGCTGAATAGAGGCAAGAACGAAAAACGAGACATTGTTATTCAGTCTGGGGAGATTCGAGAGAAGGCAATGGCTTTGAACGCAACAGCGCGAGACAACCGTTTGAACACTGAAGAGTGCCAGAAAGCTGGGCATGTGAGCGGATGGGTTTCTTGCCTGAAGGAGTGGGAAGAAACGATCACGAAACAGGCTAGTGTGCAGGTGGCATGGCAGATGATAATTGATGAATGGGAAAGGGGATAAGCACAGATGAAAACAGTTCTTTTTTAGGAAATGGTAGTATAAGCAGAATATAAGAAATGGTATTAATCTACAACTATTTCTCTTGAATCACACTCGCAATAAGCTCCGCAATAGCAAGAAGCTTCTCGTCCTCAAACCTTTGCCCTGCCAGCTGCACTGACAAAGGCAGCCCATGAAACCTCCTGGGCTCGTACAAAGCCTGCAGTCGTGCATCTTCGTCGCTGAATGGCTTGAAGTCTACATACAAGTCATCGACATTTTTGATCGCATTTCATGCCTAGCGGCAGCGAGATGGCTGGCCAGTCTACCGCGTTGAAGACAGCCGTGAACGTCGTGTCCGTCCACTCGTCGATGGGCAGAGCCGGGTTCGGGGCAGTGATCCAAAGTAGGGCGTCGAGGGGTTGACCGCTTGCGTTCCAGGCTGCTTTCATCTGAATGTTGAGCAGCGCGAGCTTCTGGTTGAGCAGGTGGACGTCCTCGAGGGTGATCGTCTTGCTGGCCCACTGAGATTCTAGAATGCCCGTCTTTTCCACAATCTTCATGATGGGCTCTTTGGCAATCTCCTTGCTTAGCGCAGTAATACCTTGGACGTGAATAAAAGCTTTGCAGAGATCCCAGACCTCGCTCATGTCTGGTGGAGTGAACTCGACGAGTTCATATCCAGCCTGGCGTAGACGCTCCTGGGCTGCCAGATAGCCTCGTAATACAGGAGGGAAGAGATGTATATAGTTATTGGGACTGTTAGGGGCCCAAACTCCGATGCGAGGTCTCGTTGGCGCTGCGATGCCCAGCCAAGGCGATGGGTACAAGAAAGGGTCCTGCTCCTAAGGCCTGGCATCGCTGACAACCTTGGACGCGAGCCGGATGTCTCTAACCGAGTGGCCCATCAAACAGAAGGTCGCCACAGGGCCAAGCTCTGTGATTCCCATCATGCCGGGGTCGAGGATAGACCTGCCATCGGCGGGTAGGCGATATCCGCTGGGTCGGCAGCCGACCACGCCATTAGCCATGGCTGGCATTCTAGCTGACCCGGCGCCATCAGAAGCCAGCCCGAGGAGAGATGCCCCCATGCCAAGAGCAGTGCCCTCGCCGCCGGAAGAGCCGCCGGCTCCGAAACCGCTGTTGTGGGCGTTGAGGGTCCTACCAAACACGACGTTGATCGTGTCGGCTGCAAGGCAAGTCTGGGGCACGTTGGTCTTTGCTACTACAACGGCGCCGGCTTCGACCATAATCTGAACGAGGCGTGAATTTGACTTGGCAGGATCGAAGCAATACGCTGCGATGCCAGCAGATGAATCGTGCCCCTCAAGGTCCATGTGGTCCTTGACCGTGATGGGCAGACCGTGAAGGGGCCCAATGACGCGCCCGTTCTCCAACAGATACTTGTCGAGCTCCTTGGCACGACGTATGGCCTGTTCAAAGTTGACCTCGGTGATGAAGTTGGTCAAGCTGTCGGCTGCTGCAACCCGTTTGCAGAAGGTAGTGATGAGCTTCTCAGCCGTTATGCTCCCAGAAGCTACGAGGCTGAGCGTTTCAACAGCATCGTGCTTGCTGACGTCGGTTAGGTCTAGTTCTTCGGGAGTCAAAAGGCCACTGTCCAGCAGGGATTTGAGATGATTGTGCCCCGACGCTTTCTTGAACAGCCATTGTTGGGGAATGAGTGAGGCACGCTGCTCTCGCTTTCGTGCCACGATGTCTTGCCAGTCTGGAGAAGATATGGCTGACATGGTAGTGTTGAAAAAGAACGATTGGTTATTTTGATCTCTGAGTAAGGTGTAGTCAAGTCAAGAACTAGATCATGCGTGTTGAGTGTAATGTGGAGGACACTGCCGTGCTACATCTTATACCTGGCTTCCTGAAACAGCATTGCCCATCTTCTATGACCCTCCCGGCCACCGATATCTACAGTCCCTGGAATACATCTCGGTTGTTTCCGAGCTGACAAATACCCCTGCAGGAGACGCATCAGCGACCTCCACGGACTAGGCCAGTTGTGGCGCTGGCGTAAACCATGATAGCCAAGGCATAGGTAGATGGTGTAACCTCCCCCGCGGGATAGGGCAGTTACGAGGTGATCCGGGGGACCAATAATATAGCAGGGTTTTCGGGACTCATCCGAAGACTGCTCCGGATCTCAGGGGTAGGGGGCTCGAGGCACGTGTTATACTTGCCGTGAAGTGTCTCAAGACCTGGCATTTTGCATATGAAAGGGTATTATCTCGGAATGTCGGAAAAGAATTACAAATGTTACGCGTCTAGACACCCTGGCGACGCGCCGCTGCAACCTGTGTCAACTCGTTGTGGTGAATCAATTATTCATCCAGCATATTGGCCACTGGTACATCGAGAAACGTTCGGAACTGTAACGTGAAATAAAAACGTATCCTCTTAATCTCGAGCTGGGACTTAGAGGAATGAGAAAACACAACTCTCCACTTACTTGGCGCATCACCTATCACACCCCTAATCCATCATACATCAGCCTACATAGCCAAACCGCCTTTCAAGATGACTTCTGCCTCAGAGCCAACTAAGAAAACTGAGAACTCGTCATCTCCAGACGTCGAGATAGGAACCTTCTCGCAAACAATCGACATGGTGCCTGGGACAAGACTTCTGCTCAACCCGGGCAGAGACGATGATGGGTCAGCCCAAATTGTTCTGTCTCCAGAGCCCTCCAGCGACCCTGATGACCCCCTCAACTGGAGCACCGCTCGCAAGACCCTCTCCTTCTTGGTGGTGAACATCTACTCTTTCATGGTCGCCGTGGTGGCTTTGTCTACCGCTGTCACCTACGGGGCCCTCATTGCAGAGTTCGGCACAACAGCTGAGTACCTGAATGTCGGCACGGCGGTCTCGATTCTGTTTATCGGGATGGGAAATATTATCTGGAATCCCATGGTGAGTTTCTTCAGGTATTCCAAAACCAGGAAGAAAAGGTTGTCTAAAATGATAGGCCCTTCGATACGGTCGTCGGCCGGTCTACATGCTGTCTTGTCTCTTGACTGGCGTCGCTCAGGCCATTGCCGCTACTGCACAGAGGAGTAGCCTTCGTCGGGTCTCGAATTCTGATGGGGTTCGTTGCTGCGCCCTTTGAGCAGCTCCCCGCAGTGACTGTCAATGATCAGTTCTTTGTCCACCAGCGAGGCTTTGGATTGTCCCTGTATGTTCTCGCGGCAACGCTAGGGTGAGTGTCTTTGAGCTGCCTTACTGATCGATGGTCCCTGGCTAACTTGTTCGGTGCAGATCCTTTATCGGCCCTCTAGCGACGGGATTCATCGTTGACGGCGTCGGCTGGCGCTGGGTATACTGGACCTTTGCCATCACCATGGGGGTCGTAACAATCCTCGCCTTCTTCTTTCTAGAAGAGACAGGCTATAACCGAGATGATGGCACATTCGGCGACTCTGGCCCTCCTCTTCACGAGCCCAAGACTTACGTCAAGATGCTGAAGCTGGTCTCGGACTTCAAGCTCCCCCAGTCCCTTGGTGCCACCATAATCCAGCCCATCCAGCTCCTTGTTGAGCCCATCATCCTCTGGTGTGCGTGTCTCTACGGCTTCGGCATCGCCTGGCTCTCCGTCATGGCCTTCACCTCCAATACGGTCTTCCAGAGTCCTCTGTACGGGTACAATTTCAGCTTCACTGCCGCCGGCCTCACAAGTCTCTCCCCCCTCGTCGGCAGTATGATCCTCTTCTACGTTGGTGGAGCAGGGACGGATCGCTTTATGATCTGGCAGGCTCGCCGAAACGGCGGTATCATGGAGCCCGAGTCACGTATTTACGCTGCACTAGTGGCGGGGCCAATTATGAGCGCCGGGCTGGTGCTATACGGGGTGGGAGCCTCGGCTGGCTTGCACTGGATGGTACCAGTGGTGAGGATAGGGTTTATCGGCGTGGGGATACCGATTGCCGGAGAGGTCTCCTTGGGCTATGTCACTGAGTGTTATTCTCATAGAGCTGGAGAGGCATCCACGGCCATGATCACGGTGCGTAACATCATCGCCTGCGGTATGATCTTTGCTACGGAGCCGTGGATTAACCACAGTGGTCTGAGGGACACGTTCATCATCATGGAGGCCCTGTGTCTCTTTGGGTTCTGGTCGGGGGTACTCCTCATTTGGAAGGGTAAGAGTTGTCGTCGTCGTTCTGCAAAAATTTGGCATTTGTCTTGAGGGGTACTTATGCATGGGGAAGATTAGCCATGGCACGGGCATGAGATTGATAAGGGGTCAGCTGGGTGTGTAGATGCCGGCTCGGTCCACACACGCGATACGACTTCGGGTTCCAAGTAGTAGTTTGTAGTATCACTCGCACGCAATGAATCATTCATTTGTTCATTTTTAGACGGTTGGTAATTTTTATTAAACATTTTTTATGGATCAGCATGACAGGCATCTTCTTCATTGGTGAAGACATCATTCATCAGTCTCCGTGTAGAACTGCCGTCACACGTTCCCGACTACCTGCGTACTTTTTACTTTACTATTCTTATCTCCAATGTCGGCCAAAAAAGCCAAAGATACAACTATTAATGCCTTACGACATCAAAAGCTAATACCTAAAACACCTATCCCACCACGTGCCGAGATCTCAAAGCGCTTCGTAGATGCTTCGGGCCCGTGTGGCCAATCAGATATGGTTCCGACATCAACATCTAGATGCGTATACCTTCAGCTGACAAATGAAAATCCTGGCCCCCCCTGACCGGCTACGCACTTGATGAGGCTTTGGATCCCTCCCTCTCCCAATTGCGCGTCTCTCAATTACTAAGATTACCAAGGATGAGCCGAGCCCTGGAGCTAAACCTTATGGGAGGACCCGCTAAACTTTAATCCAAGGCTTATTCCCCATCACTATCCCTAAACGCTTGTATCTCTTGGGCGATCAGTCGCTATCTCAAGGTGCATCTTACCATGAACTCTGTCCCGTCCTCACTGCCGGTATGAGCACAGCCAGTCTTATCCAGGGTTGGGCCAAGACCAAGGCTATGCTGCAATTTCTTCGGAAACTTGAGCAGGGAACTCGAAGTTTCCGATAACGCGCGGCTCTCCAAGATTGTTTACGAGCCAGGGTATTGACATGGCCTGTGAAGAAAGGCATGGAGTTTGAGATTTGACCTATATATTTGTGAAGTAAAGCCATTGTCATTTCTCGGCTGATCATCTCTTTCGCTCGTCGACAATACGAAAAATACCACAAGCCATAGACTGGCCTACTGTATAACAAGCCAATTCATCCTACTACTCTTTCAATCACAAACTCACAAACTCTGACGAAGCAAAGTCATTTTACAATGTCGAGCCTTGTCAGCGATGCATCTTCAGCTTCTCCGACGCAAAGCGCTGCGACTTCTCCTCCGTCAGACCAGGTACAGCTAATGGCGGCATTCGCGGCGCGAGCTAGACGTGACCACGACGCCATGAGGCTTTACGCAGGTGTTCTAGCAGGCCTCATGGGACTCTTCATCCTGTTTCACCTTTTCAGCCTCCTACGGTGGCCTTTGAAACTTGGGCCATTTACTAGGTAAGAAATAACCAAACACACAAATCAGTCCCCTGGTTTTGACACTATTTAGCCTTCGAAGACTCGTCTCAGTAAAGGTCCCTGGTGTACCTTCTCTTGGGCATGGCACTCTTTTACTATTTTTACCTCGGTCTCAACGTCGGCTTCATCTTTGTCTACACTGACACAAGCTTCTTGTCACTACGCGTCGTTGTCGCTGCCCGAACGGGCTGGTACGTGTTTTTTCCGATTATGTCAAAAGAACCTCTCACTAACAATGTTGACAGGTTGGCCGTCGCAAATACCGTCTTGACCGTATTCTTCAGTCTCAAAAACACACCCCTAGGGTACCTGACCGGGGTTTCTTACGAACGATTAAACATCCTCCACCGCATCTCAGGGTTAACCACGTTCCTCCTCGTCGTCGTACACGCCGCTTCATACTCCTCCGTCTTTCTCGATCAGCAAAATGCAGCCCGGCTGCGAGTTCACGAAGAGATTTTTGGCATCGTGGGGGGCTTCAGTCTTTTGACAGTCGTCATGGCTGCTCTGACCCTGCAGCGTCGCCGCTACGAGCTCTTCTACGTCTTACACGTCGTCTTCTTTGTGGTTTCGTTGGTGTTCATGTCTCTCCATCATCCTACAGCAGCGGAGAGGGTTATCATTGCGATGGGTCTTGCGGCGGGCATGTGGTGCCTCGATCGTCTCCTACGTGTATCCCGGTTGATCTATCACGGCATCAACAATACCGCCACGCTGCAGCCGCTTCCCAACGGCGGCACGAGGGTCATCCTGAACAAGAAGCTCCTCGGCGCCAATCCAGGCGAACATGCATTTTTGTGGGTTCCGGGCATTCGCCGTTTTGAGACGCACCCTTTTACCATTGCGAGGGCAGAGCCGCTCGAGTTTGTCGTCGCCTCCCAGGATGGCTTCACTCGTGACTTACACCAGTATGCTTCGAAAAGCCCCGGTGCCGTCCTTAGAGCGTCAGTCGAGGGGCCTTATGGGCAGATACCAGACCCTGCGCGATACGATAAGGTGGTGATATTTGCTGGTGGCAGCGGTGGCAGCTTCGCATTTGGTAGCGCTCTTCGACTCTTGCAGGCCACTGAGGGCTCTGACAAGAGAGATGTTACCTTGGTGTGGTCTATGAGGAACTCAGGTTAGTCTTTAATCTTAGCTTTTCTGATGTGATTATACTGACTGCCTTTAGCCCTCCTTGAGTGGTTTTCAGCTCATTTGCGCGACATTGGTCAATCCCCAGGGTTTAAGACCTCGATCCACATCACAGGACAGACAGAGGTTGAGAAACTATCCAACCGACCGGGCCTGGGAACAGCAGATGGCTCAGAAGGGGCCTTGGTTTTGGAAGATTCTCTGGGTGATGAGTCGGGTATTGAACTATCGAGTCTGACCGGAGACCTGCCAAGTTACATCCACGGTGCGTCGGTTCACTACCAGCGGCCCAATGTCAATGACTTCGTGACCCAGGCCGTGGATGGAATGACCTCTGGTCAACGAATTCTGGTCATGGCATGCGGGCCCGCGGGGCTGTTGAAGGAAGTCAGGAGCGTGACGACATCACGGATGGTTTCTGAAGGTCCTCACGTGTCTCTTCATTGCGAACAATTTGGATGGTGAGCCCTCAAGTGCGGAAGAAACGTGTCTATATCTACCCTGGCAGAAGAGGACCCCTAGTAATGCTTCATCTCCTATCCTTCTCAGTTTGACATACCTGTCATCACACAGCCGTACATCTCCAACAATACACGACAGCTCTCACCTAAGTAGCATGAGGCTCCTGCTGTCCTCTTATCGCCCGCTATCAAAGGCCTGAATGCCAGGATTGGCATTATCTCCCCTTTAACGCTACGTACCATGTGATCGTGCCAATGGCTTACTCTATCTGGATCCTCTGGAATTACAGTAGTTCTTCTCATCATTTTCGCCTCTCGGATTTCCAGCTGCTTGGATTCTGTCGGACGAGGCCCGAGTAGAACCAAGTCCCCATGGTGTATACATCGTAGACTGGCAAGTTGATTGCACGCTGAATAGCGTCAGCGTAAGGAGGCATATTTGTGCACTCCAAAACAACGGCCGCAATCTCAGGGTATCGAGACGTCATTGCCGTCGCTTGGTCCACGAGCTCTCTTTGCAGCCTTTCAGCGTCATATTCTTCGCCTCTGGCGCAAATGCCTCGCAGATGACCGTCATCAGGGGTTCCCCATATTCTCACGTCCTCTGGCTTGATGTTGAGTGCAAGTAGATGCGCATCTCCAAGCCTCCTACTATCGTATGTCAAGACTCCAATGACCTTGCCTACAGGAATAAGGGCAAGGAGGCTTGGCACTTGTATGAGAGATGACGTGGCGATTGGAATCGGCAATCGCGCTGCCAACCTGTTATGGTCTTTAGTCGTCTAGGATTGAAAGCGAGTCGAAGAAATAACCTTTTCTGCGCCATTGCAAGGAACCCACAACTGGTGATTATTCCCACAACCCCTCTCTCAGCTAGGCGCTGGCCAGCAGCCACGAATCGTTCAATGAAGGCATCGTCGTACGCAGTACTTGTGACAATTTGAGATTCACTGGTGCCGGTGACCTTTTCACGGATAAGTGGAAAAGGCCAGGTCTTTTCATTGTAGGGATCTCCTGGCGGTCTAAAGATGTCAACTTCCACGGCAAGGAAGCCCAGAGGTGGTGGTGTCACAGAGTTGTCTGTCATTGTTGGAGAGAAGTGGCCCATTGCCAACTGGAAAATCTCCTGAATCGGCGTCCACTTTAGTCTTGTAGCTTTATCATCAACAATCACGTAATATGGGTCTGTGAGCCGTAGCTGGCCACTCTCGGGGGAAGCCGAGATTCCCCATGATAATCAAAGTGGAGTCCGCAACCTTCCGAGCAGGGGGGGCCAAGATGGGAATCATGTTCGCTACCCTGCATCATGATGCAAAGCTTGCAAGGACATCGGACGTATACAAGGTCAGTCGCGTTCCGTCTTGAAACCAATGTTATTAGTTACTCTTATCTTTTCATCGTATCCCACTGTAGCAACGCCCAGTGCTCACAGCTATCACCATGTCCCCTAGTCGCCTTTCTCAAAAACCGCGTGTCGTCTGCCTTGGCACTCCCAAACATGCTGGCGCCGATTATTTAGAGTCCTTTGGCAAAGACTTCGACTTTGAGGTCCTCGAAGCGACTAGCCGGGCGGAAACGCAACTGAAGCTGCCAGAACTCATAAGCAAAGGTGGTCCCATAGATGCCTTCATCATCCGAATGGGAACACCGCCTTACGAGCCTTTCGACAAGGACTTGCTTGAGGCTCTTGTCCCAGACTGTCGAATCATCACTTCGGCGTCGGCAGGATATAATGAGTTCGATGTTGAGTGGATGAGCAAGAGCAATGTAATCTTCTGCAACTCTGTCGACGCAGTTGCTGAAGCTACCGCTGATATGGCCATGTTCTTGACTTTGGCTGTGCTACGAAATACTTCCAATGCTGAGCGGATTGCCAAATCAGGGAAATGGAGAGGAGAGCCTGGTGTTCTCATCCCGGCCAGAGATCCCACCAACTTGACACTGGGTATCGTCGGTATGGGTTCAATTGGAAAGGTTAGTTCCCTTGCAAGATCTACGCCTAATTAGCTGGAGCTGTAAAGCTGACCAAGTCTGAATGACAGTACCTGGCTAAAAAGGCTGCCGTCTTCAACATGAAGATCCGATACTACAATCGTCGACAGCTTCCCAAGGACGTGGAGAAAGAATACAACGCTACATACTGCGATTCGCTGCACGAGCTTCTCTCACAGTCCGACGTCGTCTCACTCAACTGCCCATTAAATGAAAAAGACAACCAATCTCATTAGCACAAATGAGCTTGCGGCGATGAAGGATGGGGCGTTCCTGATCAACACTGCTCGTGGGGCCGTCGTGGACGAGGCCGCTCTCAAAGTTGCCCTCAAGAGTGGAAAGGTTGCAAGGGCTGGTCTCGATGTGCTTGTCAATGAGCCCAATGTTGATCCTTGGTTCTTTGAGCAAGACAATGTTATTGTACAGCCGCATCTTGGTGGTTTGACTGACGTCGCTTTCCAAAAGGCCGAGAGGGAATGTTTTGAGAACATCAGAGCCTACTTTGAGACTGGGAAGGCGAATAGCCCAGTCAACCTTGACCAGCTGAAGGGTAGCTCGAAGATTTAACTAGATAGAAAGGATAAATGAATACACGAAAAAGAGTTGTCTTTTCTAGGTTAGGATTTTGTCCGATGTGGCCATAAAAAACCTTGTATCAAGATGAAACTTATACGCGATTTGCTTCATAGGGTCATATATGAATAGTTATACCATTTTGAGTTGTGAATACGGTGTTCTGGCTCAGTTATTCCATCAAGTGCCGGGCTTCAGCTCTATCAAAATAACACAATGGTGTTGTGGTTAATGGCCTGACCTGGACAGGTCATTGATCAATTAACCCCAAGGGGGTCCTGCAAAGAGAGCACACTATCGACTCATCTGTGCGATCCGGATCAATATCGTAGTCAGCGACAACCACTGTGTTGCTATCTGTGCATTGCTAAACAAGGCTTTGATGGCGTCTCAGTCCAACACTTGGATTCCCGATCTGCTATGTCGGTTATTCCGGCTTCAACTAAAATAAAGAACACATTTCCAACACATCATAGCATCATATCCCAATGCTAACAGAGTACACTTGGATTCTCTACATGTGGCAATTTAGGTGTTGCATAGAGGTTCAGTCAGTGAATTGAGGCTATAACTGTAATCAAGGCTGAATCTTCGTTTCTGTCTTACTGATCTATAGATTCAACACAAAGCCATACCTTAGACTTCTACCTGTCGACCCTTGGAAGTCAATTTCTTGTCTTGCCCATCATCGCGTTCGGTACTGGGGAAACACAAAGTCAGACACAATTTTTATTAAGAGCCGGAGAAACTCACTCTTCAATGTCTTCATCGATTCCACGACCAGATATGGAGTCGATTCTCATAGTCTTGGCCTTGCTGCGAATCTGCCACCAAGGGCACTCGAACAGGGCATCAATATGCTCCAGGGGGAGGCCTGCGGTCTCCGGAACGGCCAAAAAGACATAAATGAGCGATACAAAGCACCACCCAGCGAAGAATATGAAGGCCCCCCAATTGTTCATGCTGCTGAGTATGGATGGAGTTGCACGGTTGATTCCGAAGTAGAAAAGCCAGTGGAAGGCTTGAGATAGAGCCGAGCCAAAGGACCGAATGCTGTTGGGCCACAGCTCAGCACCAAAGACGTACGGGAGAACAAGGAGGCCTAGAGTTAAGATTGTTAGTTATTAAACAAAATGAGGCTGTGGTGCCTTTGAACTATACCAACTGCATATCCAAAACCATGGATAAAGATGGCTGCAATCGCAGCTTCAGATGAACCGGGGGCAACAGAGCCTAACTGGTGACTCTTGATGTAAGCACCGAGGTAGATGTCCGAGATTAGTTGAATGATGATTCCGATGAAGAGTGATTTGCGGCGGCCCAAGGCATCAATGAAGAAAAAGGAGGCGATGAGGGTATAGAAGAACTTGGAGAGAGAATACATGCTCGACAAGAAGAGACCATTCCCATTGGCATTGCTGATACCCATAAGCGACAGAATCGGTACGAGATAACTGGTGACCGAGTTTGCACCAGAGAGCTGTGCGAGAGCGTATGAGATGAGAGACTGCTGGACGCGACGAAGATTGGCGGGAACCATGAAAGTCTCCTTCAGAACATCCTTGAGGCCGCCGCTGCCGCCATACTTGGCCTTTTCATCTTGGATCTGCTCTTCAATGTCGGCGATTTCTCCGGCAACTCGAGGGTGCTCTGCTGGCAGTCCACGAAGCGCGACAAGAGTTTTGACAGCATCTTCTTTGCGACCGACTAGCATCAGCCAACGGGGAGACTCGTAGGCAAAGAAGCTTGCAGCGATCACTATAGCGCAGATGATAGTTGGTACGAACCAAACTATCTGGTACTGCAAGTGTGAAGGTGCAACATGCAGGAAGCAAGCATACACTGTCAATGTGCTTACGGTTAAGCTGAGCAGCATGACGACGCTGAACCACACAGTCAGAAGGCCGCGGATCTCAGTAGGTGCAATCTCGACGATGGACATGGGACCAGTAACAGTTAGAGGACCGATACCAAGACCAGAAATAAATCGAGCGGTGTATAGAGCGCCCATGTTGCCATAAGAGAAGGTGGCAACCAGTTGGCCGATGATCCAGATGATGAAGTACAATCTCAATGACCAGAGTCGTCCGATGCGGTCATTGATAAAGAATGACAGGCCTGAACCAACTCCGGCAGTGAGATAAACGAAGGAGATGAAGTTGGCCACCTCTTTGGGGTTGGTGGCAGAGGTGATGCCAAACGTCTTTGAGAATCCCGGGAGAGAGGGCACGACAGAACTGGAGCCTTGGTCCCAAGCTTTGGAGGGTTAGGTACTGTGGGGTTTCAAGGGACATGGAGGAGACTTACTGATGCACAGACCTGACATGGCATAAAGTGCTGACGAAAGGAGAAGACGTCGGTTGAAGATGACTTCGCGTGGCGAGTTGCGAATGCTCTTGACATGAGTCGCCAAAGACGACTCTGTGAAGACTTTGCTGAAGCCCATGATAGAGTCGGTGATGAGAGGGTACCGTCTCGAGGAGTATGTGGAAGCTGATTCAGTTGTCAAGACAAATTAGGAAGTGATGATCTTGTCGGTTGTCAAAAAGTTTCTCGGAGGGCTCAGTGGAGGAATATATCACCACCCACAAAGCCTCGCTTCGCCTACTCGACCTCGGAGGAGCCACAAGCTAGTCGCGCCAAGCATGAGCTGCATTCGTTTACCCCAGATGCTTATCTCTTCCCCCGCAGGATATCCTCGTGAACCGGCACCGCGAATTCTGGATTCTCCCGAACTAGCGTATGGGTGGAATCATCACGGGAACAATTGATATCGGGGGAACCCGAGTTGCTGGGCTCCCCGCTTCGGTTAGACTCAATTAGGTGTTAGCGCTCTCTAGCGTGTTCTTATCATTGTTATCATCGTTATCATCATCTTCATGTCGATAAAATGATTCTCGCTGACTCGCAAACTACCGGAGTGGCAGCATTTTTGGCTCAACATTGTCGAGTTCTAAGCCGATAAAATTCGATATCACATCATTTGCATTGCACAGTCATCAACGCGATCCGCCTAGAGACCGACCATGTCAGCTTTGAGAAAAGACGATCCAATTGTCATTGTTGGTGCAGGAATCTTCGGTCTGAGCACTGCCCTACACCTTGCCAGGCGTGGTTACGACAAGGTAACGGTTCTCGATAAACAAGATTACGATCAAGGGCTTTACTCGTATGCGAAGGGTTGTGATGCTGCGTCAGCCGGTGAGCTCCTAGCCTCAATGCACTATTGATCACATATGAATCATGAGCTAATGACAAAAAAAAAAAGATTTGAACAAAATTATTCGATCAGCTTATGGAACTCAGACTGAGTATCAAGAACTCTCGATTGAGGCAATCAAGTTGTGGAACCAATGGAATCTTGATCTAGCCAACGGAGAGGTGCCTCCTGGCATGACCTCATCCGACAAAGTCTTTTTCAACAACGGAGCTATTTCTTTCAATGAGGGGGATGTCCTGCCGCCGTTTGAACAGGCTACGATCGAGAGTGCCAAGAAGCTGGGGCTTGCAACACCCCTCGTCACCAATAACCCTCACGATATCGAGATCGCCAGGCAATTGGGCTTCGACACTGACCAGTTCAGGTCCAAGGCTCGTGGGGAAGCCATGGTAGGCATTCTTGATACGAGCGGCGGCCATGTTGCAGCCGACAAGGCTTGTCGTCTTGCTCTTCACAAGGCAAGGCACCTTGGAGTCAAGTTCATCTTTGGTGTTCAGTCGGGGACTTTCGAATCTTTCATTCGGAAAGGTGGCAGAGTGATCGGTGTTCGAACCAAGGACAATCAAGTCTATGATGCAAAACTCACCATCATGGCTTGTGGCGCCTATACGCCGATCCTTGTCCCTGAGCTTGATGGACTGTGCGAAGCCACAGCAGGTTCTGTGGCCGTTTTCAAGATTCCGAAAACATCCCCACTGTTTGAGCGACTCTCGTCAAGCAACTTCCCTATCTGGATGTACAAGATGAGAGATGGTGCCAAAGGCGGTCTTTACGGCTTCGCCCTTGATTCTGAGGGCCACTTCAAGATCGGATACCGTGGCACCAAGTACACCAATCCCCAAATCCAACCAGATGGAAAGGAGCGCAGCGTCCCCGTAACGAGGTGGACCGACGGACAAAAGCTTACTCAGATTCCGAAACAAGCCATGGACACCATTGCCTCCTTTGTCTCGGAGCATATCCCAGAAGTCCTAGAGGAAGTTAGTGATGTTGCTTTCACAAGGGCATGTTGGTATACTGATACCTTTGACAACCACTTCGTTATTGACCATGTACCGGATCAGCTAGGCCTCATGGTCGCCACAGGAGGTAGCGGCCATGCCTTCAAGTTCCTACCCAATATTGGTGACTGGGTGGTGGATATTATAGAGGAGGTGAAAACCGATCGTCCAGCTATCAAGGCATGGAGGTGGAGGAGCCAAGGAGACAAGGAGCCGATCAACGTTCTCATGGAAGGGAGGAAGGGACCGAGGGCTTTGCAAAAACGTTGTTCTGACAGGTTCCATTCATGGGCAAACCTCAAAGAGACCTTCGATGCTATAGTGTCGATACGATGCTGCATAGCGGCCTTTTTACACTGTATTGATGGAATAACTATATGACTAGAAGCACTAGGTGCTCGTAAGAAACAGAATAGGAAACAGGTAGAGATATAGAAGGCCCATTGCTCCCATAGTGCTTGGGCAGCAGTTCATGACTTCCATTTCCAAGCACTAAAGGGGCTTGGCTAAGACTCAGTTACCGATGGACGGCTGTTGTAGAGCTACATGTCTCTTACATTTCACTTATCGGCAGCTGAAATCGATATGCAAGTAACTTTGATGGGGATGAATACCAAAACCTAATAAATGAACCGAACTGAACAACCCTAGCACTACGTAGGATTTTTTGTTAACGTTGTAACCCTCCGATGTGTAGCTCCTTTATTCAAGAAAGTCCCCCCTGGTCTCTTTCAAGATCAACTGATACTCCGGCTCGAACTGCATATACATCACCTCAGGAGTTCCAGTTCCTTCTTTCGTATATTGTGCCTCTTCATCACTGACCAGAGACTTCCTCAGCTGGGTGCCATTAGGAGCCATAGCAGCTTCAACCAGTAATTGAGTCTGGCAGGCTCTCTCCAAGGCAATGAAAAATGCTGCCGCCTCGCCAATGGTACCGCCCGCCGTTAACAAGCCATGGTTTTGTAGGATGATGTTCTTAGAGGTACCGAGTGCATCGGCGATGCGGCCACCCTCCTCCTTCGCAAAGACCACGCCGCCGAAGCTGCCATAAACCGCAAGATCTTTATAAAACATGCATGAATCCTGGTTGAGCATGTCAATGGGTTTTCCGAAAGTTGACCAGGCTCGACCATATGGGCTATGGAGATGACAGGCGGCATTGATGTCTGGACGTCGCTTGTGGATGGCGGCATGAATTATGAAGCCCGCTGTGTTAACGGGCTTCTCTCCACCACCAATCCGGTTGCCGTCCTCATCGATGTGGACCATATCAGAGACGGTTAGAAGGCCAAAATGAACTCCGTATGGGTTGATCCAAAAGGTATCTGGCCGGACGGGGTCTGAACGAATGACAAAAGGTATTAGACCCAAACCGCCTCGGTAGAGACCGACGAGTACGAGACTAACTCACCTCTTAGGCTGATGTGACCGCTTCCTCCGTCCGCAAATCCGAGCTTGGCGAAGACGCGGAACGCACCAGCCATCTGTTCCAGCTGCCAACGCCTCGTCTCCTCCTTAGTCCGAAACTGGGGGATCTGGTGGAGTCTCTTTGGCTTACCTTCCTTGCCGCTTAACACATTCAAGGAAGAAGAGGTCGCAACTGTGACTGTGGCGGTGGATGACATTGTGAAGTTATTGCGGAAAGTGAAAGGGATTTGATACTAAAAATGATACTTGATTGAGATGCTTGGACAATCTCAAGACCCTGGTAATGAATTGAAGCATGTAAATAGTTACTGTTGTTCGCGGGGACTCGGGAACCCCCGTGATTGGCCAGATCGAGCCGATCCTTCAGACACCCCAGGTGTGGACTTGAGAGCCAGTTCATTCGGTAACACCCGATGTTGTTTGTGATATAATCGCAGCTGTCGATAATGATGAGAATAAGATACAGATTTCATGAGTTTGCTTTCAATGCTAGCTACCTCTTGTCTTCATCTTTGGTTCACTCTAGCTATCACTAAGTGTTTTTCAACACTTTACAATTACCATGCAGTACCCACCTGCCGGTAATACCCACCTGCCGGTAAGCCAAAAAA